>CM063727.1:0-600000 GCA_032441825.1 Chaetogeoica ovagalla | reverse complement strand
ACTAACCGCGCGTTCGCGACGGGTTTAATGATTTATTTATTTCGGGAAAAAAAATATATAATATACGAGAATATATATTGTTTTTTTTTTTTTTTCGTCGAAACGGCGCGCGCGAGTCTTTCCCGAACCGGTCCGACCAGTTTTACGCGCGCGCTCGCGTATCGCGTCTCTCGTACACACGACGACGGAATAATAATAATAATAATAATAATAATAATAATAATAATAATAATAATAATAATAAAAATAATAATAATAATATTATTATTATTATTATAAGGCGTGTATTATGTACTCTAAATTTACCCCGGACGAGAGAGAGAGAGAGAGAGAGATGTTTTTTCTCCTCTTTTTTTTTTTTATATATAATTTTATAATATTATTTTACGAGTAAGTGCGATTATAGTATTACGTTTTCGTTATTGTAATTACAACCGAGTCCCCGCAGTCGTTATATTATTATATAATATCGGAGTGTTTTAATCGACAAATTGTCCGCGTTTTTTTTTTTTTTTTTTTTCTGTAAAAACGCTTATAGTGCAGTGCGCTCGAATTGGGCAAAAATTGAACGAGTTTTGACCAGTGAAAAACGAGGAGAAACTTCTCCGTAAGAAAATTCACCACAAAATCGTCTTTATAATACATAATTTGACAATTAAATACTGAACACCGTTTCCAATACGCAATGAGAATTATCGGAAATCGATCGCCTTTGTACGGAAGATATTATTGATTATTCTTTTAGGACTGCGCATTTCTCAGATCCCGAGTAACGTTTTCGAATTCGATGTCGCCGGAGCGCGACGACACAACGATAAAAATATTACTGCAACGAGAAGTTTTCGAAATGAGCTCTACACGCGAGATAAATTATTATAAATTTTACTGTTTATGATTATATAGATATTAACGAATATTTTCTATAGCGATTTCGTTTCCAGTATACTCAACTGCAGAGACCGTTATATAAATACACTCGCGTACACCGAAGTTTTATTACAGCTCTCAAACAAAACGCTCATTCGACTAAAATAATCGTTTGTTTATCGATCCATTAATAACGAATACCTACTCAATTATTATTTCGTTTAAAAAAATTCCCCTTACAATTTTTAATATATAATAGGACATTTTATAGAAATACAAAAACATATTGTACATCTATCCACGCGTAACTCGTGATACATTACTTATTGTACTATTTTTACTTGTAATTTCCGTCTATATGTGGTCCCCAAGCGCGTATTTCCTTTGAACATTTTCATAGTAAAGGGACGTTTTTTTTTCGCAAAGAAAAGTATAGAAAAACTCTTTGCTTTCCAGTTCGAGCACTGACAATAGTCAATAGAACTACTCGACTTAATAGTGAAAAAAAAAATCAATTTTCACTCGTAAACGGCAAAAACCTACATTATGCAGTGGACTATATCATATTCCGGCTTTGAGTGAAAACCAATGTTTTGTTTTTTTTTATTTTTTTGCCGTTTTTTTCTTCATTTTAATATTTCGCGTGAAAACGACATTCGAATAATGTACGTGAAATATCAAGTGTCAGGTGTCGGCAAACTTGGAAGAGACACGGTGCCATTTCAATAAAAATCGCGTAATTTAATAACGCTATGTTAATATTTGTATACCGTTGATTATAGAATATGGAAAAATATTTACAAATACCGATCGCCAGTTTGCAGGAATCACACGGGACGCGTATAATACGAATAAATCACTACCGGAGTAATATTTTTCGCCGATCATTATAAAGATATTGTTTTTGCATCGCGGAAGACGTACGGAAATAGATAAATTCGTCGATTGTACAACGGTTTGCATTTTACGCGTTCAGTTTGATACGAATGCGCGTAAACGCAATCAACAAATCTATGTAATGTTTTTTAAATCAATAATTTATAAATTCCCCGGGCGATTCCGGTAGGTGAAACGAGGAAGAGAAAAACGGACCGTATTTTCCACCATTCCGCCGCAATAATATAAAAATGTAAGAATAACGATTTTATTGTATTTATGAATATGTAATTAGCACGAAAATGGGCGATAAATACAGTCGATAAATTTGTTCTTATCGAGTAAAATAGTGTCATTAAAACGATAAGAGAGAAAATACAAATGGAAATCGTTAATGTTTTGATTATATATATATATTTTTTTTTAATATTATAACTGTTGCGGTTCTGCTTTTGCAAAGTGTCTTTCTAATAGTTAAAAAATCTGCAAATACCGCGTTTTATGTTTTCGCACGATTCGTTGATTACCAAAAATTGTTCATTTTTTTTTTTTGGAGGGGTGAGGAAGAAATCACGAACAGCGAATACGAGTGATGTCACGTTATATTATATAGTCACGAATGAATGCGTCGTAGTATCCATTTTTCAACGTTGATCGTGAATATTTAATAAATTACTATTTTAAGAATCGCAAAAACTCGTATTTCGTTTAATAATTACTGCACTTCAGTACGGGGGACTCGTATTACATAAATATATTTTTTATATATATATATATATATACGTTTTGTCGACAAGACGACGTTTTCAATCGCCTGTTACGATCAAAAGCGTTACGGGTATATCTTCGAATATCGTTTCCGCGCGTTTTCCTATAGCCCGTTTCGTTCGTTCCCCTCGCGCTCACCACTCAAACGACCGGCGATCTTCTCTTAACGCAACCGCCGCGGTCGACCGGCTACCGGTTGCCGCGAAGGACCGCTCGCTCTCTCTCTCTCTCTCTCTCTCTTTCTTTCGGCCGACGGAAAATCGTGACTCTCCGTCAACCATAGTCGGTATAAAATATTGTGTGTGTGTGTAAAAACGGTGGAAGACACACACACACACATACACATATAGTGAGAAAACGACGGGAATAATAATAATAAAAAAAACTATATTATAACGTTCGTATATCATAGTAAAAGCACATGCGTATAATATAATGCGCGTATAATATTATAACGACTCCGGAGCATCACCGAACTATATTACTATAAGTACACTGCGCACAAGAGCTGTACATAATATTATTATTATAATAATACTACACACACACACACACTCGCGATCGTGTATATATAACGCGAGCACCCCGCGCGCGTAATATATCGTATAACGAACGTCACGTCTTCGCGTCGCGTCCTCTGTTTTACGCTTTTAATAATGTCTACGCGCGCCACGAGCGCGAACGTAATTTATATTTTAACATTTTTATTTCACTCCGAGTGTGTACTATTATATACACACACACACACACGTGTGTGTTTGTGTGTATACGCGTCACAATACTTACACGCTCACGTCTTATGTGTTTTTATATTTTGTGTTTATGTGCGCGCGCGCGCGTTATAATAATAATAATAATAATAATACGAAGAGAGTTAATGGTGTCCGTCTTTTGAAAATCTCCCAAAGTCTCCGCGACGTGTCATACACGCGTGAGCGCGGGCGCGCGCGACGATTCTTCTGTGACCGCGATTAATATGGCTGCGCCGTGCCCGCCACCTCTGTAGCCGATCACTGAGCGTGCGTCCTGCGCGGACTCATAAATCCCAGAATTATAAAACGCGAATTTATCGAAAATACGAAATATTCGAAGTTTCAAAGAAAAAAAAAATTGTTCGAACGAGAACTGTGAGACGAAACAGTACAGTTCACCTATAATAACGCGATCACGTGTGAATCGATGTACGAGTCAAGACAGACGAATGTCCGATCTGTGGATACGCTACATTAAAATTATATATATAAAAGACTACTACGCACAGACATGTTCATCGAAAAACGTAATTATGATTGAGTCAACAAACTCGCCGCATTGAATCTGAGTGCTCGTTAATATTATACAGGGAGCGTTATAGTTTAATTGCGTTGTAAATAGCCGATCGATATAATTTTTTTTTTTCGGTTAATCGTATGGAGTAATAACCGCGCATACGAAGTTATAGAAAGTAGGGAGTTTATCATTTCTTTTCTAAAATTCTAAAAACCGATTCGCAATGTTATAATGCGCAGTCGATTTGTCGGCATCGGTTAGATGATGATTGGTGGTCATTTTTTTTTCTTTTTATCGTATTCTAATCACGCGACGGTCGAAATAATCACGCGAACGCGTATAAAACGATAAAAAATATTAAAATATTATAAAAGCCGGACGACGACGAAATAAAATACAACAACAACAATAATAATAATAATAATAATAATAATAATAATAATAATAATAATAATAATAATACTTGTATAAGAAAGACCAACGGTGTATAAAATAGTGTACGAAAAAATAATTGACGAATAATAGGCGAGAAATGACGGGATCCTTATTAGAAAGGGTCATTAAACCCGTAGTAAGGAGTTTGTTACGCGCATAATTGATGGCGCGAAAACAGGAACGTGTTGAGCAACGCGACATATCCGAGTGGGACGAGATACGAAAATTAACCTCGACAAGTTATTATTAATGAACAGAGCCCGTTTGTTACTTACCGGACGTGTATAAAACCACGCGCAGATTTACTGGAATACCAGTTACTAATAACAGCAGCCCGTGGCCGAATCCAGATGATACAACGAGTTTCAATCAGTAAAATGCGTATTATGATCGAACTCTTTAAAAAAAAAAAAAATTCGCTAAGGCAATCGCGACATTTTAAAAAACAAATTAAATAAACCCCAGAAATAATGTATAGAAAATTATACTCGCACGGCGAATTTAAAAATGATATATATATATATATTTTTTTTTAAAAGTATCGTGATTCGTTTTCGTGGAAAAAAAAGCGCTGGAAATCGCTTGCGCATATACGTATGACAACGAATTGAGAAAAAAGAAATCGAATATTTCTTTAATCGGTACCGAGTCGCACTTACTGTAAAAACTCGGGGCCGTATTACGCGTTTTCGCCAATTCGCCATTTATAACGTTAAAACAGAACCGATCGATTCTCGTGTGCGCATAAAAGAAAAAAAGCAAAACACAAGTGGCAAATATATTTTTATAAGACCTGTATGTTAAATTAAAATATTCGCGCGCGTTTTAAAATGATATGCGTTATAACGATTTAAGACACGCCTTGACGCAATATTAAACGTGTATTATTTTAAATGTTCACAATATGACAAATTAATATATTTTTGTTCTCCTCTCGCTCACGCCGAACTCACCTATAATTACGTCGAATATTGAGAATGAAAACAGAACCTGGTTATTACATTATTTACTATACATACAAAATATAATAATAACAATAATAATACGAATAATAGCGAGCGAAAGATATTGTGCTTGTTACGTAACATCACGTTTTCTTTCCACGTATACGTCAGAACAAAAATTACTTTATGTTATACACGTGTAATATAAGTAAGTGTACGCGGACGGCTCTATTGTTACATTAAAATTTAAACGTATACACATATAGTTAATTGGACAAAAATATTGTACGAAAACAAGAAGCGTAATAACTATATTTATAATGAACTATTTTAAAAATTGAATATATTATTATTATTATTATTTTATTATATAATATATATATATTTACACGACAATCAAGACATAAACCGTTTACAGTTGAAAGTCAAGTAAATTTTAAATGAAGTCACTTCATGTGTTCCAATTGATTTTTCATTCATAATAATGAATAAATTATTATTTCGGATAATTTCTCTAAAAACACAACGAGTCAAAAATATTTAACATTCTACGACGGTATAAGAAAACATTTTACGTCCTATTTTGTACGTTGAGCTCTTAAAGCTTTGAAGTTGACAATGAATGTTTAACTATAAACTGAAATATTACTACGTTCCTAGATTCTGAGTGGAACGCGTATTCAACGATTTTTTTCCCCTTAATTTCTCTGTGTATTTTTCGTTGCTTAATAAAAATCCAGTAGCAAATTCTCGTCTTGTCAACGCTTTAGAGAGTTAGTTTTTTGATTTTCTTCTTCCAACAATATTTTAAGGCATCTCGGTGCATAAAAATGATGCACTACTTTTCGGCATCAAATATTTCCTGAAACGAACGCGCGCGAGATTAAACGTTATACAGGACGACGAGGTTTTTTTTGATTTTTTTTTCTCGAATCACACCGAAACACACGCCGAGAATCGTTTTTCAAATAACAACGTATTGTATTTATTTTTTTTTCTCTCGAAATTCTTAGCGGAACTAAGTTGTATTTCTTCGTGTTCCGAGACCGACAGAAAATTTCGATTTTTTTTTTTTTGTTTTTTTTTTATTTCTTCGCCCGAGAAACAATAGTTTTCGAAAAAAGTCCGCGCTTGTGATAGAAGAAACGGTTTTACAAAGTGTTCCGGACGCGACCGGGTTCGTAAAATCATGAGAATAAAACGCTGTGTCCAACGTGAACGCGGCGAACGCGGTAAAGGCGGGGGCGGTGAATAAAACGTATAATAATAGATTTAGATTGTCAATCGTACGCGATAAACGCGGGCGACGCGAACTAATTTAATTCGGTTTGAAAATCGAATCTTTTTGTTTTCGGTCGCGCGTTTAATCGAACAGACACGTTAAAATATTACGATTTATATTAACTGTATCTGAATGCAGTTTTAGCCGCGAATTCGCGTTCGCCGCGTACACGTAGGACGCGATTGCGAGCGTCGAATACGACGGCCAACGCAAATTCGTTCGCGTCTGCCGCGAATTCGCGTTCACGTTGGACACAGGGTAACGCGCAAAACGAGTAATTAAATTGGCCGGGGGGGGGGTGGGTGGGTGGGAGAGGGCGGGCGACACGCGAGGATAATAACACGCGAGAGCCGGTGGTACACGTATTTATAAATATGGAAGCTGTTTAATACGCTCTGCAGTGAAACGGTAGCCACTCGTTGTTGTTTATCGGACTATAATGTTTTCCGAGTTTATACGTATATATATATTGATTTATTTACATATACGATTTATAATATAATATATGATAATGCGAAAATGGCCGGGGGGGGGGGGGGAAATACGACAACGACGACCGCGAAGAAAAGGCGATTTATATTATATATATATATATGCGTATTATTATTATTATACGCGTACAGGCGAGCGCACGCAAACCTCTCCTCGGGTGGGTGGATGCTGAGGGGAACACGGTCGGTCGACGTCCTGCGCAGTGTAGTTGGTACACACACACACGACGCGTGTCCCGTGTGCCGGCGTGGTCAGGTGCGGTGGATTTTGTTGGCGGCGCGTACGGTAGGAGGAGAGCGAGTGAACAAAAAAAAAAAAAAAGACAAACCGCAAATATATGATTATTATAATACGCGCGAGTATTTAAAACACTGCGCACGTACGCACGTATAGTACGAGTTAAGACACGAGAAAACGGCAAACGTAAAAAAAAAAAAATTAATAATAATAATAATAGATTTACGTGTATTTACTCCGGCGGAGTGGCGGAAGGGCGAATCTTTATACGCCGCGCGTGTATTATGTTATTTTATAACATTACATTACCTTCGATACGGTTTCCGAATAACGAATTTATATCATCGTCCGGAAGACACCTAAACGACGTTTCGAGTATGCGCGGACAACGGTCAGACCATTACGTTAGGTTCGGTTCAAACATAATGTGAATACTATATTTCAATATCCCTTCGCTGCCGGCCGTTTCAACTGTCACGTCGTCTTGAATTTCCGTAGAAAGAAAAAAACAAGTGTATACGCGAAATCCTCGCCGGTTTATGCGCAATTGTCCGTTTGCGAAGATCATTTCGTTTTCGACAAACGAACATCATTTTATGTAATTCCGAAATGAGCGCATCACAATCCGCTTCGTTAAAAATCCCCGGCGGACCTGCTGACCGTCGTCGCAGAATCGAGAGCCCGCCGTCATTACGACGATCTCAAAACGTCTAATTGTTCATGATAATATTGTTAAACTCTTCCAAGTTGACGTTTGTTTTACTGTTATAAGTTTTGATTTTTTTTTTTTAAATTTATATATGTATTGAATAATTTGCTCCAAACAATTTGTTATTTTTTTACGAGTATATTTATATCGTAATTTCTATTTATAACTTATTAAATAAACATTTTTTTCTGTTCTATTGATAACGTTAATTAATTTACCTTAAACTGTAATCTTTAATTCAATCAATTTTTATATTATATTTTATTTATTAATTATTACATTGTCTCATTTGATTATACATATCAAATTATATTTTGTAGAGTGCAAAACAGTTAACTGCCACTGTATGGTTTGAAAAATGATACATTACACTTTTATGTGAAATATTTTTTTCGCAATCTCGTTACGTATGAGTAAGTATCAAATGCATAAATATTACATATATTATGTTAAATATTCAGAATATGGTAACTACAAATGGTAAATTTTATATAAATAATGTGTGTAAATTTGTTAGTTATGAAAAAGTGGACGTAGTTATTAAACGGGCATCTAACAGTTATACACGTGATATGTCTACTTTAATGACTGTTACTAAGACACTACAGCAAAGTTACATAACTGTAACGTAAATGAAATGTATCGTGTTTATTTTTCATTAAATATGCGCGTAACGAATGGTTTTTTTTTTCTTAAACAAATACTACGATCATATTATCATATATACGTTTTAAAATATATCCGAAGATTTTTTTGACAGTAGATTATTAAAAAACGTACGTATCTTGCGGTTGTGTGCAGGGGTGGCATAAAAACGAAAAACCGATCGATTATACACGAGTTTCCATGACGCGTGAGTGTGTATTAGTATTGATCATACGATATTTAGACATTTAACACACTTTACAATGTATAAAAATGCGAGTCCGCGATGACGGAAGAAACCGAATGTTCGTATTGATCGATTTGCGCACGTTATATTGGAAATACTGCGCGGAATTTGACGTACCAAGTGAAGCCGTACAAGATGTACAAGGTGGACATCTTGTACGGGCCGACGGTGGTTTGCGGGCTGATAAAACACCGTAATGCGAGGGTCATACACGTCAAAAGTCAGTATTCAAGTGGCCGTTTTCATACACGTCACTACTTTTTTTTTCGTCACAAACGTCGCAGTATCTACCGCCGAATAAATGTGTGTGTGTGTGTGTAATCGTTGTTCCGATAACATTGTCTTGAAGACGTTTAAAAATCACTCATTCTGACGATCGACCGAACGTTTCGCAAACGCTTCGCCCGTCATCGTCTGTAGCGGTGAAATGCACGGCACTAATGTTGACTAAAATATAGCAATCAACATACAGACTAATCTTTTTGAATAACCCAGGGCACACACACACACGCCAACGGTAGTTCTTATAAATTGATTTCGTTAAATTCATCGCAATCTGTTCGGCGTAATAGTGCGCGACACGAGTGTCAATAGATATTTTCGCGCATATTTATAACGCGAAACGTTGTAAATCTCGCACGGGACTACGAATTATCTGGGCGTACGAAAAAGCTCGCAATCGCAAATGGACGATTTTGTGACGATGAAAACACTCATTCGAAACGATTTTAATAACCGAACGCGTTCTCTCGTCGTGCGCGCGTGTTTTTTTTTTTTAGAACAACTAGAAGAACGAGATTTCGAAGTGAACCTGAGGAAGTTTTCGAATTTGGGCATTGTAGCGTTCGCTTTCGAAGGGCACGTGGTGTTCACGTGCGCGGCCAAAAATCTATCGTTCTTGGGCTGTTCGGACGACGACTGCGTGCTGGTCAACAAGGTGATCCGATTGATGGAAGCCGAACGCGAATTCGCTGACAAACGGAGATCATCGACGCTGTCGGACTCAATGGTTTTCAGTGGACAAAAAAATTGAATACACTGTATTTCTCTTACACTTTTACCACCGGAATTAAATTTATTTACTTTGACTAACAATTGCAGAGCATTGTTTTTTTTTTTTCATAACGCGTGAGTGCTTTTATAGAATCAGTCCAGCAAATCGTAAAAACAAATCGTAATAAAGCAAAAGCGTACGAAACTATTTTTAAACAATTTGTCACAATTCGTTTTTCCCGTTTAACGGCGCTATTTTTAACTAGTCCCTGTGAGAGCGTCTTAAACGGGTTCTACTGTATACGTATTTTTTTCAATGAAATTTCGATTTATTAAATATATTGTCTTTCGAAAAAAAAAACGCAGGCGGAGAAACGGGGGACGGTACTGAAAACGTGGACGAAACGCGGTGATCTTCGGGGCCGGAAAAGCGTGCTGGACACGGAACTAAACACGGAGAATTCGCGCGATCACTACAGCGACGACCAATACGACGCGTATATCGCTTTATCCGTCCCGGAGCGCATTAACCGAGCAGCACGTGAAATGTTCCGGACCAGTGTCGGACACGAGCGTTCGCGATCCAGGACTGGACCTAACGATCCTCAGGACGCGACGGATTCGTTGGACCGAAACATGGACGGACTGAAGAGTTATCACTACTCTGTACGCTGTCAGACCGGTGGACGTTAAAGATTTCCGGACGGATTTCTTCTGAAACGTCGCATCACAAAACCGATTTGCAGTACGTCATAACGGTCGAGCGTATCGTATTCAAAAATGAACCGGGATGGCGGCGTTGAAATTTCCTACGGTGGGGGGGGCACAAAATTTTATAAATACAATATCGGACTCGCATTTTAATTGCGTTTAAACCGTGTACGAGATGCCGTAGTGCGTGCGCGACACTGTACTCGACGACGCGTATTGAATTACTTATACGCTCCATCAACACGACCTCTTAAAAAACTCTGGCAAAGCCGCAGTGGTATACTCACGGCCTTATATGGGTATTGTATATTTTAAGTATTACGCGCGGCCGTGTGCGTGTTTATGTATTTTGTGCTCTCGTCGTAATAAACTACCGGGCAACTACCGCGGTCGTCGTCGTCGTCGTCGTTGCTGCCACCACCCCCACCGTCGTCTTCGTACGAGATGAACGTATAGAGATAATGATATAATATAATTCGGTACAGTGAATCTGTACGCGTCCGTGTGTGTGTGTGTGTGTGTAAAAGATTTTTTTTTTTTTTTTTCATACGCGTACATAATCCGTACGTAGTAGCTGTAAATAATGTATTTGGTACTTCAGCTGTCGGTTATTATTATTTTTTTTATATATATATATTGTGTTGGTTGGTTCTCGTCGCAACGGACGAGCGTATATTATTATTAAAAAAAAAAAAACACATACAGACGGGTGGGAGAGGGCAGCAACACATCGCGGAGAAACGACGGACGACGACAACCTAAACACTAACACCCCGTACATATTTAATATTATATGTTTTGTATAACGAGATCGTTTATATTTACAGAGTCGTATTATATACGGCGCGTTTGACAGATGATTTCAAGCGAAATTTTTTTTTTTTTTTTTTTTTTTGAGATAAATACATATAGAAATTATATAAAACGTCCGAAGAAACGAGTGTATGGTAACGACAAAATCCTTATACGAATTTAGCAGACACGATTTATTATTGGTTTTTTTTTTTCGTACTGCCCGCGTAAGGTTGAAAAAACGTCGGCGGCGTTGGTGATCCGAATGAATTTCGTCACCTCGGTGCTTTTAAAACGCGTTTTACATTTTTTCACTTTCAATACCGTAAATTCTTGAAACGTTTACCAAATACGTTTGGCGTATTAAACGAGGAAAATTTTCAAACATTTTTTTTTTCTACCCATCCAACCGACTTGCTACGAGCGTATTGTGAGAAACCGTATCAAAACGATATGCGCTTTATGATTTCAATCGTAAATTAACGGATTCTGTACAATAAACAATATTGTTATTATTATTATTATTACGCGACCTCCGTCTCAGAATCGTTTTATCCGACGATTTATCGCGTCCAATTTGCTTTCACAGACGTACACGCATTATAATATTTTTACATATTATAGTAATGACAAAATTCTAAAAATCTTTCGCCGAATGAATCCGCACACACACACACACACACACAACAATAACGCCGCGGCTTCGTCGCTTAACTTTATTTTGTTGTGATGACGATTATTATCTCGGATTTTTTTTTTTTTTTGAAAAAAATTAATAAATAATCGAATCCGTCTCGTTTAAAACAAAAACCAAAAAAAAAAAAAATTAAATGTTCGTTTTTTTTTTTTCTTCTTTTCTCGTCTCGAAATCCTTTTGCCAAAAAACTACGCGTCTAGAACGGCCACCGATAGTAGTAACTCCGTATAGTGAGCGTGTTCGTGTGTGACGGCGGCCACAAGGAGTGTGTCGGGGTGGCCGGCGCGGTACGAGACGCGTGTAAAATCCGTATGTTTATATAACACGGAGTGCGTGTGTACGGGGTCCGTCGTGTGTAGGCCGGCCGGCCGTGACCTCATCTCCCGCGCGCGTCTTTTCCACCGCGCGGTACGCTGTCCGAGAGAGTTGATCAACGCGCGCGCACACACACACCACCGGCCGCCCCTGCGCGACCCCGCCCGCAACCCGAGAAACGCGTACGCGCGTTATACACAGTGTAACATACGCGTCTACGGCCCAGACAGTCTGGAGCCGGCGATAAGACGCCGCGCACACCGAACCCGAAACGATAATATTATTATTATTATTATTATTATTGTTATTATTGTTGTTGTTGTTGTTGTACGACGGCGGTGAGATGTCCGCTCGGAGAATAAGTTTTGTGTACTTTTTACCCGTTTTTTTTTCACGCGTTTTCGCCCAAACGAATAGCCGGCAGGACGCCGAATTATCCGAGGAAAATTACATTTTTTACGTACAATTTGTAAGAAAAAAAAAATCCGTATCGTCTGTATTATTATTAGACATTTGAAAATCTTTAACAACGAAATCGGTGCAAGAAAATCGATTGGCCATTAATCCCCTACACCCCAGACGCATAGAAAAAGCATTTGCTGCGAATGTTCGCATCCGATGTACACTGTCTGTGTTGTTTTTTTTAGTTTTCTCGTCCGTGGCTTGTTACGCCGTCGGCTACGAATCGGAGGAGTACGTTTGACACACTAGGGGGAGAGGAGGTAAAAAGCTTGTTCTCGTCATTTTGAATTTCCTTTCGTGTCCATCGAGCGCACAACACGGAATTGAAATCCAATACAATATTAACGAATTGTATCCGATAAAAACAACGACGACGAAATTACAGTAACAGGACAAAAAGTCCTAATGTTTTTTTTTTTAATGTTTTCCACCACCAAAAAAAAAAAAAAAAAAAAAAGATCGTGTTTTCCGCAAATCGGTTGTTTTTGACCACGAGCGAATAACACCGGCGGAGTAAACGAATTCGTGCGATTCGACGGGACAAAACGCGCACCGCCGGCAGCATCAGTTCGGTGTGTACGCGTCCTATTCGTGTCTGTTTAGTGTGTCGCAGCTGTGCGCAGCAACAGAGGAGGCGTTTTACACACGCGCGTTATACGCGTGTTCGTGGTGGTGGTGGTGTTTTTTTTTCCTTTTTATCGTTCGTAGGCGATACGCGAGCACGTAGGAGTGAGTGCGTACGCGCCTCGAGTCAAGAGAAACGTGAGTTTTCTGTTCTTTATTATTATTATTATTTTTTTTCCCTCCTCTCCCCCTTCCCCACTCGTTCGCTCGTTCTCTCTCTCTCTCTCTCTCTCTCTCTCTCTCACACACCACACCGTGTGTATATATTATGTTCTCCGGCAACAACAGGTGTACACCGCGCGGATCCACACGATACGGTAGGACTAATATTATACGTATACGGATAACGCGTACCGCTACGGCGATTCGGTGGTGAAGAGACGGGTACAGCCGCGGCGGACTGGGCGGTGCACGGGGACCCGCGGGGCTCGAGACACCGACTACGTATAATATAATACGGTCGGGGGTCTGACGAGAACGGAGTGACAGAGAGAGTGTGTGTGTATGTGTGTGTGAGTGAGAACGAACGAGTGCGAGAGGGCGGCGACGAGACGAAAATAAGGAGACGAAACGAAAAGAAGAAAGAAAGAAAGAAAGAAAAAAGATTGGATTACACACACACACACACACAAATATACGTGCCTAAAAACGCGCGCACACAATACGCGTACACGCTGGACCGTGTGCCGTTTTTCTTGTTGTTACACACACGCTCACGCGCGCACTGCGTTTGAGGAGCTCATTATATACTCGCGCGCGAGCGCTGAGGTTAAACATTATATTATTACGTGAACGGGAAAATGATTGTATTTGGGGTTTTGGAGATCCGCTATAGATTGGATTTCTTTTTCGATTTTTTTTTTGTTTCTGTTTTCACGAGACGCGTGAAAAAAAAACACACAGCGCTCTGTGCAAGGCGTGCCCTCCCCCCCCCCCAAACCCTCCGAAAATCGACCCTCACTAACGTTTTACCGTACTCTGATTTTATAATAATAAAATAAGAAAGAACGGTTGGAATTCGTAGTAAATCTATGTAATTAATATACGCTCGCGCGTTTATTCGGGATCAATATCAATTATCGTGTTTATCGTGTAATTCAGTAACAACCAGTACACGTATCTAGTCGTGGATGAGTGAAGAACCGCGGTTTGTCCGAAGTGTTCAACTTCCCGTACACAGCAAAACGATCTTTACCGGGGCGTGATTAAATGCGGAATTTTAAATTGTGTGAATTTCAACATTTCGCGACGCAGTTGTATTCAGAGCCAGAGCCGTATCACGGGAAATTCGCAACGATTTGAAAATAAATTCAACCGCCCGGCGGGACGATTGTGCGAACAACGTTGATTTATACAACGGCGAATTTTTCGGATCCCCGAAACGAACAGGGTGCGATATTATCCCGTTTATGAGACGTTACCGGTGTCTGATTCAGCGACGTGTTTTGTAGAAGAAGGGTGAGGGGGGAGTGCCAGAGCGGGGCGACGCAATTTTTAAACGTATTTCCGAGGGAAGCTAGGGGGGAGAGCGAAGAAATATTTTCGATTTTTCGTTGTAAAAAAAATTTAAGACATTTTACGCGCAATTATTACAGCGTTGCAAGGACTATAATATTACGCATATATATGTATAACGCAAAAACGATCTGCATGGAATGATAAAATTTGAGAAAACTCCTAAATGGATGATAATCAATATTTTATCTTCTGGATAGAATTATGAAAAAAAAATTATATATTTTCAAATTTTTTTTATTTATTTGATTCGAAATCCTCGGTAACGTGATACAACATTAAACGCGATAATTTAGAAATTCTTGAAAAAACGTATAACGTAGTCGTAGTGATAAATACGTGTCAACACGAAATTATCAACGGAACGTGCCGATAATTACTGAAGAAACGTTAAACAAAAATAAAATCGTAAATTCATAAATTTTTTTTTCGTCATTAAATTGCTCGAGGCGGTGTGTGAATTTATTACAATACAAAATACAGTCTTTCACGATTAAAAAAAAAAAAAAAATGTTTTAATCGGATCCAAAAAAAAAAAAAAGTTCTGCATCACGATTTTTTCAGACGAGCATGACGCGCGGTCTCCGGAAAATGAAGTGCAAAAGGGGGAGAAAACATATTGTTTAACACGTAAATCATTATAATACGTATTCGTATATATATATATATATATAAATATAAATATTTGCGGTACTGCGTAAAATTTTAGATTTTAACGATGCTGAGCGTTATTCGATAATATAGTTTTGCAGCATTCCGAATTGGACGCGAACGAAATTCTCGTGTTTTACCGTTCAACGTACGCGTTTACCGCTAATTATAACATACTGTTTTTCTCGACGACATTAACCGGTAAAATAAATGGTAAAAGATATTGGACTCTTTTTTTTTAAAAAAGTTATAACAGTTTTTTTCTTATACATATACAGTCGTTCGTCGTAATAATATCGTATTTAATTGATACACACCCATATACACGTATATTATTATGTGGGGCAATCGTGAAAACGCTGCGAGGTATATTATACGGCCATATATTATCGTATTTATATTAAGCTTATGTCGAATATTCATATGAATGACAATGTATGGGACCTCGAGAAAAATTCGACCCGGTATTATTATTAATTCATTATTATATAATATTATTGTATTGAACGCGTTATAATAATACAATATAAAAAAAAAACGTTCGATATTAGTCGTGTTGCGACCGAGACGCGTTGTATATTAATATTATTTCGTAGTGGACGTCGATTGTTTTTCATTAGGTACGTTTAAACGTGATATAATTTTTTTTTTTTTTTAAACGTGTAGTCCGTCTCAAGGCGTGTTTTTTTTTATATATCCGCCACGCCTTAATGCACGCGTATTTATTATAACGTAACAACATTCGACGTTCTACAGATTACACTAAAAATATCATACGAAAATCACTGTAAATAAAATAATGTTATAACGCGTATTTAACCGGTGACCGTTGCAAAAGAAATGATAAACACACGACGTATGGAAGGACAACGTCGTCGATCCCATCTATAGCGTGTAAGAGCGTTTGCCGTAAAAGATTTTTTTTCTTCTGACGTATATACAATATTTTCCAATAAATTATTTTCGAAAAAACAAAATTAAAAAAAAAAAAAAAATACGTATTTATCGAATCGGTTAAATTCAAAACGATATTGAAAAATCTAAAAATTCCTCATGCAAACAGTACACGCGCAGTCTTCTTCTCCTCGACGATGCAATTACATATTACTAATTTATTATACATAAATATTATACGTTTTATTTTTTACACTTATGTATACTCGTATATTTTTTTTTTCCTTTTACTATTTATATTTTTGTGGAATTTTTTAATTCGCCGTTAGTTATCGATCGTTTTGTTATAAACGTAGATTTTTTTTTTTTTTTACATGAAACGAGACACTTTCGGTGAAGAAAAAAACCGATATCGCCTTCAAATCTGTTGATATTTCAGTGAGTTTCACACGTCGTTTTGTCTCCGTCGTAGACTTCGTTGTGTTGCCTACACGACATATTTTAAGGAAACTATAAATAATAATTGTTTGATCGAACGCACACACACACACACGTTTCGACGATTTCGCCCGAAAACGTTTGTAAAACTATAATTACCAATCGAGTAATGTAGAAAATAAAATAAATAATAAAATCGACGACTATCTCGGCGAGAATTAAAAAAAAACAAACGCGTTATACGTATTAATAAAACCGTCGGCTGTAGTAGGAGTGTCGATCGTGAACTTTTCGTCTGCGCCGGACCGACGAAAAAAACCATTTACCGATGTAAAAAATCGTTTTGGTTTTTTTTTTTTTTATACAAATCATTTTATACGGTAAAAATTTCAACGAAACGATAACGTCGAATACGTGCTCGGTATATTATTTTTTTATACTAAAAAAAAAAAATATATAAATAAATAAAACCGTATAAATTATAATATGTTCTGGCACCGGTCCAACGACGGCGCCGTAGTCTCGTGTCGTTTCTCTCTGCCCTGCCCAGCCGACGATATAAACGATCGTTTATATGTATGTTAATGTAGTTCATCGCGCGCGCGCATCGAACTCGATATATAATTTTTTTTTCTCTATTTTCTCTCTATTTCTTTTTTTCATTTTGTTTTTTACCACGCGGTCAAAATCTTATGTTTTTTTCTCCCGTTTCATTTTCTTCACCGCGACAAACGTACAACGCAAAACGTTTACACGCGTCCTCCGCTCGTCGTGGACTACAGTAAAAAAAAAAAAACTAATATTATTAGCGATAGGATGTACGAATATCCCTTCTTTCGATCCCATACAACGGTTTCTTGGCCGAAAACCCCTCTCGCGCTTCCTCGATTAAAAAATTTATAAAAAAATCCTTTACAAAGTTAAGCAATTTTTTTATTACGTGTTTATGTAATTTTTAGACACCGTTTTTAGGCGTAAAATTTCGTATTTCAAAGAAAATTTTTTACATTTTTCAAAACATTCGCATTGCTATTGGAGAGTTTTCGTTACGAATAGATATTCTCTTCTTCGAATTCAAATAAGCGCTCGGCGTGTCATAACACACGCTCCTACAGACACGCCGGTGCACGAGCTCATCAAATATTTTGTGCTCATAAAAACGAGATTAAATTGACGTCGACGTTTCACGTATTTTATTTTTTAATTTCTTAAATTCAATCCAATTGTATACGCACACGATAATTTTTCGATACGTATTTTAAATTACTTTCATATCCGTAGACATTTTTTTTTTTTGGTACTTTTTTGTATCATCAACATCCTATCTGTAATAATAATAATAATAATTATTATTATTATTATTATTATTATTTTCGTTGTACGTAAACTCCGCAATCAGCGTTTATTGTAATTGATCCGGAGCGATGGCCCGACGACGTCTATACGAATTCGGACAGGACAACCGCAAAACCGCAAAGTCTACACGTTCGATGGTGTATAGTCGTCGTCTATGGTCTACAAAAAAAAAAAAATACAGTTTCGCTCGTTATATTTATACGAATATGATATAACAGGTTTGAATCGCAGTCTCTCGTACGCTTTGATGTAAAAATATAAATTAATCACGTGATTTCAGTCCGTTTACGCAATGGTAATCAAATAAAATCCGCGCGTACGTTTTAACGTAATTAAAATCGGTCGACTTATTACTGAATATTGAAATTTGTCTTTTTGTGTGTAGTCCGCTAATATGTTTTTCGGTCTAATTCTACAATGACATGCAATAATAAACTCGAACGCTACTGTTTAATCTTATTTAATACCTCATACGAATTATAAGATAGAAATCGTTTTCTATTCGTTATTGACGCAATGGCAATGGTAAATACGCATTTTTTTTTCCTTGACCGAGAACGTTTCGAAAACCGTTCTAAATATACTAAACGTATTTTACACGTTATTTATTAAATCTGTATTTATTTTAATAATTTTCAATAAAACAATCACACGAATAAAAAAACGGATTCAACTCTCCGATTGTTGTCTTCGATTTTCTATTGGATTTTTCTTTAAGAGATATACCTACTCGAGTATTGCAATACTCGAATCGGTTTGAGAATGAGTGTCGAATTTTCTCGCACAGAATTTTATACGCTTATTCAACAATCGAGTAAAATGAAATATCAATATTTCTTATCGTGGTGAGCTGTAAACGTTGTTATGCTCATGATTCTGAACTTCATATTATATTATATAGTAACGTTGTCGTACAATACGCATTGGAATTACTTTCACAATCGATTTCAACGTTGTTTTTTTTTTTTTTTTAGTAGTAAGAAGAATTTTTCGTTTTATTTTTATTAAGAGTTTGAGGCGGTCAGACCATTGCGTCCATTGGCACATCTACTGGTTACATTTGTGTTTTTTTATAAGATTTTTTTTTTTAAATATATTTAACACGTTGATGGACAGTGGGTCAATATTACTGTTACAACAGTGATGTGTTCTATGGTTTCTTATGGAAGAGCAGATTGTCATGGCTATTAATACATATTTAAATTTATATTGTTAAAAACTCAATAAAAAAGACTTTAAATATGAATATAAACAATAATAGTTTTCGTTTTGAATAAATTCTGATGATATTACTGCTATAGCGGTAATGAAAAAAGTGACGTTTTCCGAACGGTCTTATTAGAAAAATAATAAAACGAAGTGTCCATCAACGTGTTAAATTCGGTTTTTTTTTTATATATATAAAAAATAATAATAATAATAAACGTTAAACCACCGCGGTCGATTTTGTATAAATAATTACGCGAATCGTACGATTCGTTCGAGTGTATATTAATATACATTGTTAGCAGCGACGCGTCTTGGAAAAGACGCAAGATCGTGTTTTCACAACGAAATCCGTTCGGGCCGCGTCCCAAAACGCATCGATCTCCTGCGCGCGCGCGCGCATATGTGTTATAATGTCATAGCGATTTCGGGGAGGACACGCGAGCCGGTAATTTGTTTCGCGAGAGGATTGACGACGGAGACGGAGGGGAAAAAAAATACCCGCCCTGTTCTACGGTACGCGTTACCGTACGACAACGACAAGCGTATTGTTTATTCGGAGTTATTTCGGGCGTTTGGGCGAACGCGATAAACGGTCGACGCGGTGGTGGCGGTAAAAACGACGACGACGACGGCGAAGAAGAAGAAGAAGTAGAAAAAGTCATTTTTTTTCCCCCCCCGTTCCCCCCTTGTCTTTTTGCGTCGTCGTGACAAACGACGAAAACGCCGTCTCCCCGAGCAAACAAACGCCCTACGCTCAGATTCCTCTCGGCGCGCGCGCCGCCACACACAATATTTTATTACAAAAATATAGGCACGGGAGCGAGACTAATGACGGGGCGACGTGGTGCGGTAGGGACAGCGATATCGTATTATTTGTAATTGTCGCGCATGCGAACACGTGTTCCAGGAGTCGTTTTACGCCAGCGTTATTTCGTATTATTAAATACCGACTAATAATAATATATTAATATTATTAATTTCCAGACATTAGTATTGTTAACGGCCACTGTTTACGAACCGCGGCGGCGAGCACGAATCGTCGTAGTCGTCGTCGTCGTTTAATATGGCGTCCGTATGTCAATTACGTACCGAAACGCACTTAAACGCGTCTCGACTTTCCGTCCCGTGTGTATACACCACCGGAGGGACGGAAAAAAAAGTCTTCTATTTGAGAACCACTCTGTGGCGCACCGCGCGGTACGCGTTATTACGGTTTGAAAAAAAAACAAAACCGAATCTATTTATGTACATAAAAAAAAATAATCGGGGGTTTTTTTTTTTTTTTGTTTCATCGGCACGTCTTTTGTCGGGATATTCATTCATCTGTCGCCGGGATAAATTTCACCGGATAATTCTCGCAGTAATAATAATAATAATAATAATAACACGTTCGACGAGGGAGAAAAACCTGCACGACGGGAGTGTATAATTTCGATAAATGAAAATTAGACGTTTACGTTTCGGATCGAAGCGTCGTGCTTTCAAATCGAGACATTTAAGGGGACGACATCCGTAAAGACTGTAGTAGATCTTCGCGAGGAAGAATGTCATCCGTTCACACCGGTGTACGCTGTAAACGAGCACGTGGCCAATGGGACGACGGCTCGGGGGAAATATCACAAATCCTAGTGAAATTGTGCAGCTTTTCTGTGAAAAATAAGTCTCTTTGAACGCGTTCCCGTTACAGCTGATGCGAATTCGTTTATTGGCAGCGAACTAATCATTCTTCAATTGCATACATTGACCGGATTCAGAACCGTGATATTTGCATGTCGTGTTCAAAAAACAGACCGAATTTGGAATAATTACACATTCACGCGCGGAATACACGCACGATTTTCATTTTTCCATTTATACTTCGAATTTCGAAGATTCATTTGAATCCGGAATTGTATTTTGACTGATATATTAAAGCGTATAATATATCATATGGCCAATGGCGACAATAAGAGGCGTCTTTATAATATCGTTCACGGCCGTTATTCATCACGCAACGAATGTAATAATTATAAACTGTTTGAAATATTTCTGAGAGATTTCATACGCATTTCGACTTTTAAGCTCCCGCCGAAAAAAAATTCTGACTACGGGCCTGGCTGTAAATAAAAAATATAAATATACCTATCGAAATAATAAAATATATACATATATTAATTCGGTATTTAACGTTTTATACAGACTTGCGTATAAAAATCGTACACGATACGAAAAAAATAAATAAAACGATTTCGTTCGCTAGTCGAATAATCAAAAAAAAATAAATATCAAAACGAAATAATTAGACGTCTATACTCTATCGCCGCGCGTAACAATTATTTCTAATAATACGATTTTCGATTCACCACGTTCGACGTATATTATATTACTCGTACAATATGCGAATGCAAACCCGACGTTGACATGTTTTACACAAATTTGACCAATTATTTAACGAATATTTCGACGGCCCGCGAGAGTGAAACGGATATTGAACGGGCGTGTTATGAGTGACGAGAATATTGTTTTACGTATTATTACGACGCGTCTATGTATTATTACTACGGACGAGCAATGGGCGTTTGCAAAATGACGAGACAAAAAAAAGCTTTAGAGATCATTCTATGAAAATAACACGCGACAATGTTCTGGCGCAGCGTATAAGTCACTGTTTTATGATTCCGAACAAACGAATAAATCGTCGTGAAAAAAACAAAATATCACCCAAAGTCCGAAACGCTTATTTTCGATTAAAAAAAAAACACACCGTTTATGTAAAAATATTTATTCGAATTATTCTTATAAATACGATATTAAAAAGAGTTTAACATGTATGTAATGTAAATTTTTAATAATACGTTATACGGATTTTTTTTTCTCTCGCAAACATATCGTATTAAAAACACTACGCGATTTGCAGTTTTTTTCCGCGCGTTACGAAATGTATATACCAATATAAAATGTGTTTATTTCTCCAGAATAACCGTAAAAATATATGATATTTCTTTATAAGAGAGAAAAAAATAGTAAACGACAAGTGTAACTATAAATTCTCCTTGACACCTTGACCAAACAAAATACACGAAGAATAGCAACGTTTTGGCGCCAACTGCAATATTTTTAAAATGACAAACAATTTTAATTCAAATATTATATAATACGTATATTCTTGACGAATATCGACCGCATATTTTATATATAGTTACGATTTTATACGTAATAATTTTCTTGCTAAGTAGATAATATTAATTTTAAACAATTTTTCCCCTACTTATTTTAATTGAAATTCGTAAAAAAAAAAAAAAACAATCTGGTGGAAAGTTGTCCGCTGTGATGGGATAGAAATTCGCTCCATTGAATCGTCTCTCATGTTACATGACCGTCTCGTGGCTTTTCACAAAACCGAGCACGTTTTACGCACAATTCTTATTAATATACTATACTTAAAACCTATTACTATTTATTTCGTCATTATTAAACGTGTAATCGGTTTACGCGGTCAACCGCTGTGACTATTTTCGGCGTTCTTCTACTGATTTTAAAACAACTCTTCACAATCAAAGTAAACCGTTTTTTTTTCTTTTTTTATAATCAATTATTTCGTAATGGTTTTTTTTATGTTTTTTTTTATGCCTCGTTCGTCGCTCGATCGCTTTAGAAAAACACAGATCGTATATTTTTCGAGACTTAATTAAATCGGAACAATTTTTTTTTTTTTTTATTCGTTCGAAATGCCGCGCGGTTAGTTAGTACATTTTAATGTATCGAAATCGATCAGCAGTCGATTGGACGACACATCGAATTTCATCGGACTACTCCGGCATAAAAACGCGAACGGATTTCGTGAAATTTCTAACGAATCTTCGTTTCAATCCGATTGCGTAGAATTTATTTTTTTCTTTTTTTCTTTTAAATACACGCAATCTTCGACAAATGAACGACGCATTTCGGGCGGTTCGTGTAGAACGGATTTTCGCGCTGAAATAAAATGTGAACTGTTTAAAAACGTAATCCGTTTCGTTTTGCGTACGTGTCGTTTAAAACGACGACCGGGATTTGGTGGATGGGTTTCAACACAGCGATTGTGGCGAAGAACCGGTTCCGATAATCGAGTAAACGATTTTTCGAAAAATAACGAGTCCTCTAATCCTTCGTCTAAGTTTCTCAACATTTTACTAAGCCACGGGACATCCTACAGGGCATGAACAGTTCGTAATACCCGCGAATCGTAATCGTACGCGAATAACCCCGCGCGGTACCGAAATGAAACTAAAACCGAACGCGCACGCTGTATACAACAAATTTTTAACAATTTTCTCGAAAATCCGTTGTTTTTGAGCAAAAATTTGGCTACATCTGTTGTTCTGTGCTGCGGTGGCGCACACTAATTCGCCATACTCTTAACCATCAATCACCTGTAATTCAATATATATATTTTTCAGATCAATCGCTTAGTCTCGACGTTTTTCTTTTTTTTAATTTTTCATATAATTCTGTGGTATTCGGGAGCGAAAATTTTCGTATTTTATAGAATATTATATTACAAAAAAAAAAAAAAAAAAAAAAAAATGTAACAAATATCAATGAACACGTAATTCACCGATTTCTATTTTATTTTACAAAACGAATTTACAAGTATAAAATGTGGTAATTTATTCACAATACTTGCACTTGTTTATGTAAAAATCAAAACATGAATTTTGAAGGGAAAAATATAATAAATCGTTCGCATGCTAAATTGTAAAAATAATAATTATTCTCGCGTTTTTTTTTTTATTATTAATATTTGGATCGGATCTCAACGTGGATCTTTTGTAGAAATTTATAAATAAATCGTATTTATAACAATCAATTATATCGCTATATTTTTATAACACTGTGTTATAAATCCGTTTATTTATTTTTTCATTATTATTACTAGTGAAATTGAAACGGAATGAGTAATTAATGAAGATTTCGAGGCACTCGTATACGAGGGGAAAAAAACGAGTGAAAATTTACAACAGCAAATGTGTAAAAAATTGCAAGTACAAATTAAAAATTTTAACGCGTTATTAATATGAGTATATATAAAAAAAAACGAATCCTTTTTAAATATTATAAGGCGTGGAATATTTTTCCAAAAAAGCACTTATGATTTGGAGCATATTTTACCGAGAATTTCATAATCCGCAACGAAAGCTTGCTAAGAACGGTAATTTTTTTTTTTTTTTAAGACCCTTATGACCATCTTGTCATAGACATCCTCTCATCACAAATCCTCTCCCATTCTTCTTTATTTTCCGTCACCTCGTTCCAATCCCGGTCTCCATAATATTGTCTCATATGACGTCCGGGAAATCTTTTCCCGTGTCATACCCTCTGCAACGCAACGTCGGCATACCCAACGGACTTTTCACAATATTCGGTGTTTTAAACACGTCCATCGGTTCTCGATCGTGTCGTACTCGCACGCTTTCATCATTATAGAGAGGTCCATATATTTTTCGTTACACCTTCCTCTCAACGAACGCGTCTGCTTCCGTTTTCCTTTGCGGTCCACGCGCAAATGCATTTTCGCCCCTTTTTTCAGAGGACTCTGTAGCCGGGCGCGAAGCATTTATATTTGTATTTCCCGTTTTAATCGTTTTATTCCGAACTCCTATTTGTCATTATCGTGGTCCGGGCATTCGAACCGTTCTACTCTATTCGTACTGGTCCATGTGCCAGCGCGCCAATGCGATTGGCAAAACGATTCCGACGAATACACCAGTTTGTAATATTTCGTTACTCGTCAGTACACACGCCTGTGTACGTGTTAATACCGTTTGTACGATAATAAAATAACGCGCGTCGTCGTCCACGAGACGAAAGACTACGGCGTGAAGAAATGGAAAACCGGATTGTTCGCGCGTAATTTTTTTTCTTCTTCTTCTTCTCGTTCTTTCCTATATTCTCGTACTATAATATTATTATTATTATTATTATTAAAAAAACACACACACCTACCGAATAGACATTATTATACACACACACACACACACACCGAGAAAACGTTCTCGTTCGTCCCGCCCGAGCACACACACACGCACGAGCGTAAATGGACTCTGTCGAAACGTGTTATTAACGCCGTGTCTCCCCGCGCGCCGTGGAATATATATAAAAAAAAAAAAAAAAAAAATGAAAAAATAAAATATACTACGCGCACGCAACGACGGCCTGCCCGCGAGACACGAGACGAGACGTAGGAAAGAGAGAGAGAGAGAGAGAGAGAGAGAGAAAACAAGTGCGCTCGTTGTCGTCGTCGCCGTCGTTCGGGTCACACGTGTTTTATTGGACGTGACCCTCTACTCGGATGCGACCGGGTCGCGCCGGGGAGAGCGCCGCACGGATCAAGGCCACTTTTACGAGAGTGCGAGCGCGCGCACCCGCAGTATTACAATATCGTAGTAGTAGTAGTAGTAGTAGTAGTAGTAGTAAGAGTAGTAAGAGTAGTACGAGTAGTAGTAGTAGTAGTAGTAGTAGTAGTAGTAGTAGTAGTAGTAAGAGTAGTGGTGTGTATATAATAGTATTTTTATAAACAGTGTGCAACAGGTTTTTGTGTATATATATAGTATCGGTTATATACAAAAAGAAAAAAAAACCGGTTTTTCGTTTTGGTTTTACACACGCGCACGCGCGCGCACACACGGGTCGTCGGACGGTAGAGGACCGTTGGTGGAAAGACGAGGAGAAAGGGCCCCTCTCCTCACAACGCGCGTAACAGCCTCTCACTCGCTCTCTCTCCCAGTCTCTCTCTCTCTCTTTCTCTCGTGTATAGTGTACGGTCCGTTGCCGTTCGACATACGATACGAAGACGACGACGACGACGACGACGAAGACACGCGCGTAAAGTGTCGACGGCGGCGGCGACGACGATGAACTCGGATAAAAATAATAATAATAATAATAATAATAAATAAAACACGTATTTAAACGCGCAACGATCGTCGCGTTTAATTTATTTTTTTTTTTTTTTATAATAATATTAATAAAACTCGTTTCATATTATTATTATTATTATTATTATTATTATTATTATTATTATTATTATTATTATTATTATTATTATTATTATTATTATTATTATATACAATTCGATTATTAAATACAATTAAATTTTTTGTCGGATTTATATGAGTGTGCGCGCGGAAAGGACAGACTGCTGGCGAGTTATTACCGTTTATAACTACTAGCCGAATCATTACCCGGAGAGTTATGGTGTTAAGGTGTGGAATACGTGTCTGATTTGCGGTTCACGGTATTTTTCCCGTAAAACAATATTAGTATCCAACAAATTTCAAACCCTTATATTTTAATCTGCTCTTTTTGGGGGTCAAATTTTCAAAAGTCTTTTCTTGGCTGATTCTTACGTCTGTGTGTCAAATTTCACACCCATCTCCGTTCAGCGGTTCGAGCTGTGCGTCGACATGATCCAGGTCAGTCAGTCGCGTTTTCCTTTTATGTAAATTATAGACAATAAAAATCAGGGTTCGGATATTTGAATGCTTATTTATTTTTTTTCTGGTAAATGAAATCCTATAACGATTATAAATGGATATAATCGTAGTTCTCGCCTTTTTTTTTTTTGTTCATATTTCGCGAATTATCAAGCGATCACAATAATTTCGAACGTTTTTACGCTACGATATATAGGTAAAAACCGATTGAAAACACTCTTTTTCGGCACACGAAAATACGTCAAATCGGAACCGTCTACGATTCGTAGAAAACAATTTGCCGGAAAAAACGATTTTTTTTTTTTACACGATCAAATATTGGCAGAGAAACATAATAAATCCTTTTTTTTCTTTTTATCATTTATATAGCCTTAAAATCCGCACTCTAACAAGAAAAATCCAATATTTATCGATACTTCGGCGTGTAACGTTTGAATTAATATTATTTATAAAACATCGATTTATATATCAATAATATTGTTGATTTATAGTTGACGTGGCAATCGATTGGACAATTGTAGGCCGTCGCATTGCAGACGTTCTGAGAATGTTTTCGAAATGCCAGAGCAGGATTCGTTTTTACATTGTAAACACAAAATACAACGAACTTCGTCCAACTACGACCGTATATGACGTGACTGAGTGCGTTCGAGAACTTCTCACTCTGACGTTAACGGGTAGCATAGCAAATAAGACTTGGTCCGATGGACCGAGCTGATTAATCGCCGCGGTAGATCCTCGAGAAGAACGGTGTCCGTCGGAAAAGACGGTCGGATCTCGTTTCGAAACCGATAAGCGTGGGCGCGTTCGGGGGTAGGGGAGATGTGTCGGTAAACATAATACCAACCATCCACGGATGCTGTGCATGTCTATCGTATCGAAACCTTTTCGCGGAAAACGAAATATAAACAAACGTCCCGCGTGTTACGCAAATACCGGCGAGCAATTACCGACGATAATACACTACGCGTTACACACGCTTATAGGTATTACAACACGAGCACGGCCCGGTTTTCTTTTCTCCTCTCGGACCAGCTGCGGCGACCGAGCGCGTTTGTTATGTGACGACGCGTTGAAATAATAATCATTAAATATTATAATAGCGAGTGTTGTACGTATGAAAGCATCTTGTATTCGCTCTAAAAACACATCGCGTATGTAATATAATAACCGACGTTTATGAGAATGTACAATCGTACGCGTCTACCGCGGTGTGTTCGCATTGTGTGATACGCGTGTTGAGATATGAGAAATCGGGAACAGTGACGAGAGGAATTGAAGGGTTGGTGTGCGGAGACGAGATTTTCGACGAACCAGACAATACGCGATACGCATATACCGTATATTGTCCGTGTCCGGTTTCGCGCGCCCCGGCAATCCAATTTAAATCGACACAGTTGAAAAAACAAGACGACGTCCCTCGACAATTATTTTGTGTAGTACACGTCGGAGTATCGCAGGGTTTGTGTAACGCTTTGAAAACACGAGCGAACGCGATACACATGATGATGATGTTATGTTGTATCCGCAACAGAACGTATAGTGGACAACGGAGGACGGGGGGAGGCTGCTGGTGAGCATCTGTGATATTAAATATCTCCGGTTAGACTACATTACACTACGGAGTTTCGCGAAAATCGAAGACCGAAACGGTCTAAAATCGTATTTATATAATATATATATGTGTGTGTGATTAAAGTAAACGCAGAGGAAAAATTTCTCTGCGAGGATTGCGGTGTAACAACGAATTGAAGATGTACACAAAAACCCGTTTTCTTTTACACTTTTGATTTCAATCATTGTGTCACAAAGAAATATTCATCTTAAGCGTACAATCGGGAATATTTTTCTTTTTCTTTTTTGAAAAATATTTAACTGAAAAGTCCATTATGTGCTTCGTGGTGTCTAAACGTCGAAATGCGGAGAAGTGTTTGAACCCCGTTCTTTTACCCACGATATCATACCAATACGTACATTTTTGTCGTCGGGAAAATCATATTACCGTTATTAATAAATAAAATGTTCGGTAACGCAAAACACGATAGTATTAATGTAATAGGTAATAAAGCAGTGTGAAAAAAACGCGTGTACGTTTTATGTTAGGTGGTATTTAATAAAGTATATAAACAATTTTCTTAGAAAACCTACTGAACAGTAAAGTGGAAAAATAAACGACGATAATACAAATGTGCGCGTGGGAATAGTCCGTATAAGAAGCCATGAATAAGAAACGAATGGTAAAGTAGGAGAGAGAAAACCGGCAATAGAAGTGCGAAATGGGAATTAAAAAGAAAAAACATAACCATATGAATACAAAACGAACGGAGTGAAGTGTGAGAAAAGAAAACGTAACGACATTGTGGAGTGGTTGTCCGGAAAGCGAATGAGCGCGATTTTTTGTTTACAAAGCGTATTGATCGGACGGTTTTAAAAAACCTATAACATTCCTGAAAATAAGAACCGTTTTCGCGTCAACACACGTTTTCCAGCGTGATTTCCACGCTGCATGAGCTCCATGGTGGATCTCCTCGGGCAAAACGCTATTCTGGTACGGTCGTCGTAATAACTCGGACTACGTTCTCCACGGCGCCCAGATCATGTCCTTTTGAGCTCCCTTTTCAGTCGCAATGTGCGTAATAGGGAAGAGTCTCTTGGTCCCTGGCGGCGATACCGTTCTTCGGTTTAACACCGCAGATTTCTTATAGAAATATAAAAATTTTTATTTTTTTTTTTACGTGTGTTTTGTTCGAAATTGAATAATAAAAAAGTTTAAGAAAGTCGTCCACGCCCGGTGTAACGGGGGCGATAATGACACGCACAACGTGCGTGAGGATGATTCGCACGTATCGTCGACCCTCGTACGTACGCGCGCGAATATATGGTCTCACAGAATCCGTCGTGCCGGTATACGTTTCGAACGTTTTCATTGATAGGCGAATGCCGAGCGGGCACCAATATTATAATAATATATAATACGCGTCAAATACAACAAAAAACAGTATACGCGGTAGGCGTTCGAACCGGTAATTTCGTGTTTATTTTTGTTGTTTATTTATACAATTTTTTTTTTTTTTTTGATTCCGTACGGCTCGCGGTGAGAACGCGGTGATTTCGTAACGCCGTGAACTTTTCCTCCCTCTTCGTCGTCCACACCGCGACGGCGGAGAAGACGATGATAATAATACGTTATTCCCCCTTTCCCGCAAACCGATCGAGCGCGAGACCGGTTTTTTACACCTTTGGCGAGCCGCGTCCCCAAACGCCTCCGTTACGAACACGCCCGCGAGTCCCGTCGCCGACGACCGGTCTCACCGTACGGTATACACGCCGTGCGTGTGTAAAATCGATTCCCCCGCCCCCCTCACCGGCACACGGAAAAATCGAATCTCTCGCGCGTACTATTTTTGTTTTTTTTTTTTCGTATTACGAAATCCGTGTGGGCGGGGATACGGCCCGGAGCCTAGTTCCCCCCCGCAACGAACGGGTTCGTTATTATTGTAAAATAATTATTGTTTATTACGGCGACGACACCGTGTTACACGGAATAATGTTTGAGAGAGAGAAAACAAAAATTGTTCGATGCGGTTGTCTCGGACCATGGTTTTAGAATTTTATTTTTATTCCGGTGTATTTAAAATGAAAATTTGAAAGGCGCAAAACGATTTCTGAACACCCCGGTGTTCTGTTCGTTATCGTATATCGATAACGCGATAATCACGACGAAATGGCGACGACCGGTCCAAAGTAACGTCCGTCCGAGGAGAATTCACCGCACGAAAAACGAGGAATTGACCGGATTTTAATCCGAAAGTATACGGAGAGATACGCCGAAGAAGAGGGCGGCTGGTGTTGGTTTGTGGCGATGACGAAAATGAAAACTTGTGTGAGATAAATGCGCGAAACGTTTTCCGAGCATAAATCGTTCGGATCGCTCGACGGCATTCTGGCTCGTGATTAAAAAAAAAAAAAAAAGAAAGAAATCGCTCGTACTGAACACACGTCATGTGCACCGAAATTCGTCGTATTGTATTGCTACGAGACACGTCTGTAAGCGGCACACCGAAGTCCTACGGAAATCACTCGATAAATACCGTTGCTACACGTACGTTTACAAGATATCATAACATGTAAATATTGTGTTAACGGACGCGTCGTTTATTTGTTATACGAGAATTAGTTTTGCTCGATGTTCTCTCGTATTTTCGATTAATCTGTTCCTCAGATTCCGTCCACTCTCCTATAAACGTCTCGCTTTTCTCGAATACGACGTCCCGCAGGTACTCTTCTACTTGTCGTATAAAGATTAAACAATCCCGCCCGCCTCTTCTACGAATTCGACTAATTACTACGATTTGTGCCGATAGTCAATTCATGTCTGAAATACGTTATGTTTTGTATATTGTGCCGTACGGAGTTAACAATATATAACGGTCGTCGCGAATTCGTTAAGAGGAGAAAATCCCTTTTTTGTTTCTACTCTAAATATTATCAATAAAGTTCAATTAAAATCATACGCGATTTTTTTTTTTTTTGTTTCTTTGAAATCCTAAAACACATTTTGCGTCGCGACTCGCAGTGTGCAGACGACGAAGTCCAAAATTCGTATAAACGCGGAGCAAAGAAGAAAAAAAAGTAGTTAGGACGCGCAGACGCGTCCATATGACTATAGTGTTTCAACTGAATATGCCGTTTAATTAAACTCGCTTAATTAATATCGTCCACGCCGCGGTTCGTAAAAACGTGATATAATAATGTACTGTAAACAAAACTGTTCTGAAACCAAGATTTAAATTAGATCAGAAATATAATTTTTTTTTTTTTTTGCTTTCGTTAACCGCCTGATTTCTTTCAAAGATTTTCTCGTATTTTTGACAAAACGCTAAAATCTTACCCTCTAAACCCCCCCTCCCCCTCCCCCCCCGTTAAAAACAAAAACGGGGGAAAAATTGTGCTGCGAAATACTGTAGGGAATTTGAAGAGTCGGAAGAAAAAAAATGACCTTATGTGTGAATGCGCGAAACGAATTTCGCCGAAGAAACGTGAATTTGTCTTTTTCTCGTTCGCGTATTATTCCGCGCGGCGAGCGCTGCAGCCAAACGGCGCACGGCCGTTTATTTTCCGCGCATCGATTTGTCCGACTACCGACTGTATTTCAGAAATACACACAATATAATATACCGTACACGTTCGTTTTGTTCTCTATCTCACCACCACATAACAAGTCGTTGTACGGACAACGATATTATGTTCGTTGGAGAGTGCGTTATAAAATATACAACGCGCTCGTCTATATAAATACACGCGTGCGGTGTTTGTTTTCGTGAAAACAAAAAAAAAAAAAAAAAAAAAAAGAACGGCCGCGACTTGTGGTAATAACATATAAATGTGTGTTGCGCATCGGGAGACGTGGACGAGACGACGACGTTAACCAGACGCGCTTATACGCCTAACCGGCCGTGCGCGCGTATAACGAACCGCGCGACTCGCGCAGTTCAAATATATTCTCGTCGAACGTTATACATATCGTGTTTTATGTGTATAATAATAATAATAATAATATATACGAAATAGAAACGTATACGAGTTTATCGGTTTGTAAGACGTGTGGTACGTTGGTGGTACGTCTAATTAAAAACGAGAGGAGAGAGAGAGAGAGGAAAATAAAAACGGCGATCGCATACACACCGCGACGGACAGCCGCCGTTTAAAGAGCCGTTAATTTCGCCAGTATCATCCGCGCACGAACGATCTAAAGATAATCTCGTACGCGATAACAAACTGTGTAGTGTGAATCGTAAATGAAACGTGTCGTACCCATTCACTCCGAGCACGAACACTTTACGCATATAAAGTAAAAAGGACCCGAGCGAATGAGTAACAAATAAAAACCACGATTCTCTCTATGGACTTGAACGCGCTCCGGACTTTGCGAGACGTGTTCTGTTTAGTTGTTGGATTTTTTTTTTTTTTTGCGATACTTTTTTTAAAAACAGATTTTCCCCGGTCATGTACGCGCAAGCGAAAATGACAAAAAAAAATCATTGTACATTGTACAGGGGGATTCTCGCGACTGGATTTCTAAATAAATATTCGTCTGTAACATTTTCGATTCTAAACGATTGCCGAGGCTAAAGCGTAATATTATCGAATTAATTATGTTTTTCCACACATTATACACACACACACGCACACACGTATTTTACGGTCCTCGACGCGTAGTGCACTGTAAAGAACCGCAGACGGCGTGTTAAAGACGCGCCGCAGACTCCGGGACCCCTGCCATACGTTTCTCCGTGGACGATAACCGTTGAATACATATTGCGCATTAAAACGGGATTCAATCGAAATCACATTAAAGAATATTCGATATTTGCTGCTGCGTTATTCGACGACGACGACGACTACGGGGGTGAAATCGTATGGGGAAACGAGAGGAAGAAAAACAAATGGGATTGCTGGGATTATCGGTTCGATCTGTAAAAGAACACAGAGCGACATTAAGACGCGCGCCGTCATCAACCGCGGCGAGTGAAAATCGCCCGTCGTCTCGTTATTATAATATTATGACGATATTATGACTAGTGTACGCTTGTCTTGTGCGCAAACGGTGATTTAATTTTTATCGATAATCATATTTTTAATCATTTTGAACAGAGTGCAATTTCCTTTATAGAATACGGTTTAAACGAACATTTTTTTTCGGCTTTTTTCATTATTTTATTCACTTTTTCGCTCGAATTTATACACACACACACACACATATATTAGCATATGCGTATATTTATTATTATTAATTTTGTAAGCTTTTCGTTTTCATATTCCCGTTTCTTTCGCATATCCTTTCGTTCGAACGCGATTTTTTTTTCACCGTTTTATTATTATTAATTTTCCGCGATTTCGAAAAATCGAAAAATCCCGTTATAGGTTCTCGTACCTAATAGAAAAATATCGAAAAAAAAATTGTTTTTTCTTAATTCTCCCGACGAGACGCTATATATTTATATATATAAATAAAACTCGCGTTTATATACAGTAGGTAGTACACACTCACACGTGTATAAACGACATAGACGAAACGAATGCGCGTCTAACAGCGGTACAGTCGCCGCCGGATCGGACATAAAAACAAACGACTCGGCGGCACAAAATTACGAAATATTTTTCCTCATTTCGGCCGGGGCTATTACACGGACTTCATAAAATAATCATATGCCGCCGAGTCACTTCGCATAATAATATGTCATTATATATATATATATTATATATATAATACGATCGGGGATATAATAATAATAACAATACCATCTCGGATTTATCGAACTATTCGCGATGGGAATAAACATTTATGTGCGGACACACGCGACCGACGCTGGGAATCGTGTTATTATTATTATTATTATTATTCGTCGCCGAGCGGAGACGATTTTTCGACTACCGTTCGCCGCGCCCGCTGTGTTTTATATAAATATATAATATCCCTATTATTATAATAATATCGTTCTTTATAATAAATATCGCATTGACTTTTGCCGTCGACTGGTATTATATTATATCGTTATATTTTACTGTTATCGCTGCGTGATAAAAACCCCGGTGGGAGGGGGGGGACACTATCGGATACATTTGGACTTTTCGGCCACTTTTTTTTTCTTCTTTATCGGTTTTTATGGTTTTGGACAATACGCTCGCGCGTAATTTAATTCGGGGCACGGAATTCACCGTTGTGCAAAAAATAAAAACGCCGTATATGAAAGAAAAAAGAATGTACGCTTAAATTTTACGCTCGCGTAAATGTAAAAAGCGAGGTTAAAGCGATCGTCACGGCCGTATTCGATGCGAATACGAAACGAACGAAAAATATCCGACACGAACCGCGATTTTCAACGAAATGATTTCGTTTACGATATCAAATCGGGCATTATACGTAAAAACACTCGGAGAGCGGGTGTGGAGAGAGGTAACGTAGAAAGGATAAAAGTGAAAAAAGGAAGAGTCCGACGGAGACGGTTGACGTTATTGAAATCACAGATCTTAGTGTAGGGGGATATAGAGGAGATGAATTATTAAAAAGAGAAGTCGTGGTGGAACTTCTGTGTCCGATCCGAAGACGGAGAAAAGGTCTAAATGAATCGCGGATGGGTATATGGACGTTGAGACGAATCGATGTATGTCGAGAAGCATAACTCGAAGGTATAAAAATAGTAATTGAACGGATTAGAGAAAATAGCAAGAGAGCAATTTTCGTGGGAATATTATTGGGTTTAAACGAGAAAATGAATGTTGTAAGACATTTATAAGAACAGCACAACGTTATCAGCAATGAATGACGATACATATGTTTGTCAGCGAAATATACGCTCAGTGTATAGGAAAAAAAAAACGAATACCCCGGCCAAAACGACTATTCGCAATTATAGTTAAACGCGTTTAATTATTTACTCGCGTTCAAATCGGCATATTACAAATTATCAAGAAATATTTACAAAAAATAAAATAAAATGCCGTTAAATTGTTTAAAAAACCCGTAAAAACGGATCATATTATACGGGGCACATAATATTGTAAGTAAGGAATCGAATTTCCAGTCTTAATGATAATTTAATTTTTTTTTTTTCAAAAATAATATCCATAATTTGCGTTATTATATATACATATAGAATCGCATCGTGAACATTATTGTAAATCTGAAGTACTCGACAAAAAGGTTCGCCCCATACGTATTAAGGAAAGAAAAAAAATATTAAAACCGCATTTATTTATTTATTTTTTTTTTTTTGAGGGGAGAAGTGGTAGCGCCTAGTAGGAATTAATCGCGTACAAATAACGACCCCCGAAATAAGAGAGGGCGTTATAAAAACCTGGTCATTATAATAATAATAAGAGTTTTTTGAATATTATATTATGATAATAATCATCGCGCATTGTAAACGTTCTCGACGAATATACAATTATCGTTTCGGCCGAAGCGATCAGCTTAACGCGAAATGTGTTTTAGAATTTTTCCGAAACTTCGCGCGAAAATATTAAACGAACGATAAAGGATTAAAAGAAAAAAGAGAAAACGGAAGAATTCACCGACAGAGATTTTTTTACGTTTTTAGCGTGTCACATCGATGAAATCGCGTTTTCTAGACATATTCACACACACACACACACGTCACCCGTAGAGTGATATTATAGTTAATTTTCAAAAAAGTGACTGATGTTCTAGTGATAGAAATTTAAAAAAATATAATATTCACCTACGCGAGTAAATTACGCGTTTAAATATCGTACGTAAATAAAATCTTTTCTTGTTTTCCAACGAAAAATCGTTTATTATTTATGTATTTTTTTTTTTTTGCGACATTTTCAATGTTGGGAAACGTTTGATAAAACACCGTTACGGGAATAAATGCGTTATAATTTACAAAAAAATATTTAAATCCTCATTACTCCAATCAATTGTAAATAATTAAAATCCTTCCGTCGAGTTAATCGAAACGTCTAAAAATCGCTCGTATTTATAATAGCGATATATTTATTATTCGAATAACATTGTAATGCGTGTATGATATCGTAATTTCTCCGCGTTAAAAAGCCTCGAAAATAATAAAAACGTATTTTCTCACTAAATAACAACGAAATGCGACGACAATATAATTATTATAATAGTCGTCGACCTTGTACTATAATAATAATAATTTAATGCGAGAGAGAGAGAGAGAAAATAATCATTTATCGCGGAGAAATTACAATAAATTAGTAAATCATTCTGAGACACTCGTATGGAGGAGTTATATACCTCAGCACACGTCGCTCGTTAACGTCCCCGAGTCTCCTTGAAATAGGTTCGTTCGCTAATAACAGACGTAATAACAATAATGCGGTGGTAATCATTCGTTCGCCACCGGCGTCGTTCGAGAACGACGTTTCTCAATTTTAACTTTTCTTTCCTTTTTTTTTTTTTGTTATATTTCGGTCGAAAAACTATCACGCATTATTATCATCATCAGTCCACGCGTTCTTTCTTTATTAATACTATTATTATTATTTTTTTTTTACCACAGATATACTTATAGTGTTTTATATTGCGTATGAGCACTTGTATATTTGTATACGTATTACCGATTTTCAAAAAAAAGAAAAAAAAACATTCGAGTAAACACGATAATTTGTTTTGGGAAAAAAACGCTTATACAATCAAAAGCAGTAATGGTTTTCATCGAAATCGAATGATAATTTAATACGAAAAAAAAGAAAATGCCCGATCTTATTAATTCAAATGTGAAATCGGTCGATCGTTGCAAATGAGTCGTTTTTGCAAGAGACGACCGAAAATAATAATATTACTTTTGACAATCAATCGAAATAATAGAACCTGCTCTGGTCCGTAGAGACATGTCATAGTGAGTGATTAGTGGTGGATGATATTATGACAATGGTCGCGTGAACCATAGAAATATAAAAATAGTTCTTATTTTCCCAGTTGATAAAACGGCGTAATATATTAATAATGATGTCTTAGTAACGAGATAGGACAGATTTGGCTGATGCTTCATATTCATCGAAATGTCATCTCAACACTAAATGATATAATCGAGGAACTTAAATATAAAAAAAAAATAAGAGATAAAAATTTTAAATCTTTGTAACTGCCTTGCTATAATGTTTAATTAAACAAAAGCAAAAAGAAAAAAATTTAAATAATTATTTTAATTGCTTTTTTCAAAAAAAAAAAAATTATTTATTGTTGTCAATTAAATAATGTTTATATATATATATATATATATATATATATATTGTAATAAACTCTTTAGTGTTCTGTATATGTGTGTATAACTATTATGATTGTTATTAACAGTAATCTGTTGATTATGAATTAAACTACAATTATAACAATAGAAAATAAAATAAAAATGTTGGAACTCTATTCACGAAAAAATCCTGGGTACGCCATTGACATATGACACGTAATTGTGTATACTTAAGTTTACAAATCGCTTATATCATTTTTCTACAAGAATGCACGCCTGGATTTTGTACAGATTTTTTTTTAATAGTTTTTCGCGAAAATCAAAAAGTATGCAAACAAAAATTTAAATACCACTCAGATCGATCAAACCGCGTTGTGGAATATTTTCGTACGATAAATTATCATAGTATCTTTGATCATTAAACCAAAATATTTTATTATTATGCGCAAACATACAATCTATACTACAAGCACGATAAGCATATATGAAATGAGAAAAAAAATGACAGGTAGATTGCGTGATGAAGAAATCACCCATTAGTAACACAATTAGCTTGAGAGGTGAAACTGAAGAAAAAGCGAAGTTAGCAAAAAATCGATAATTAAAGCAAAAGATCTCTAAAACACCATCTTCTCTTCAATCGGCGACGGGAGTTTTCAAAAAAATCAAAACAAGACGGTTTGTGAGAAAATAAAGATATCGGATTGTGTGTGTGTGTCGACAATAAGGTGTATATTTATAATAAATATATAGTTACGACACGTCTAAATGCGACGTATTCACTCTATATCGGTCTTCGGGCGTTTTACATATTATTTATTTTTCTGTTGTTTGACCTTCTTACAAAAAATAGACAAAAAGAAAGAAATATTGTGGCGTATTTACAACACTATTTTTGTATAATTTCGAGTAACGCGTTACGCCATATATCATTATATAATAATCAATTATTTTTTCAATATAAAATATTATCAGAAAAATCCCTTGAAATAAAAATAATATTAAAAAATCGCGTACAATACAAAGTAATAATATTAAATTTAAGAAAAAATAAAACAATTTTCGAATAAATTTAATCGTTTTTTAAATTCAAATTTAAAACATAAATGCGGTCGAAAGAAAAGAATCGAATCGGTCAGTGTTGTCCATTGGGAGTCGTGTGCATCACACGCATAGACTACACTGAAGACTTTTTATCTTAAAGTTCTAGTAGAATTATTATTATTATTATTACAGTGTATTAACGAAATTATAATAACCGAAACGCATTTATTTGTGTTTTCAATAAACAAGACAATGTGTAAGACGCGATGAAACGTTGACGAATAAAAAAATTCGTATATTATATTTTGCCGTTGTAAAACTCATTTCAAAATATTGTACAAAACGCGTCGTCTGGCGCCATCTGTGTTTGCGCGACGACAACGCAAAAACCAGATCCGCGTACACGATCGGAACGTTATTATTTCGATTGTTTCTCGCGCAACACACTCGAAATAATTGTTCTAAAATCATTCTCGTTCCCATCATATCCCATCCTTTTCATTTTACATCGTATGTATGGAACTAATTCGACGTTTAACATACACAATTTATACGATTTACACACTATATTTTATTTGAAAAACGGTTCACAGCGTTTCGAGTTTAACGAATTTTACGAAATCCTATTAACGAGAAGGTAGGTATGTCTGATAAATGAGACTCGTATTTTATGATTAAAATTATTTGTAATTAAAATTCGGTAAAACAGGTATACTTAATAGGAACATAAGAACATCTAATATCATCATTCACGTTTAAAAAATGTTATTTATAAACACATTTAAATGATTTTTGGAAACGGAAAATTACAAATCCAAAAGTATATCTATATATATATATATTTTTTATTGGTTAGTTCAGCGAAATGCTACTTCATTGCGTTCTCCGCGCAATTAAGTCATAAAAAAATCATAACCGATTTCAAATTAATATGTAATACTATAAATATAAACGTATACACGTATTTTTGTGTGTATAGTACACATATGATCAATGTCTGAATGTTATAGGTCCATAAGTGTATTTTCAATCATTTCAATGATCTAATAGTGATTTGCGTACGTCACGTTCCACATTTAAACGATTGTGTCGAAAAAATAATTTTATATTTCGTCAAAGTGAATAAATATGTAATTTCCTCGTCCTGAATTATTTTATTTATTTCGTGGCTTAAATGTAATAATTTTAATAATAAATTATTACCGTCGCGTTGGTAACAAATTGATACTTATAGCAAATTAAAATAATATTCTAGTCGTTTATGTATAAAGAACTCATTCTTAATTTGATAGTCGATTGAAAATACATTTTCTGAATCAAAACACATAAGAAAACATTTTCAATTATCAAACTTTTTCTTTATTTATTACAATTTAAACCTACACAATGTACTGCATTATCAAGTATATCAAGACGACGCTTGCGTTTGTGATGTATTTGGTACACTGGTCTTGCGTATATATCATAAATAATCCGTCGATTTTGAGTAAGTCTGATCGCGGTTTCAACAGAAATCACGAGTCGTTGTTAATGTTTCGGCGTCGCGACGTTTGTGATAATATTTAGATAAATTATAATGAACGGCGATGGTCTTAGTTAATAAGGACGACGGAGCAAACCATCAGCTTCTTCGTGATTTTAGCTTATTCGATACTTTGTCACTTATACATTTATGCTATTACACGTACTTTTATTAAGTATGCCATTGAAATATGTAACAATTATTTTCGTTTTCAGTATGGAATATACTACCTCTCATATCAAATATCGTAGGACAAAGGACGATAAACTATCGTCAAGTGTTCCAGTTTGGTGAGTTACTCAGTTTCATCTACGCTTGATTTCACCAGAATAAAAAAATAATATTGGTCGTTCGTGAAAAGTATAATTGACAAGTTATATCGTGTCCTGTACCGTTTAGGTATAGATCAAACGCCAAGGGTTTGCGAACTATACGAGAGAATTAAATGCGAAAACGGTGGGTTAGTGGAAGAAATAGAAGGAAGTTATGCGTGCAAATGCCAGAATGATTTCTACGGTGTTCGTTGCGAAAAAGGTAAACGATGAGTGTTAAATTGCGTTTTTTTTTATTTTTATTCGATTTTATTCGTTCTTGATGAATAGAACTATTCTTCAAACCGATGTCATGGATGAGACGTATGTTTGACAACACGGAAGCGAACTTAAGGAAAGGTAAACCAACATCGTGGTGGTCTGCTTTGCCGTTTACTTTTGATCGTCAGTTGGAAAACATTTACGGATGTAAGTTAATTGATAAATTGCATAAACATTCGTCAACCGATAATTTCTTATATTTCAGTTCATCAAAATAATATCAATAAGTTGGGGATATTTAACGGCACTAATAACAATTATAATGAAGATTTAAAAGGAAACATGATAAACACCAGAATTTTACCACCTGCACATCCGACAGAATGCACCCGTGCCTCTCGTCGTAAACATATATAATATTTATTATAATGTCGTCAATAGACCATTTTACGTTAAACGAGTTTGTTCGTTTTTCAGTTTATTTAACGACATTGGCCGACGTACAAAGGAAATTGGTTCAAAGAGAGCCCGGTGCGTTTAAACCAGATCCGAAACGTCGAAATATACTTTTGGACACATTTTATAAATATTTCACATTGCAATTTTTCGACGCCAATTTCAATTTTTCGGTTTGTATACTCTTAATACGTTGTGTGTGAGTATGCGGTTAAATAATATCTACGAACACAGGTGACTGCTTCTCAAGTGTACGGATCTGATGATAAAACGAGAAGAGAATTAAGATTGTTCTCTGACGGAAAGCTTAAAACCAAAATACTGGACGGTGAACACTATCCGCCTCCATTATCACTATTTAAACGCATAGAACGCTTCGTAATTGGATTTCTTCCGATACAATTTGCATTTAAATCCGTATGGGTGAGTAATGACATTAAAAAATAAAAATTAATTACATTTTAAGGGTTTATAATTAAAACAACGCGATATCGTCAAATAGTTTAACAGAATAATGTACTCGAGTGGTCGAAACGGAACGGCCAATTGGGCGGTGGGTCATCAAATGTCAAGTATGAATCCAATGTTTTTCGTAATGACGACACTTTGGGTCCGCGAACACAACCGTGTGTGTGACGTATTACACCGAAATTGGCCGGATTGGACAGACGATGAGCTGTATAATACAGCCAGAAGAATAGTCATCGGCGAGATGATGAAAATAATGATGGACGAAGTTCTTAACACACACGTGGGACATTCGTTGTCATTACAATACAAACCGCAATTATTCAACGACAGACTGAAAAATATTAATAGATTTACAACACCGTTTGAACTATTACTGACGACGATGTGGCCGACCAGTTTACCCGAAACGTTTAATAACGCGTCAACCAACTCGGTGTCATTTAGCGACAATATGTAAGATTATTAATTTTAATTATATATATACATACATGTAGATATTTGTCGCTCATCAGTGACATCTTAAGGCGTCATCGTGGGGTTTTAAATATGGGTTCCCATAATTTTTTTCTATATTAATGTAGTTGTGTTAAGCTTTGATGAGTTTAATATAAAGATATTTTCGCTTCTCGTAGATTGATCGGTTGTACTTTATCGTTCAGCGGTATAATTTATATTAATTCATTGTTATTTCAGACAAGTTATGAAGTACGGGTTGAGTAAAGCAGTTAAGTATATGGTGGACCACGAAATTGGTATGGTGACTCGCAGTAATTACGACGATGTGGCGGAACCAATGACCATGTTATTGATGAAACTGGCGAGGGAAAATGCTTTACAAAGTTTCAATAACTACCGCAGAAAATTAGGTCTAAATGCATATAAGAGCTTTTATGATCTGACGGATGATACGGAAACCGCTAAGATATTAGAAGAATTGTACGATAATATCGATGGCGTTGAGCTTTTGACTGGAATGTTGACGGAAAAAAGAAAACACGGGTATTTGTCAACTGTTCAGATCATGACCAACAGCCTTCTTGCCAGTTCCATAATGACAAATCCTCTGATGACTCGAGAGTTCTGGAAGCCGAAAACGTACGGTGGACAAGAGGGATTTGATATAGTGCGATCTGCGAGTATCGAAAAGTTTGTATGTAACAATTTAGTCAATAAGTGCAGTGATGGACTCAAAGTGAAACTGCACGCAATTTAGATATTGTTTTTAACGATATCTATTATGATATTTACTGATTATGTTATTTTGATTAGGGAAATCGGCTTATAAAAAGTAGTTTTCTTTTTTGGCTTTTGGTAGTTTTCTGTAAAAAAAATTCTGAATTGGCTATTAACATATTCCTGTCGTTCGATTATCTACCAGGAAATTGATTTAACATTGTGAAAAGCGATTCTTGTCATTTCCCAATTTAGGAGTTTGATTTAACTTCATGCTATACGCTGTTTCGTATTTTATACTTTTGTGTATGAGACAAGTTTTCTTGAATACAATTTACAAATACTCACCATATATACAAAAGGGTCTTATCTGTGTCATTTTGTTCTTATTTTTTCCGATAAAAATGATAATAAGTTTAGTATATTAAAAACTAAAAAAAATTTAGTCGTACAGTAATCGTTTTATATTCCAGACTGTGGACTGATCATAACCTGCTTATCATGATTTTATGTTAGGGCTCAATCAGAGTTCGTTATGTACTCTTCTCAACTGCGGAGACGATTACTGCGATTTTCATCACCTGTTAATTTCCTGTCCAGCCCTTCATACCAACAGACTTATCCTGAAAAAAATTTTTTCTACTTTTTCCTCCAATTTCTCATATATGGAAGCTCTGTCTTCTAATAATCTTTCACTTATTAATGCCATTTTAAATTTTATCCTCAAATCTAGCTTTAAAATCTAACAACTATGGGCTTTTTTTTTCTCTTCTCCAATATTAATATTATATATACTCGTATATATTTCATTTATTATATATGTTTATATGTGAGTATATTTCTGTTCATTGCTATAAGTACATATATGTATTTAAGTATCGGTAATTTAGTTCTAGCTTTAAAGATAAATCCGTAATTTTCTAAGTGTTGAGCTATAATACAAGGTCCGGCAGAAGTCATGACACGAAAGTAGAGGGCATTTGTTTAGGCTGTGGTGGGAGTAGCGGAGTGGAATTGCGTGCGTTGTGTAGCTTCGACGTTGCCACTTTCAGTATCCAATATGTCATGGTCGGGTACAACCTGCGCTCGTTGTGAAGTGTTTTTTTCAAAATGGCGAGTCGCCTATAAAAACGCAGCGCGCTCTGCGCACAACGCTTGGCCTTGGTCGACACGATCCTGTTCCCAGTTGCAGAACAATTAAACGTTGGGTGGATAATTTTAATAAAACTGGATCCACTGAAGACAAAAAGAGAAGTGGCAGACCCCTTACAGCCAGAACTTTTGAAAATGTTGAGGCTGTAAGGAACTCTTTTCTTAAGTCACCTCATCGTTCTGCCAAGAATCATGCAAGCGCTCTTGGTTTATCAGACCGATCAGTGAGACATAGATGAGGTTTGGTTCCAACAGGACGGCGCTACAGCCCACACAGCCACTTGATCAATGGTATTGGTGCGCGAGCTCTTCTCGGCCCGTGCCATCTCCCGCAGAGGGGACATCAATTGGCCCCCAAGGTCCCCCGATCTCGCTCCCTGTGATTTTTTTCTGTGGGGACACTTAAAGGCAGAGGCATAAAAACACCGTCCTAAAAACTTAAAAGAACTTAAAGCCGCAATAATTCAAGAAATCGCAGCAATTCCACGGGAAATGACCGAGCGAGCTATGCGAAGTTTTCGTTTCCGCCTTCAAGCCTGTATCACCAACGATGGTCGTCATATGCCAGAAGTGGTTTATCATACATAAATTGCGCATCTTATGGAATGTATTAAGTATAAAAAATATTGAATTCGAGTACGTTCTCATGTTTTTATTGAACTTTACTTTCGTGTCATGACTTCTGCCGGACCCTGTAGTTTCAGCTAAAAGCTAATAAAAAAAAAAAACTACAAAAAAAGTTGAATGTTTATCTAGGAATAATCTGAATTGTAATTGTGTCTGATAAAAATAAAAAGCACTATGATATTGGTAAAATTGTTCTTTATATTTCGTGAAAATTAGAAAATGTTATTATTTACACCCATTCGTTAAACCTTGTCTTCCGCTGAATGAGTTTTACGCAAAGGATTACTAGTGGTGTGGTATCCTCCTTAACAGCGCTATAGCCAGAATTTTATTTTATTTTTTGGCGAGGAGGGGAGGCATTTGATTTTATATTACTTTACATTTTATTTCCTTACATATATATATATATAAATTAGTCTTTTGAAATATTTGAATTTATAATAAACCGTTTACAAGATTTTTTTGAGTATAGTTGAAAAATTAACGCACATTGATTTGAATGTTTAACGATTTTCAAGATATTTATATATATATATACATATTTTTTAGTATAATTGAAATAACATACGTCTGACATTGTAATATATGTTAAGACATTAAAACCAAAAATTACACCTATCATAAATTAAATACCTCAAAAAAAAAAATCTATAATTGCTATCGCTATACCTCCAAAATTGAAAGAAATATTTTGAAATTTCCCCCCCCCCTCCAATATGGCAGAAAGTAACGGCGAATAATGAAATGAAATTAATTTCAAAATTACGAAGAATTATTCTATTCCGCCGGAGTCGAGGTCTTCTTTATAGGAAATGTTTCGGTAGTTCTTTTTGCTTACGAGCTTTTGAAAAAATCGGTAAAAATGACTTCTTTAAAACACCACCGACTACGTGGATGTAATTTTATACCGCGGAAAACAATACAAACTATGACGCTATATTATTATCATTCCTTCTGTTAGAATTTCGTGATTCAGATATAAAAAAACACACACACACATCCTTGTGCTTCAAAAACATTCTTCTCGTTCCGCTCGGTATCTAAAAAAAAATATATATATATTTTAATTCGAAATATTACGTAAAATCGTTTTGTATACAGTGTGTGTGGAAAATTTCTACGTTTTATTACGACTCATTCTCCGGTGTTTGCGCAGACAGACAAATTTCAGTGTACACCACGGATTATTAAGCATATACTTTTAACGAGAGAGAGAGAGAGAGAGAGAGAGAGAAAGATAGAGAGAGAGAGAGAGTTGATAAAGTGATATAGAGAGTGCGCATTTCCTCGAGCAGAATATAAGGTTCGATTTCCTCGCGCAAAACAGAGCACTTAACTTTCGCGATATTTTTCAAACGTCTCTCGCTGTCTCCGGCCGTTATACACACACACTACACAGATATACAACAGTAGTATATATCGTTTGCTACGCATCTCTTATGCCCGCTCCGGTAATGATACGTTTCTTCCGAAAACCAACGCTAATTTATCCGCGCGACGGTACATTATCATTCGCTTAATGTATATACACGTCTCTCATTACCGTTTCTTATCAATCTCGCGACGAATTTTTCCATACACCACTCCACTGTTGCGAGTGTAGGGGAAGGACGCTTAATCGCCCGACGACGAGTACCACACACACACACACACACACACAATTCCCGTCGCTTACTCACTCACGATGACTGTCAAAGTCATTTGTTCGGTCGCGGCCCACGACGATAATTTCTATCCCCCTCGCCAAGTCGAGATTATATAAAATACGTGTAATATGTACGGTACAGCGTTCGAGGAACGCGCAGAAACAGTGGTTGCTCGCGAGATTGCAAAACGTTTGTCATTTAAACGACGTTCTTCTCCTGGGAAACGCGACGGCTAAACGATTAAACTCTAAAGTTTATCGCTCTATACATACGATATCGAATATGTGTGTGTGTGTGTGTGTGTGTGTGTACGTCAACCGAGGAATTCGCGACGAATTAAAAACAATACACGGGTAGTGTAGTGAATTTTTCTGGCGTTCTTCCACCGTAGCAGAACGGGAAAAGATAACGTTCCGCGAGATGTTTCGTGACGATGACGCTCTTATAATTTGATATTACTCTTTGATAAACACTTTAGAGAGTTTTGTCGTTGGTGCCTGTACATTTGAAAGCGATGCTGCGATAAATCATTGTCGAGCGGAGCTTCGGTTGTAGTAATACGACACTCTGACTTAACGTCGTTCAAGACCTCGACGCGGTGTGTGTACTCGCACACGTGTTTGAGAGATAAATCGCGGATACGCGTCAATCCGGTATTGTAACGAAAAAAATATACGAAAATTGTTATTTAAACCGGAACGAATAAGGTTTTATTTTTATTTTTCGATACGTCACGAATCGGAAACAAAAAAATGAATTTATTTCATGTTAAGTGAAATTTACCGTTGGTGCTTTTACGAATTTCTATCGAATTGTTATTTATTTTTTTTTTTTTCGAAAACCGTTTAAACTTAAGCCGATAATGTACGCGACTTTTCAAAATAATTCCCGTATATATATATATATATACACCGCTTATACTTTTGCAAACGTCTACAGTTCTTATAAAAAGGGATACGCGAAATGGAAACCCCTAACGGGCTTTCTTTTTTACATAATATTGCGTAAATGTACAAAATTATAACAAGATAATAAATTTTTTCTTTTTTTTTTTTTATTGTAGTTAACAAAAATTCTGTGGTTTTCATCGTAATTCGTGTAATAGATATTCATCTGCGGTTTATTGACCAAATGGTACGATGCGCGGTTAGGTTAGGTCGCATCGAAGTCACTCGCGTTCGGAAGTTTAAGTAACAAAAAAAAAAAAAAAAGAAAAAACCAAACGAAATAATACGCGACAAATCAGTTGAGAAATCAAGAAAATTATGGGATTTTTTTTGTTTCTTGTAAAATATGTCGTTTTTATTAAAGAAAACACGCGATTATCAGATCGTTCTGCATGTGTCAGTGCCCGGAACGGTACTTACATTTATGAGTCGAAAGATTTCACATCTCGCCTAACATTCGCAACAGGGGCAAACGTTTACCGGGCGATATTCACAATAAAATTTCTATAAAAAAAAAAAAAGATTATAACGATAGTGCAAATGCACTGTAGACAATCGAATTTCGATATTCAATAATAATAGTATAAAATTCGAAAATTATTCCATGTACCACTCGTGTTAATAAATAATTCGTAATAATAATAATAATAGTATTACAAATTGAACGCGTAATTGGGGGGGTATTGGAATCGTCGATTTCTCGTTCATCAAATATAAATCCGCTATTCGTATGGGCATAACGTTGTGGTCCCCTCGAGTACGCCGTCACCGATGTCTAACACGACGCCCCCCACACACAAAATATTAATTATTAAGAGAATCGGAAATTCGGTACGTTTTCGTCGAGCGAACGTTTTATGGACGCGCGCGCACCACACACACACACACAACAAACGTATTCGATCTGAGACGCGCGTAACGCGATAGTCAAAAGCGTGTTGTTGTGTCTGTGTATAAACATTATTTTAGACACAGAGAGGAATCGACTGCGACACAGATATTACGTTCGTACTGAGATAATATTATACACGAACGCGCTCAGTTACGTTCCGATAGTCAATTATTATTACTTCGAGTCTCCGCAAACGTGTAATTTCATCCCGCGAAACAATAATTAGCAGCCGCCACTACTATAACGTCGTCGTCGACGATGACGATATGATATATATGTATATATGTACGCGAGAAAGCAATTCCATCAATTTTGGATGAGCCGCCCCGCGAACTCCTTCACATCGTGTCGCTATACGTATATTATATGTACTCTCTCTCTCTCTCTCGTCTTAGCCGCGGTGGCAAAGCAAACACACGCGCGGGCGCGCGCTTTCGTTTAAATAACGCGGTAATTGACGCAGCCGTGTACGACCGCGCGAGTATGACGCGCGCGCGTTTCGCTTTTGAACGAGTATATTATTATAATGCGGACGCCCTCGAGGCGTTTTGTTAATATTCTCGATATTATAATATCGCTCGTCTCCTATACACGCTCTCGTACGCGCATATAAATTGTAACGAGTGCGTTGTATACGAAAATATATTATATAAATTATTATTATTATTATTGTAATAGCGACGAGACGCGTGGCGGCGGCGCGCAAAGACGTCGAGGCGGATATCGTTTTGGTGATATTGAAACCGCGCGGTGCGATTTTACTGTATTTTACTGCTCAATACATTTAATAATAATAATAATAATAAAATGGCTACGAATAACCCGGAAATCGGAAGAAATAATTTACGTTTACTCATACGTAAGTATTATATTTTTACGTGTATATTTCAAGGCATTCCAATGCGCCAATACCTACGGTAGTTTTTCGTGCCGCGTATAAAAATAATCCCCCGAATAGCGTTTTAGGTGCAGACGCCGTTTTAACATATTATTTTCAATGAAATAAAAACTTTTGACTAGGTTTAGAAAAATAATAATAATAATAATACGTTTTTACATAAAATCATTGCGTGCGTTCGCCTGACGTTATAATAATAAACCGCGTACTCCGAAAATGTGCTATTTCTTTTGTGCGTTCCGCCGAAAATAGCGTTTGATATTTACATAAAAAATGTGAATCGCGGCAACGACGAGGGGGGAAAAAAAGGAAAAAATTAATCGAATTTCGAAAAACCGTTCGTACTTATATTCAAATCGTCATTTTATAATAACCGTCGAACGTCGTCACCAAAGTGCCCCGGTTTATACGCGCATACACAGTCGTACATATTATTGTAATTTTCCGCGAACCAGGTGAAAAAATAGCTTTATCGAATTTAATATTTTTACGCGTGTCCACTCTGTTCGATTGGAGTACCCAGCAGTATTGAAGAGTAAAAAAAAAAAAAAACGAATAAAAATAAAATTTATATAATAATATATATTTGCCGAACAATACGATATTGTGTAAAATCACTGAACAAACATCGTCAAAGGGTCTTTTAGGGGATGATATACGCTCGTGTACAAAATCCGTGTACTGAATATTATGTATATACATATACGCGCACCGCGTAAACCAATATTTGCAATTCGCTATTCCGTCACTTTTATTATACTCGCATAAAATACATACCTACATCATCATATTATACATACGTTCTGCGCGTATTACGGATTCAACGTGTAATATAATAAATGTGAACGGTCGAAACGGGATTCGGAAAAATGTTATGTTATTACGTAAAAATCACGTGTATGCGACGTTTTAAAACGAATGAAATTTGGGGGGTTTTTTTCGCGTATATGCAACGATAGCGCGTGTGCGTGTAACAATCGCGAAATTCGGTAAGCTTTTTTCGGCTCGACTTAGTTACTCGAAATGATTTATAGAAACGCGCCGGCCTAAAAAGAACACTTGGATTCGAAAACTCAAGAAAATCGCAACGAGCCGCAGATTGTGTTGCAATGAATGTCGCTTAAATGCGAATTATATACTCGGTTTTTAGAGTTTCGTTATTACTAATTTGAAAAGATAAATCATTGAACGGCATTCGATAAAACGATTGTGAACGGAGCTACGCCGCGTAATGTTATTTATTAATATAGTGTGCAATCATTTACGATTAACCTTACAGTAGTACATCATTTTACTACTTTATATTATTTCTTACAACAGATCCGAGTCATTAAGTTGGTGGAAATTTTTTTAAAAAAAAAAAAAATAATAATAAAATCAAATACGCTGTATCGAAAAATTTCAATTCGCGACAAACGGTTTTCCTGTACAGTTGAAGTAGTAACGTCTGATATTTTATTAATACAATTTTAATGTATTCGTAACTAAAAATTATCTCTCCCGCGAAATGAAATACTTCAAAAACTATAATCGCTACAAATAGATGACATTATTTTTTTTTACGTTTCTCTTACCTCCCGTAATATAATATAAGGCAACGCGCATTTGGTGAATATTTCAAACTTCTACAACCGCGCTGGTTACATAATTACGAAGAAATAACGACAATAATCGATTTCAGTAGTTTTTTTAATCCTCTTCTACGCGTATACAACACCGAAAAGAAAATCCGACGGGAACACCACTGCGTCACTAGGACATCGTGATATCGAGCCCGTACGCGGTGTTTCGTTATTTATCCCCGAACGTTTCGTCGATTAAACGATTCGCCGCCGGTCCCCGTTGTCGTTGGCGAATATTCACGCGCGCCGATGATAACACAACGGCGTCGCAGGGCTGACGGGCATTGATTTCGATACCGGTTCGAAACGGTGTAACGGCATGCACAAATGCCGTGGGCTGTAATACACCAAAGTGTACAAAAAAAAAACGTCTCTTGTCACTCTTTGATAGTGGGGGGGAGGTGGAGGGGTAACGTCGTAATAAAATCGTAAATTCGTTTTTATCTAAAATCGATTATAATAACGGTACGCGCGGTTAAGAACGGGGGCTTTTTTTTTCTACGGTAGCGTACGACACAAAAATAACGGTATTATCATATAATATTTTTATGCCGCGCACCACGACCGCGGTGTCGTTGTCGTCGGTTAGGTTAGTAGGCACACGTCTTATATTACAAACCGTAACAATAATATGTACGAGCGCGCAGAGTGTACGGCGAAAAGACGCCGCGCGCGCGCGGGGGGGGGGGATCCACCTTCGCCACGCCGTTCGTTCCTCGTCTCCCGCGCGCGCAACATATTATAACAATAAACAACGCGCGCAATATTATTACGCTTCTAACCCGCGCAACGATAAACCATCAAAACACCCCATCCCCCCCCCCCCCGGAATCCCTTTTTACCGTGTATTAATTGCGCGCCACGCACACCATAACAATAATATACAACGAAACTATATACGACTCCGCGTAACACTCGCGCACATTGTCGTTGCCGCGCGGCTACAACGGCAATAACCCCGCTACGAGTTGTTATATAATAACACTTTGCACGCGCGTATTATACGTATAACAATATATATATATACGTGTAACACGGTGTCGTTACGGCCGCCGCGGCGGGCGTTGTTATTATTTTCCGCGGCGTCTGTGTTTATTATCGACGACGACGACTCGTATCACATCGTCTGTAGAATACGTTTCGGCGACACCGAAATCCGGTCCACGGTTTTTTCCCGACCAGATTACCAACACCTAACCGAATTAATCGCCACGAATTCATTATTGGTGGCTGTAAACGTAAAAAAAACAATGCGTTGTAATCGCGTTATAATAACGGTGCTCGAATTGAAAAAAATTAAAAAAAAATCCCTTCTGTTTTGCCAAGACTTTAAAAAAAAATCAACGTCCTCCGCAACCCGATATATGGATATCGTGCCGAAATCGGCTACGGAAAATCACCCGTTTTCACTGTTTAACACGTTTCAAACGTAGAATTTCTCTTTATTTTTCCGAAAATCCCGTTTAGTTCCAATTGAAAAAGTCCAAGGCGATATATACCAAAATCGGTGTTTCTCACATATCATTTGCTTTCGCTATACTACCGCGATTGATATTTGTTACTAATTTCAATAAGTTTTATAATACAATTTTTGACGCGTTTTTATATATATATATAAAACAATTTTACTCGAGAAATTAATATTTAAAACGATCTTGTAAAACACTGTTGAAAACGTCCCTTTGACATTATGTCAGGACGACGAGACATAAAATCTGAACAGAAATACTTAAGCGGGGCGTGTGGTCACCCTATTTATATATATATATTTTTTTTTTCTGTTATAATAATAAAAACGTGAAAAATTAACGGAGACCGACGTATAATAATTTTATTCCCGACCCCGGTCGTCGCTCATTACACGCGTTAATGTGTTTGCGACATTATGACCATCGTAAAATTGTCCCTGTGGCGAGAACCGGTCAGGGATTCGTTTTTAAAATGTACGTGTAATAAAAACGCGTTACAAAGGAGCCGGTTCTTGCCGGAAGAACTGTGTGCTTATGTACGTTGTACAGTGTTCTAAACGTTGGTAAAAAATGTTATCAACAGGGACGGCTTGGTGTATAAATCGGGAAATATAAGCCGGCCTGTCAAGTACGGATTTTTCGACTATCCGTGGTTCATTTTTATGAATCCGGTTCGAAGGACCAATGTTTCCCACTTTAATTTGTAAGCTATCAAACAAATAGATTGATTAAAAATCATATTCACACAGTAGATATTATTTATTTAACGCACTACAAACCAATAAACCCTTTGGTTAAACGTATTTGTAATACAAGTAAAAACGATTCGTATTGTGTATTCCAAAAACCGTTGACATATTTTAACAACATTTTTCGAGACGATTCGTGTATTCAGACGTAATTGTTGTACGTACGCTGGACCCGTTGCGGACAAGCCTACGGTTTACAAATTTTAATTGTCATTAGAAATATTTCAGGAATAAAGTAGTCTTCTGGCGATCGATAATAGACTGTTACAAGAACGCGAACGAACGAAAACGTCTTCCCTGACAATACGAATCGATTGACCATTAAGTGTAAAAATATTGTCGATAAAACGAAGCGAATTCGAGAGAGAGAGAGAGAAATAAATAAAGATAAATGTTTCGCCGGTAAACTACGTATAACGAACCGAAAGAAGTTTATGCGGGAAAATATTTTTATTGTAATGATTTAATTTCGTTTTTCTCCGTCACAAAGATATGCGCGCACACAAACACACACACACACACGTATAGGTGGAAAATGTTTACCGTCTGCTGGTCCGGACACAGAAGCGAACAGGACTCGGCGTTCCGGGTAAAAATTATTACGTTTTTCATTAAGTCCTTTTATTTCAAAGATTTTACGAATTGAACGGGGGGAAAAAAAACAAACGTTATAACGGAAACAATAATAATAATAATAATAATAATAAAGTAAAACGCGCGCACAGGACATTCACAAAGCGATACGATATAGCGGTGCCACCAAATTAATGAATATGTATATTATAATATGATAATCAAAAGCCTCGCGAAAGACGTGCAAATTTTTTTTTTTTTCATCCCGTAGGACTTTTCCCGGCACGGGGAAAACGAGATGAAATGAACGTGACGAGGAGACGGGGAGAAAAAAATAGCCATAGGACGGAATTTCAATTCTCTTTGAACCGGAAAAACACGGTACGACCCGTACGCGCACACGCAATACGTGGACGTTAAATAAAATAAAAAAGGTCTAATAACTTTTTTAATAATCTTTTTGTCGGAATCTAAAAAACCGGCCGTCGTCCCGAGTACCGTACTCGGTCGAATTTTTTTTGTTTTCTACTCTTTTTATTTTAATGAAAGGCCTCCGCCACCGTAGCCGTGTGTAATAAATACACCGCACCCGCGCGCGTGTAAATTGATAGCGGCGAACGCACTCGATGACGCGGCGTCCCTTCGACTACACATTAATACGCGCTCGTATATATATATAATTGGAAAAATGTTAACGACCGGCCGGCCGTTTAATAATTGTTTGACTTTGGAAATTAAAACGCGTACACATAAAAGTCACTTATATTTATATATATATATATTCGCGTAGGTACGCTGGCAACGATTTAACAATAATAATAATAATAATAATAATAATAATAATAATAATATACTTTCAGCATGCCGTATATATGCGCGTACGCTGAACCCTTTCATCGGATCGATATATACATATATGTACGCGCACAACGTCTCGGTCTTTTTCTCTTTTTTTCTTTTTTTACGCTTGTATTAAATAGCGTGTTCAGCAGAAACGAGATCGGAACTGAGGAGAAAAATAATAATAAAAAAAAAAAAAAACGTTTCGTATATATATATATATATTTATTTATTTTTTTTTGCGAAATCGTCGTTTCGTACGTTTCGAACGTTTTTCGTACGACATTCCGATGGAAAATTCGAATGGAAAACATAAAAACGGTAAATTACTCGTTTGTAATTTTTTTTTTCCCCTCGCTCTTAAAATCAGTATTAAGTATGTTCGAGTACGGTAATTTGCCGAAAAATTGTAAATACTGAAAATCTACTCGTGGAATACAATTAGGCGATTCAAATCATGACGAGACATGCGATGACGGAACAACAGAAACGTGTACGGGCTTCTCTGCGAATCCCTTCTCGTACGCTCCCGGCATGATGTCCGCGGTAATGAGCGTTTACGTTTTTGACGAGGAGAACCGATTTCACCGAATTCGTGACGGGTTTGACGACTGACACCCAAATGACGCTTTGCCGATTTTAGAAAAACTCGATACGTTTTACGACTAATTATTGAACAACGGTTTTTACTTTTCATCCCGACGGCGAACGTGTTAACGAAACAGTAAACACGCTATACACTATATATATATATATATAGTATGTGTATAGACTCAAAATCACGGAAATATACACTTTTATTCAGGGGCGTATTTACTTCATCCCCTAGGGGGAGGGGGCGGGCGGATATAAAAACGGCCCGTCGAATCTGTTGCCAACTTAGAATTATTATCGAAAAATTATATTGAAAATAATAAGTTTTAAATAAAAAAATGTTTTATTACATATTTTTAGTTTTAGTTCGATTAATTTTAGTTGTCAGTAGATATATAGGTACATACACAAGTATCTAGGGGCGGGGGGCGATCGCCTCTATCGTCCCCCCCCTTATATACGCCCCTGCTTTTATTGCGTTTACGTAATTACGTTGTCATCTTCACCGCGAACCGACCGACTACTACTTTATTAGAAGACACCCGTATTTATACAATTTAATATTATGTCCCGTGGACGACATCATCACAAACCGACACGAGCCGTGAGTTAGTCGTGAGTCAACGGCCACGCCCACACCACAAGTCTACGCAACCGCCATCTGGTTTATACATTTAATACGATTTCAATGTATGATTTCTGTAATGCACGTTTTAATTATTCGGCGTTTCTTTTGCACTCCGTAACGTTTCAAGTCCATTATAATATTGTTCTTGACGTTTCGCGCCGCGCGTAAATCGGAAACTATAAAAAAAAAAAAAAAAAAACGATACGACACAAGAAACTCTTAAGCGACTTCGCCGATCCCAATAATAGTAACGATAACGACGCGCATTCGACGAATATAAAATATACGCCGAGTCGCGCGCACGCGTGTTGATCGCGGACGTGCGTGTGTGTACACGCGTCGAGCGCGTATGAAGAGTTTTCGGCGGCTCTTTTCGACGCGGCCGGCGTATGCGCGGACTCCGCGGGGAGAAACACTCTCATCCCGAGTGATACATGCGCGACAAAGACGGCGTGCGCGATCGTGTGAAATTAAAGGAAATCCTCGTTCGCTCGTGTGTGTACGACGACAATTAGCGTATTGTGTGCCGCCCGCTGCTACACCGCGCTCGCGATAGAAAAAACGTTGTATTTCCCTGCGTGCTGTTTGTATATTTGTTTTCAATCGATTTTTCCTCCGACGGCAACGGGGACGAGAAAAAAGTAAAATAATCGTATACGAAAATATTGTCACCTCTCTTGTCCAATCAACTCGACGTGATACCGCCGCCGTCGAGAGGCACGCGCGCGATTTCACGCGGCGACGACGTCCGTTTTACTGGTGTTACACGCGCTATTTACAGTCCGACAAATTGGCACGACCGCCGCCGCCGCCGTCGCTCAACGATTGTATTCTGACCGCCCGGAGACTCGGTCGCCTCGTTTTTATCGACGACGGTCCGCTCTATTATTGTTTATTACTTATTTATTATTGTTACGACGCGTCGTCGAAAACGCGTAAACGTCACTGTAATTCGCGACATTATTGAAAAAAAAAAAGCAAATATTGCGAATGAACCTAACGCGCGTTATACGGCACCGATTTATAATTTCCGCCGGTCGAATGCGCATGAATCGCGTAGGCACTCACTACGGTTTTCGGAATGTTTTATTTAATAAATAAAATACGAGTGGCCGTTGTGTAAAAGCTGTGGTGTAAAACGAAATGTCGCAAAAAGCAAAACGGTAGTGGGGTCATAGGAGAAATTAAACATTCCGCGTATAATCCGAGTTTTCCATCAGTAACGGCATACCATACGAATGACAATAATTGTTATTAATTATTGTCGGAATGACAAAAACGTGTTTATCGGTTTGTTTGATTTTCATTTCTCGAAATCGAAACGTCGCCGCTCAGAATCAGTCGAATCATTTTTCGAACAAGGGGGATTTTCGTATTGCTCGCGGCAATTGAATTCGGCAAAAGGTACGAAAGTAATATTATTAAATCGCGTGTGTACACGCGTGTCAGAGAATTAATTACGCGATTCGATCATCGACGAAAAGTACAAGACACAAACTGTAGTGGGCGATAAAATTTCGGTGGTATAATTTGGGTTTTTGTTAATCGACACAACACGACGATGCGATACCACTGGCCGAACTACAACGACGAAGAGCGGGACGGGCGGGCCTAATGAATTCGTAAGAATTTTTTTTTTTTTTTGATTTATGTAATGGAACCACAACGAACAGAAACGCTGTGTCGGTGGGGACGCGATGAATAATTTGTAGACGCGCTCGACAATCGTCGTCAACACATAAATCCAAAATACTGTTAATGCGCTAATATAACGAAATACTCGGAAAAAATAAACTTTACGATTCGTGCGGCGAACGGAAAAATGAAAAAAAAAAAAAAAAGTACACGATGGCTGCTGCGTAAGATATAGTCGAGCTAAAGTGTGTCTAAAGTTTGAGGGAGGCTGATAAACCGACTTCGCGTACAAAGGAAAACCATTACCCCGCCGCCGGTGTGATTTCAAACCCCATCTCTCGTTTTTGCCTAATTACACCCATTTAACAGAATATAGCCGAGCCGCGAGAGTATACTTTCCCTCGACTTTTAAACAGGCGCACAACGTCGTCTACTACTACTACTACTACTACTACTCGTACAACAATGTTATTATATCCGCGGAAATATTCGTTCCCGACTACTTCATATACATATAAAATTATATATTACGGCGATTAAACGCGCGTTATTAACAACAATAATACCGCGTGCGTATACTATACACACACTCATGTAGATAATAATAGGTACTGTATAAAAGGATATATTATGTATATAATACGCGCGTTTTAATACGGAATAACGCGTTAATAACGCAGCATCGCGCGGCAGGAGGGTTGCGCGCGGAACGCTTTTTAATAGCGCGTACGCGCGAGAAAATTAACAGCAACAAAAAAAATAAATAATAATATTTACGCGGCGAAATAATCGTTTCGTAAGACGGATTTCGTGTGTGTGCGCGCGCATAAGAGCAGCGTCTCGGAACGGATTTTAAAATATTCCAGGAATTTATTATTGAATTAGATTTATTTAGTCCATTCGGTCTGTTGTTTAATATGCTGAATCTAGAATCGGAGCGACGTATTGGTGTCTTATTTTTTTTTTTCGTTATATCCGTACCCAGAAGTCCTACGAGAACGAGTGTTCCGGCATCATTATTTTTCGGTGGCGAATTGCATCCAATTGGCATTTTTCATACGGGTAATTTTTCTAATTAATTTTTCTGAAGCTTCTGTAGAAGAGAAACACTAGCGAAAACGACGTAAAAACGCGATTCCGTCAAATAGTTATTCAAAATTTCGAAACTAATTGGCAATAGAAACCTGAAATTTTCACCAAATTTCGTAACTCGAGAACGTATTAACACGTCACGAATTTTTCAAAATATTTCTCTTCATTACGCGGGCTTCATTCGTAGCGACATCATAGGTTTCGAGGTATTTTTATTCCGTAAAAGTGGTAATTTTCGGTTTTAAGACATAAAAAGTTTAATACATTTTGTTACTACTTCAATTATTTTCGAAAAAAATTCTTGAAAACCGTCAAGTCATAATTTATTTTTGTAACCATTTCGAGTTTTTCGACAAAATGCAATACACACCGCCGAAGCTCTGTTCACAATCGTTTTAAACACACGCGTCGCTTTCAAATTTATAGCAATAACAAAATTCTAAAAATCTTTTTCATTTATATCTTAGTTCCGAGTCTGTTCTTATATACCGAACAGCGTATATAAAATGTATTTTATTATTTACCATTAATAATTCAATTATAAAATAATCGAAAATTCATATTCGTATAATAATAGTTTATGAGACAAACAACTGCCGAAACACGCGTGAACCGAGAAGAAATTCCTCTCAGAAAATCGACTACTGAAATCGTTGAAAATGTTTGGCACATAATTTATTTATCACGCGTTATTCTATTTATTTGTTCGATTTTTATCCGATGTTTCCGCACGTGTGTTGACATTGAAATGCTGGAAAATAACTGACGGAGATCACTCGGAAAACCATGTGGTTTGTAATATCCGCGACATTCATTTAAAAAAAAAAATGTCTGCGATATCACGAAAACGTGTAAAATAAACTTTTTTTTTAAAAAAAAATCCGCTTACATTGTAAAATTCCGCGTTTTGTCATATTCCTTTTTCGAGAGATGCCCATACGGTGCGCGCTCATAACCGTTTTTAAACGCGTTTTAATAGAGTCATCCGATACCCGCTCGCAGTTTATACGGCCCGAACGATATTAATATTTTTATTTCACACGAATATAATATATTATTTAATTGCTACGCGTATGTGCTATATTTTATGATACTTTGTAAAACGGATTTTATGAAACATAAAACGTGTCGCGGTATCGCTACTATATGTTTACTATGCGTCGTATTACATTTGAATAAAAAGAATGAAACGAAACGCGTACACACAATAAATACGTTTCGACCGTTATAATCTATTAAAAAAAAAAACTGAAATTAAAATTGATTTTTATAGCCGAAAACGTATACAATGTGTGTGTGTGTAAGCGCGTTTACTTATTCGGAATAATGTACACATTTATTTTTATAAACGTCGTAACGCGTCCGTTCCATTTTCCATACACGCTACTCTTCTACAATAATAAAAACGGTGGCGAAAATAAAAATCCGTTCGGTAATATTTTATTATATTTTGCTAGCCGCGCGTATGGTTCGTCGTCATTACCGATTTTCGACTAAGCGATGGAATGTCTCGGATTTCAATAACGCGTTTAATGGTTAGAAATGTCGTTTTTTTTTTTTTTTACTCGATAATATTTTCGTAAAATAATTAAAAAAAAAAAATCTAAAACGAATAAACGAAAAATAAATCTTTACGGTTTTAATCAATAACGAGTCTATAAACCGCAAGCGAATAACGTCATTTTTTCAACAATATTTCAGGTTTTTGAACACATTTATATTTCTTCGTTCGTTTCCGGAACGTTCGTCCATAGCCGATTTAAAACTAATTTTTCGTCATCTTATAGGCGGATATTTAATATTCGGGGGAGCATTTAAAAGAAAATTACGAACGTGCAACAGTACAAGCGATTCGAGTAAAAAATAAAAAAATAAACGTTTTTATTTGATTCGTATTTTTATTCTCTTACATAATTAAATGAAACGTATTTTCCTTATAATATTATACGGACGTTTCAATAAATATATATACGCACGTGTTTTCGCGGTATTTCAATTACACGTAAATCCGTTCTCCAGCCTGTTGATAATAGTATATCGGCCGTCTAAATATAATGTATACGAGTTATTGTACTGAATTTTATTCATTTTTTTGTTCGAAAACGCGCGAGACGATATTCGCGAGTATTTACTCATAAATTCAGTGGTGGGCGCACGAAAAATGTCATCGGACTGACGACTGAGAGGTGATAGTGTTTTAAAAAATTAGTTTGTCTTAAATACTATAAGTATATCAACTGTGTTTGATAAATTATAATTTTTTTTTCTTTTACTCTCTTCTAATAAGGAAATACCGGTTCCTTACCGTTCAAATTCTCCGTACGAAAAATGAACCAAGACCACCGCTGGTTTTTTCAAATGACGTTCGACACATTTGTAATTCGATTCGAATAAAATAATAAACACAATAATATATGTCACGCACAAAAGACATTGATCTGAAACGCCGATGTCTAGTAGTAGTAAATATCACTTCATGTACCACCCTCGAATCGTTGTCAACGATAAATATGTTCAGTCGTAATTTGCGTAGATCTATACAAATCACTGTGTGTTGAAAATCACCAGAGATAAAAGGATTTCATCGATGAAATTATGCGGACGAATTTCGTTTTTAAAATTGCCGCTACATTATTATTATTTGCATACGACATATTTGTGTATCAAAGGCAAATATCACAACAACAAAAATAGAATTTAAATAAATCTAACGCATATTTAACAATTACAATGTGAACACATTATAGAAGAATTATCATGTTTTTTTTAACGGAATTTTTTATTTTGCGTCTAATTCTATAACAGTGTTATGGAGTCGTTCGTATAAGTTTCCCACAAAATTTTCGTCCTAGACTGAACGCTAAACGCACTGCAGAGCGTTTTACACCACAATCCACACACACACACACATACTTACTATAATATCGATATAATATGCTTTTTAAAAATTTTCGATTATTCGATTTTTTTTTTTTTGATTGAAGTGTCTCATTGTACAAAGACCAAATAAAAACGCGACAGTCGGATAACGTATTATTATTATTATTATTATTACGTAATATTATCGCGAGTGATTTCAAAAACATTATCGTAATACGCGGTGTAGCGTAAAATAAATATTAAAAAAAAAAAAAAATAGAATAAACTACGACAATAATAATAATAATAATAATAATAATAACAATAATAATAACAAAAACGTAAAAGTTTCGAAAATCCTCTCCTCTCTCTCCCTATCACTCACTCACTCTTCCTCCTCTCGTCGTCACGACGAGGGGTTACTACTATTTTTCCTTTTTTTTTTGTATTATTTTTATTTTATTTTTCCCCAGATGTAACCATCCCTTCGTACTTGTCATCAATTTGGGGTTTAGCGCGGCGGACACAAAAGGGACACACCACGCCGTCGCGCGTTCAGTCCCTTTCGCCGCCGTCGCGCGTACTGCATGTACGCGAATACAACAGACTACGACGCGCGGCACTTCTTATTCGCCGGCCCGGCGGCCACGCGGCGACAATGGGTCTTTTGTATGCGCCGCCGCCGTCATCGTTTTATTACCGCGCGTACGCCAAGTACGATTTCCGCGGAGCTTTCCCTCGTCCGCAGCACTTCACGAGGGTGAAGCTCTACTACTGTCCGCGCGTTTGTTTACACATAATTATTCGTATATCGCGATATAAATTGTATTATAAGAACGGCCCAAACGGAATTGACCTGCAGTAGTTACGTCACACGTCTACGCAATTTACGCGTATTGATTTCGCGGCGTACCAATTGTGGAGAATTCGTTTTTTTCCGATCCGTTCGATTAACGGAAATGTTCTCTATATCCACACAGTGACTTCTTTCAAACTCTTTACAAGAGAATTCCATAATAGAAATCTAACGCGATTTGTCTTATATTGAAAAGCTTGGCCTTCTTCTTCCTCTCGTGTCCCGTCGGATTTTTCCTTCGACAATGGATTCGTTACCCGCGCGTCATTCCTATTAGGAGGTGTGTCCTCCTCTCCCCGATCGTTGTCCATGTCGAAAATTGAAAACGCATAAATTTTAATTAAAAATAGAAAAATTGTAATTGAAAAGAAAAAAATGAGATTTATTTACGAAACGCCTCAAATTGTAACCAACGCGTTTGAGAACGAAAGAGAAAAAAATCGAATGTCACAAAAGATAAAATAGAATTCGGTAATACGTTCGTTCAACGGAACCGCGTATGAAATATATTTTTACCCGAAAAAAGAGTTTAGGGAAAAAAAAACAACGCAAAATCCATTGAAATCCCGTTCCGAAATTACGATGGCGTGTTAATAACGAACTCGGATAACGCGTTTGCCGTGAAGGAATGAATTATATTGTTATTAATACACGGCCGAATACTTCGGTCCACATGAATGTCGTTTTCTCTGCAATAAACGTTTTTGACGTTATTTATTTATTTTTTTAAATTACGCCATAAAACAATATAGTACCGTGAGCTGTACTAAGTGTTAAAAACAAAATTCGGTTTTACTACGCGGGTTTCGGCTGTGTAAGGAAAAATTGTAGAATCTTTTCAACGCAAGGAAAACCCGTTGGAACACTTCGATACTTCAAACAATTGTACATTATAATATAGTTTCAACGTTTGAATAAAAATCGTCAACTTCGTAATACGGGAGTCGAGTGTCATTAATCGATAATTTCCCGGTTGCAAAAAGACGATCTTTGCACTATTTCGGGCTTATTCGTGTGGTATATATGTAAAAAAAAAAAAATCTATTAATCATTATTTTCTACGGATTCGAGTGCTCTCTCTCTCTCTCTCTTTCTGTGTCTTTATCTCATTCGAGCATTATTCTTTATGATAATTTTTTTTTTTTTTAAATAAACACAACGAGCGCGTATACGATTCCGCGAAAGAGGCTTAGGAAAACTCGCGTATTTGCATAACGACGATTAGTTCGAGTGAAACCCGATGCACCTGTCTCTCGTCGATCGTTTTTTTTTTTTTTTTTTTAATATAATTATTTATAATAACAATAATAATAATAATACAGTTCGCGTTATATAAAATACGCGTTCGAGGTCCCCGTCGAGTACTGTTTATGACGTATCCTCCACATCTCCGTCGTCGCGTCTATATATATATATACGTAGGAGATAAGCTCTTTATTATTGTTTTTTTTATTTATATATATATATTTTTTTTTTTCACCCGCGTCCTCAGAATATTAATATATTATTATTATTATTATTATTATTATTATTATTATTAATTCACGAACCGAATCCGTTTATGAGTTATTACATAAAAGCGTTCGTACGTAAGCCACGAGTAATCGGGTGTCGAGCCGCGATCGCGGTACGGGCGCGACAAAAAACGATGACGGGACGATGCGGGGGGGAGAGGAGTTTAAGAGCTCTCTATTAGCCGCATAAATCTATTCGCGCTGTCGGACAATTTATTTCGGATTAAAACGTGTGTACAACGAGGGCTCTCGGATTTCGTACCACACATTAAATGGTATTGAAATTCGCGCTATTAACACGACCGAAAAAAAATAATCTTAAAATACGTTCTAAAAACAGCGAAAAAAGCAAAAAAAAAAAAAAATTCGTTTTATTTATAAAATATTATAACCGAGATTCGCGCACGTCGATAATAATAATTCAATCGAGGTGGTATACGTGAAAATAGATATTCGATGAAGTTAAGATTTGGGTAAATTTTTTTTTTTTACACTTCAAATACACGAGATTTATGAATTACACGAAATAATTTGAATTTGACGCGTTAATTAATTCTATCACATAACTATTATATATATATCGCATTTTTCATTAATTTATTTATATCAAATTACTTTCATTATTTTATCACAAAATTGTTTTCGTCTTTATTAAAAGCAAAATTAAATACACGTAAGGAAATGAGACGACGTAATGTAGAACAACCAAAAATAGCGATAAAAAATCCAGTGGCTCTTTCCAACCCTCTTCAAAAAAAAAAAAAAGTTGGCTGTTATTAAGGAGGATAGGACACCATATGTAATTCTCGTTGTGTATAATTCATGTTGCGGAAAACAAGATTTATCCAATGATATATATATAGTAGAATTTTCAAATTTTTACAACATATAAAGAAGAACGTTATTTACGTTGCAGTGTTTTAAATTTTCATCTAACACAAACACAAATTACATTATACCTTTGTAAATTTTCATTTTTTTTATTTTTTTTAGTCTTTAATTTATTAATTAAACATTGTTATCATAGTTATCGAAGAAGAAAAATAAAAAAACTATGAAACAGAGAAAACTTTCATATATAATATAGAAGAGAATTTCATCTGTGTCATAGTGTTCTAATTATAATTTTTTTTTTTTTTTGGTAACAATGATATATGAATATATTATGTTGAAAGAACTTAAAAATCCTACTGTAAATAGTATTCGAGAAAACTTGTCCACCGCAAAATAGTATAAAATACAAAACAGCGCATATAGAAGACATAACTCGTAATATTATGGGAAACGACAAGAGTCGGTTCTCATAATGTTAAAGCGATTTCCTGGCAAATAATCAAACGATTGGAACATGTTATTTGCCAATTGAGAATTATCTTACGCAAAATTACCACCAAAAGCCAAAATAGAAAACTACTTTTTAAAGCAGATTTCCCTAATCAAAATAACATAAATACGTAAATATTAATACCTGAAAACAATAAAATATCGTCAATAACAATATCTAACTTGCGTACAGTTTCACCTCGAGTCCATCACTGCACTTATCGACTAAATTGTTACATACAAACGTCTCGATATTCGCAGACTGCACCATATCAAATCCTTCTTGTCCACCGAACGTTTCGGGTTTCCAGGACTCTCGAGTGTTTAGAGGATTTTTCATTATGGAATTGACAAGAAAACTGTTGGTCATGATCTGAACAGTTGATAAAAACCCTCGTTTTCTTTTTTCGGTTAACATTCCAGTCAAAAGCTCAACGCCATCGATATTATCGTACAATTCTTCTAATATCTTGGCGGTTTCCGTATCTTCCGTCAGATCATAAAAGCTCCTATATGCATTTAAACCTAATTTTCTACGGTAGTTATTGAAACTTTGTAAAGCGTTTTCCCTCGCCAGTTTCATCAATAACATGGTCATTGGTTCCGCCGCATCGTCGTAATTACTGCGAGTCACCATACCGATTTCCTGGTCCACCATATACTTAACTGCTTTACTTAAATCGTACTCCATTACATGCCTATAAGAATATAAAGAATATTCAAATTTATATCGCTAAACGATGAAGCAAAAGTACAATCGTTCAATTCGTGAAATGTATAAGAACATCTAAATCTAAGATTTTTTAGAATGAAAAAAAAGCTTTCTAATATAATTTAATAACGTAATTACATTTAGAATAAAAAATACGGGGCCATTATTCAAAACCCCGCGATGTCGCCATAAAATGTTACTGACAATATATATGACAGTATATATATATATATAATTAAAATAAATTAACTTACTTTTTGTCACTAAATAACACCAAGTCCATTGACGCGTTATTAAACGTTTTGGGTAAACTGGTCGGCCACATCGCCGTCAGTAATAGTTCAAGCGGTGTTGTAAACTTATTCATATTTTCCCCGCTATAGTTGAATAATTGCGGTTTGTATTGTAATGATAACGAATGTCCCGCGTGTGTGTTAAGAACTTCGTCCATCATTATTTTCATCATCTCGCCGATGACTATTCTTCTGGCTGTATTATACAGCTCATCGTCTGTCCAATCCGGCCAATTTCGGTGTAATACGTCACACACACGGTTGTGTTCGCGGACCCAAAGTGTCGTCATTACGAAAAACATTGGATTCATACTTGACATTTGATGACCCACCGCCCAATTGGCCGTTCCGTTTCGACCACTCGAGTACATTATTCTGTTAAACTAATTGACGATGTCGCGTTGTTTTAGTTACAAGCCCTTAAAATGTAATTTATTTTTATTTTTTAATGTCATTTCTTACCCATGCGGATTTCAAAGCAGATTTTATCGGAAGAAATCCAATTACGAAGCGTTCGATGCGTTTAAAAAGTGATAATGGAGGCGGATAGTGTTCACCGTCCAGTATTTCGGTTTTAAGCTTTCCGTCAGAGAACAATCTTAATTCTCTTCTCGTTTTATCATCAGATCCGTACACTTGAGAAGCAGTTACCTGTGTTCGTAGATATTATTTAACCGCATACACACACACACAACGTATTAAGAGTATACAAACCGAAAAATTGAAATTGGCGTCGAAAAATTGCAATGTGAAATATTTATAAAATGTGTCCAAAAGTATATTTCGACGTTTCGGATCTGGTTTAAACGCACCGGGCTCTCTTTGAACCAATTTCCTTTGTACGTCGGCCAATGTCGTTAAATAAACTGAAAAACGAAAAACTCGTTTAACGTAAAATGGTCTATTGACGACATTATAATAGATATTATATATGTTTACGACGAGAGGCACGGGTGCATTCTGCCGGATGTGCAGGTGGTAAAATTCTGGTGTTTATCATGTTTCCTTTTAAATCTTCATTATAATTGTTATTAGTGCCGTTAAATATCCCCAACTTATTGATATTATTTTGATGAACTGAAATATAAGAAATTATTGGTTGACGAATGTTTATGCAATTTATCAATTAACTTACATTCGTAAATGTTTTCCAACTGACGATCAAAAGTAAACAGCAAAGCGGACCACCACATTGTTGGTTTACCTTTCTTTAAATTCGTTTCCGTGTTGTCAAACATACGTCTCATCCATGACATCGGTTTGAATAGTTCTATACATCAAGAGCGAATAAAATCAAATAAAAATAAAAAAATACGCAATTTAACACTCATCGTTTACCATTTTCGCAACGAACACCGTAGAAATCATTCTGGCATTTGCACGCATAACTTCCTTCTATTTCTTCCACTAACCCACCGTTTTCGCATTTAATTCTCTCGTATAATTCGCAAACCCTTGGCGTTTGATCTCTACCTAAACGGTACAGGACACGATATAATATATCAATTATACTTTTCACGAACGACCAATATTATTTTTTTATTCTGGTGAAATCAAGCGTAGAGAAAACTGAGTAACTCACCCAACTGGAACACTTGACGATAGTTTATCGTCCCTTGTCCTACGATATTTGATATGAAAGGTAGTACATTCCATACTGAAAACGAAAATAATTGTTACATATTTCAACGGCTTACTTAATAAAAGTACGTGTAATGGCATAAATGCATAAGTGACAAAGTATCGAATAAGCTAAAATCACGAAGAAGCTGATGGTTTGCTCCGTCGTCCTTATTAGCTAAGACCATCGCCGTTCATTATAATTTATCTAAATATTATCACAAAGATCGCGACGCCGAAACATTAACAACGTGATTTAACATTAACAACTCGTGATTTCTATTTAAGCCGCGATCAGACTTACTCAAAATCGACGGATTGTTTATCAAATATCTGCAAATCCATAGTATCAAATATATCACAAACGCAAGCGTCGTCTTGATATACTTGAAAATGCAGTACATTGTGGACGTTTTAAATTATAATGAATAATATAATTTTAAATAATTGAAATATATTTTCTTATGTATTTTATTTCAGAAAACGAATTTTCATTCGACTGTCAAAATAACAATGAGTTCTTTATACACAAACGATCAGAATGTTATTTTTATTTGTTATAAGTAACAATTTGTAACCAACGTAACGATAATAATTTGTTTATAACTTTATTATATTTGAGCCATGAAATAAATAAAATAATTCGGGCAAAGAAATTACATATTTATTCATGTCGACGAAATAAAAAAAAGAAACGATTATAATATTATTTATATTCCTTTTAATATAATGATTCTTTTGTCCTAGCAAAATAATAGTAAACGATTATACTGGCTAATAACCTATTTACAGGCATATGTGTAACTAGAGGATGACACAGACAAATGATTTTTGCATTTTGCTTCGCAATAAATCACGGATTTTGAAACACTCATTGATACAAACTATAGAAATGAAATATTTTAAATCGTGAGCAAGTATATAATTAAAACTCTCGAAAAAAAATAACCTATAAAAACGATTTTTTTTCTAAAAGTTAACGGTATTATACGTATTATTATTTTTGTGATGATTTGTTATTTCATATATATATAAAAAAAAATAATTTGTTATAATAAATTGATTTGTATTCTCAAGACAGCTGGAGTATAGAGAGACGGTGATTCTGTTTAACTAATGATATATATTTAAAAAAAATGTTATTGGAGTACACACGGTCAACCGATGATTTCGTTTGTTACGAATTATTTCAAAATTTTATTTAGACGCAGACATGTTACATTTTATGCCAGTCACCGTTTTTAAATTATATTATCGATCGTTGAAAATTTTTTTCAAAATATAAAGCAGTGGGTATAATGTACACACGAACGGTCTATTTCCACGCTTTTCGTGCGACGAATGTTTTTAAAATTCCTTTCAAATCTCTTTTTTTTTTTTTTTTTTAAACATCATTTTCTGTAGATATAAAATAATAATAATAATTATTATTATGGACGAAAGATTATCTTGCACTATAGTGCGACGGTTTTTAACTCGAGCCAGTCACCAAAACCACTGTTATAAGTTGGTCAATGACGGTGAAAAATAATAAAACGACTTTTTTTCTTTTAACTTTTCCATGTAACTTAAGAATTTAGAAGAAAATTTAAGCAACGGTCCTCTTGGGCGGTAGTGGCCCACCCTCAATCCGGCTTCAGCAGTTTATGAATAAAATCTTCGTTTGAATATCCGCGGCGTTTTCGTCAACACATTATTGCACACCGGCGTGTATTAGAGTGTTTCTACGTTTCCGGTATATTATTGTATTTTTAATAAGTAAATTATTACATATTTTACGGGAATCGTGTTTTTAATCAGCCGGAAAAGTGATGCGTATGGAAAAAAACCGACGGCGAAAGTGTATTTTATTAAAGTTTATCGGATTTTAATTTCTTCGGCGGAGTCTGTATATTGTGCGCACGAGATCACTCGTTATATACGTAAAAAAAAAAAAAAAAAAAAAAAAAGTAATAATAATAATAATAAATTCGCGCGCGGTTGTAAACGCGTTTTGTGCTCGATTTACGCGCGGAAGACACGGACGGGAGGTTGTTCGAGTAGCGAGTTTTTTTAACTCTTTCTCCTCGCTCTTATTATTATTTTATTTTTTTACTTACAAACGCGACACGCACACACACACACAGTATAATATAATAACGGAATTTTTTATTACTCTTCTCGCGGCACAATGGGACGCAATCAACTTCACACGTTACCATTTTTCGGCTCGTAATTTTTCGATAAAAAAAAAAAAAGAAGACCAACCCGCTCTCCCCCCCCCCCCATCCCGTTTGCGCAAACAAATAATTGTGTAAACAGTAATAATTGCGAAATCTCGTATACGTAATTATTTTCACGATCTCTCATATTGTCGGGGTACCCCCTTTTCTTCTCCGCGGCGTTCTCGCGCGTCACAGACACTCCATAACACGAGAAGTACCGTACGTAATCAGCGGCTCTTCTTACAATAACAATACGTTCGCGTCGCGGAGAGGAGAGATGTATTTTTATTTTTTTCAAACTGTAACCATACCGCCCGACCACGTTTGTACGTGAAAAATAATCGATAAATTATCACGGGACGTTGGTCAACCGAGTCGTTTTTTCCCCCTCCCCCCCCCCTTCTTCCCATAACAACGCGATTTCTCCTGCTCGTTCGAATTATAATAATAATCGAAACGCTGTAGTAGTTTGGCAGCAGCAGCAGCAGCAGCAGCGGTCCGAAGAACGAGTTCCAACGTATTACGTTCCGTCTTCATTAAAACGTTTACGTGTATATTAATATAATAGATAGAAATAAAAAAGTATAATACCGCGAGAGTAGTTTATCGTTTAACGGTCCGTCGACCGTCAGAGGCGGCGCGTAAATAATAATAATAATAATAAATTTGTATAAAAACGCGACGTTTTTTACGGTACGGCGTAACGCGGTACACGGCGGGCGAATCGGCCGGCCGCAAATTTATGTAAATCGTAATTTACTGCGCGAAATTGACCCCTCGGCCGTTTCGTTCGCGGAGAGGGCTCTTGACCGCAATTCCGTCAGACGCGAAACCAGTTTTGCGTCATTGGCGGCACCGTGCGCGAAGCGGAACGCGGGGATGGGGGACCGATACGGATTTCCTCTCGTCACGTTCCCGCCGCGGACGGACGGAGCTGCTGATCGTCGTCCGTCCCGTCGACGCGTCACCGACTCCGCGACGATTAAGAAATCGAGTTTTTCGCATCGTAATACGAACGGAGGGGGGCGCACACGAGGGGGTTTTTTTTTTTTAAATCGTTTTTATTATTATTATAGTCAGCCGTGATTCGGAAACGGAAACGGGGCGAGCTCGTTACTCGGCCGCAATTTCCTATTAACGCGCGAGAACGATATATATTTATTTACACGGATTGAATGCGCCTTGGTGACAATATTTTTGAAGATTCCGCGACGAATTCGGGTCGTACGAAGATTTTCACATTTTTTTTTTCTCTCGGAAAATCCTAACTAGAAAGAGTACTACTACCAACCAATACGGTTTGTTCGCCGCGAAAATATTACCGACAAATTACATAAAAACTCGACCGCATACTTAAAAGCCGCGATCGAGCGTACACGTAAATCGATTTCGCTATCGGAGTCGGCGACAAAATATACTGGCGAACGGGTCCGTTATTGTCGAGTTCGCGCGTATGCGTGTATATATTATGTATACGGAAATATCGAAATATTATTTGTGAAATTTCACCTGAAACTCTGGGCCCGAGTCCTCTGCTACTCTCTCCATCACATATACACACTAGTTCGAATATACACTTTTTACCATAATGTATACCGGCAATACAAAGGTAATGCATGCAAATTGACGCGATTTACCAATATGCGAGTGGGTGGGGGCCGACGTGACGCGCGCAATTAGATTAGCCGTTGACGCAAAATCATATCAAAGACACGAATATTTCGAAAGCCGCGCGTCGTAACTCGATTGGCGCCGCGGCCGGGCGGGCGAAACGGCGTGTAAAGTGATTAGCAGTCGCTGAACGCTACGTAAATACAATGTATTTTGAACGGCGGACACAAACGGGAAAATCAACGGGTTTTAACTCGCGCGCGCCCGGTGAAATTTTACACATTATTATTAACGCGTGTGATGTTATGGCCGATGCGAGGAGGAGGTGTCGCGCGTTTTATACGTTTACACACGTTCGTACACGCACGTTTACACACGAGCCGAGAGAACAGTGAACCGAGGGGCGATTCTCTCGCGCTAATAATAATATTGTTATTATTATTATTATTATATGGATGCGAGGTGTGGACTCTGACGAGTCGAATGGAACCGATATGGTTCGAAAACACAGAGAAGCGTCTGCGACCCGGTGAACATGACGGCGAATCCGGAATACTGCAGGAGAAACAGAGAGACCAGAGAATTGACGGCAGGTCCGGGGATATATAACTATTCGTGTGGATGCACGTAGAATAAAACGGTTCGGGGAACAGAGAGGGCACGTGACGCGGAGAATTTAAAAGCGGCAGTCATGTGGAAACCAACGGGCAAGAGACGGAGAGGACGTCCGAAGAAGCGATGGACAGATGGAATAAAGCGGGACTCGAAGAAATCAACAGATTGGTCAGAAAGAGTCGGCGCGATCGAGAAGAGTGGAAGCGAGTGTCGGCGACTGCGGCGACAAAAACGCTTGAAGAGTCGTGGGTGCCAAGTAGAAGAAGTTATTATCGTTTATAAACGTTGTGTTTTAATCGATTCGTATCGCGTATGATGAACGATATAATATATGGTTAAGCGTGTACGACTATAAAATAACATTTCGGGAATACATTTCTTTTTATTCTTTTCATATACCCGGATAATTTCGATATGGAACAATATGCCGGCACAAATTTTCGAAAACACTCGCGGCGAAATATCATTCGCGTTCGATAAACACGAATTTGTAATTACCTAATAATATATGCGCGTTTATCAAACCGCTTTTCAATAATCCCCAGTATTCGAATAACAATATATTTTACGCAACGATTATTAATTAATATTTTTCTTTTGTCATTCCGTCGATTACAATCTGTAAGCGTCGACACGTCGTACAATATTACATTCAAATATCGATTTATACGCAAACAAATGTTATATTACAATTAACAACGACGAACCGTACGCAAATCGGTCGGAAACGTGTTTTTTTCCCCACGCGATTTATTTCACGTAATAGCGATTATTATCGTCGTATCGCGTTTACACAATATGGATATCGTTTTTTTTTTTTTTTTTGTATTTCATATAAAAATATATTTAACGATTTAAACGGGGGCAAAAAAATGAAAAAAATAAAAAATAAAATCTACGATATAAACTCTCGGCTGGCGTCGCGTATGCGCTGAAAGGGTGCGTCCGACTATACGCCATGTGTTATTTTTTTAATTTATTTATTTCATTTTTTTTTTTTTAATCGTAAACGCACGAAACGTCATTACACTTCATATAACATGTCATTGATATTACCGCGTTTATAATGTGTGGCGGTTTTCAAAATTATAATATGTGTATATTTATTTTTTTCTATCGTCACGAGCGCGTGTTTGTTTTCAACCGATTTAATTGGTGACACACACACACACGTGGCACGTGCACCGTGATCGATTGTGACACGAAAAGCGAATACGCGTATTTTATACACTAACACGCGGTTGAATCGAAACACTATTTACACGAATTGTGGACTTCATACCCCTAACCGAGTCAAGTCGACGAACGCCTTTCGGCGGGATCGAAGAGTAAAAGCGCTGTTGCGGCGAGGACCGAACGCAATAATAACGTTATTATCGCTTATATTGACAATGCGCCAGTCGCCGCTGGCCAATCCGCAACCATAAACGAGATGAAAAGCGTAGGAGGCGACAAATTCGTATTCCGTAAGCGCTATATTTTAATGTTCCTCCGTTCGAATGAAAAGTATTACGAACATTTTTTTTTTTTCTAACACGAAAAATGATTAACTCGTACTTGACATTACTGTAAGTGTAGTGTATACGAATCGTTCACTACCACGTTCGTGCACCATAAATTGACCGACGCGCGTTTCAGACCTTTACCGTCGAGTCGACTACGACGTTAACCGCTAAATAACTCGTCGTGCACTGTTTGCCGGCAAATATTCCACGGTCGGCGGGACACGGGAGATTTGTGATTTTTAAACGGCCATGGGGAGGGGAACTCTACCGAAATCCCTGTCGGATTTTTATATATTATTATTATATACGACGACGCGATAATTATTGCGAACGAAGAGTATTATTTTTTTTCGCCTCCATTCTCTCGCCCATCGTATTCACACACGACGTACCTACGCTCTATTGTGCGGGTCAATAAAATATTATCCACACGTTATACAAAAGTCCCCCTGCCCCCAAAAAAAAAAAAATAAATAAATAAATCGTCCGTCGTCGTTATCATACAGATTGCTCATTAACAGTTTATCCCGCTATAGAAGAAATCATTCGATTTACGTTTCTTTCTCCGCGGTTGAAACTCGTTTCCGGAGGAGGCACGAGGTACACACAAGGGTCGCAACGTTACTAGACCGTCGGCGTAAGAAGAACACAATAAAAACACTCGTTCGTCCCCGATCGTCATCCCTGCGTTAAATTCCTCTCTCTCTCTCTCTCTCTCTCTCTCGCGAGTTTTCCTATTGCGTATACGCATTTTGCGCAACGGTGCGCCGGACAATCGTCCGCCACTCGGCGCGTATATATTTTAATATGACAAAGCGACGACGCCGACGACGACCCCGCAGGATTCAGGTGGCGGTTTACCCAACGTCTATTGTCGTCCCTTCGTCAAAAAAGCCACCACCGTCGTGTAAGTATAATAATAATATTATTATAAGCCGTGCGTGTATTTTGACATAATACGCGACGGCGCGGGACGATGCGGTACAAATTTTCACACCCGATACGCCCGATACTATACACGTCCCTCCGCCCCGAATCTCCGTACAATATAAATCGGTCGTTTTGTTCTCCGCGCAACACCTATACACACTATCACAATATAATACAGTGCGCGCCCGCGGTTATTTTCTTTTAAATTAATTTTTCTTCTTCTCGTCCCGCCGCGATAATATATTATTATTATTATTTTACGTATTCGTATTGAATTTCAGCGCCCCTTTCATCGTAGTAAATATTATTATTATTATTATACGACACGTGTAAATACGCGCGTTTACCGTCAAATCGTTTGCGCAATTGTGAGAGATTCGCCGATAAAATCAACGTGGCCGGTGGCGGCTGCGTCCCGAGAAAACGAGAAAAAAAAATAATATGATAAAACTTATTGTTTTCGTCCGAAACGTCGTTCGACGACGTTATTTTCACTCCCGATTCGCGCACATGTTTATCGCGCGATATTCAGCTGCTACTGATGCTCTGTTCCTCCTTCTATTCCGTTCATTCATCCCAGCTCTTTATTCGCCGTAATAATAATAATATTTATATTTTTCTACAGCACAATCGTCACGTGTCTACAACCACACGACGTTACCGCAAACGCGTTATTGGCGACAAATATTTATATATATTATACACGTACACAATAACAATAATATTATTACCACGGGTCGTCGTTTATCTGCAAACGGTTTTCTCACGGTTTTTAAAGACTTTTCAAACTATACGTATGAACGAACAAACAAACAAAAAATATCGTGAAAACAAGTCTTTTTCGTTTCACTCAACTCGCGTGTCCACGCGTACACCCAACCCTTTGAAAAAAAAAATCGACTCTTTTCCAGTCAATACAATCAGTGACGTAGCCAGTGGCGTTTTAAGAAATCCAACACACTCCCCTTTTGACTTATACTACAACGATAATAATAAGAAAAAATACGCAAATGTTTTCTAGTGTGCGTTTAAAATTTTTGTCTTTTTCTTTTATACCGTGTATACAACGGCCATTTCCAGTTTGTTCCGCTATACATTCAGAGCGTATTATTCGTCATTTTTCCTCTTGCCGTAAGTAACGTGTTTTGAGTCTGACATAATTTCTGCACGCTACGCCGTTGAATATAATAAATTAAATTTTAATAGAAAAAAAAAAAGAGTAGTGAGCCGCGTACTGTGCAGGATTACTCGCTCAACAGTATATAATTTATACCGTTGATTTTACATTATCCCGCAATTTTCGTGCATTAAATCCTAAAATTATCGTTTTTAAGGAATTAAAATATAATTTCTGTAAAGAGTAGAAAACATTTCGATATATTTTTTGTTTGTTTATCGCGTTAAAATAAGCCTGCAGTAAACACCTATTTCTTCATAACTCACTCTCCGCATAGAATTGTTGCGCATTACACGATTTTCTATCGAAACACATTTCGTCGCAAAATATATAATATTTCAATATTAAATTTATATATATATATATGAATAGCTCATAAATTGTAATTTTCTTGAATCGATCGAAAATGAATGGATAAATTGCAATATCGATAATATTCAAACTCGTCAAAAACTAATTGATGTATTATTGTATTTAATTATTTTAATGAAAAATGTTCGAAATTTCTTTTTGTCCCGCTATATCTTAAAACAATCTATAAATAAATCTAATTTATTATCACGTAATACTATATATATATATATAAAGGCGCGAGTGTAATATATGTAAAACGATACGTTTTCGACGATTTGTTTTAAACGAAATGCGTGTCATCTTTACCCCTCGCGGCTGTCACGACAATCAGAAACAAAAATAAAAAGTAATATCTATACAGTGTCAACAGGACGCGGTATGGATACTGCGCTGCGGATTACCGCTCTGTTGGAGTTAAAATGAATAAATTAGAAGAAGAAAACACGCGCCGAGACAAAAAAAAACGAGGTAAATGGTCGGAAGGGCGAAAACACTTAGTGTCGATTTGAGAAATATTTTCTAATTTATAGTTCTATTTTCCAAAATTGATTTTTAACGACTTGGAGTAAACACGAATCTTGCTATACATATATTATATGTATATTGTATATATATATTATTATTATATTGTACACCATCGTGATTCAATCATCACAAGGATAAACGCGTTATACGCTTAAATACATAAAAATTCGACAATTTCACGCAGTCCTTATATTTTATTATTATTATTATTATTATTAAATGTAGAAGGGATTTAGTGCTTCGCGTCCCGCACAGGACATATTATATTAACGAGTAATGTCATATTTCGAGTGACTATAATAAATTATTATACGTAAAATGTATACACGATGATGTAATAGTTACATTGTACAGATGACGTTTATAAACTATACATACATATATAATCACTTATTTTGTGCTGTTTTTTTTTATTATTCCATATTAAATTCTAAAGTAACTCTTTCGTAAACATTAAATTTTTTTACTTTTAAACATATCGTGTTACATATTATTATTAGTACCTATATATATGCACGTAGAAATGAGTTATATTCATACCAGACATATTTTTTACCCATTAATTTTTATACGATTATATTTGTATGTCAACAGTCGACAAATAACGTCGCGTTTAGACGTTTATCAAAATAAAAAAAAAAAAATCTCGAAAAACGACCAAATATATGGTGTGAATTAAGACTTTTTTTTCAGTTCATAAGTTTGTTTCGAAATGGCAAACGTTAATAATACGAAGAAGAAAAAAAAAACGCTTCCGACTTCTCTGAAGTTTTTACGGATAAGACACGATGCGAATATTTATTGGCATAGAATTCTTTTTGCCAACTCTTTTATTCAAGTCAACGTCTATTATTTAATTTCTATGGCGGTGGTGTCAAACGTTTACTCTATTATTATACGCTTAATAAGTCTCTACTTTAGTGATGAATAGTTTCCGGTAAAAAAAAAAAAAAAGAAGTTATTCGTTTCCGGCAAAAGTATAAAAAAAAGTCCGATTTACTCTTTTCCGCCAAAAATCCTAAACAAACAGTAACGAAAAAATGTTAAATCAAAATAAGTAGTGAACAAAACTTTTTTTTTATATATATAAATTATGCGTCGCCCAGAAGTTTTACCGCGCGACGAAGCGGCTCCGTTTCATTCCCGAAAATTCAATTTCAACTCATAATAGTTTAATGTTATCATATAAAATGTAATCGTAAAAACGCAAGTGTGTATTGTTGATATTTTTTGTGGAGCTAAAAAAAAAAAAAAAAAATTAATTCAGGAAATCCTATTGTATGGAAATATATTTTTTTTGCACGATTTACGTAATTTTTATTTTTTTTTTTTTACGCATACACTATCGAACACAACAACGCGGATTCGAATATGTATTTATTTTTAAAACGGATTGAACACCGAAACATTATTCCGTTGGAATACGCAGTATTATTAGATAGAATTTTCGTGTAAAAAAAAAAACAAAAATAAACGAATTTTCAATCATCGGGAATCGTTTTTTTTTTTTTTTTTTTTTGTTTTTCGAACCTCCGTCACGTAAGCGCATAGATAATAAATATAGAAGTTTGACGGGTGGGACCTGAAGTCTAAATCCCTTTCAAACACTCTTTAGATTTTTATATCAATTCAAAACCCTCGAAAAAATTGTCCGACGACAGTCATTAATACTTTGGGAGGAGGGGGAGAGCTACACGGAATTTAGATGGAGGGTTTTAGCCCCCCCCCCCTTAGCCATAGGCGCTATTTGCGCCTGTGCGTAAGCGATCAATTCCGTCGAGAATCGGGGAATGCTTACAAAAACGCAGTGGAACGCGCCCCGGACTACTACTGTCCGAGACTTCCGTGCCGTCCGTTTGTTCCAGCGCGTTCTCTCACACACTTCAACGCACGCGCGCGTAAACGCAAAAAACCGTAACGGAAAATAAATTAAACGTCCGTCGCGCGCGCGCGCGCGTGTACGTAACGCGAAAATAATAACGATGACAATAATAACCGTCGGCGAGAGAGTACGGTTACGGTACGCGGCGCCTGCCCGACAAATCGCTCGTCATTTATATAAACAGTGTGTGTGTGCGCGCGCGATCCGTATACCTCGCAAATGAAATTTACCATTTATTGCGTTCCCCTTCCATCCCACACCACGTCCCTGCAAATGTATTTCGCGTATACATTATATGCATACAAGCTCGTCGTCGTCGTCGTCGTGTGTTGCAATTTAGCTAATGGCTACTCCTCCTCACCGCCACATTATACGCGTTTGTCGGCCCGCGGGCCCGTCCGTCGACTCCCCCGCCCCGCCACACCGCGGTGTGTGTACGGCGGCCCGGCGGCGGCTCGCCTCCGCGCGGCTTAATGACGTTTCATAACTGTCAATGCGTGTATAATTTCGGTCCGCGCATCTTGTCGGGATCAGTGCGCCCGCCGAATCGGAAAATCGTATCAATAATAACGACGTTTACGGCCGGGGGAGCGGTGGAAACGAAAAAAAAGTTTAAAAAAACGCCCCGGCGGCCGTTGTCGTTTCGATGCACGGCGTGCGACCGCCACGACCCGGTAAATCGTTCGCCGTTATAGCCGGGAAAATTTTCGGCGCCAAAGCGAAAAGAACCGAGAGAAGAATATATTTATTTATTTATTTTTTTTCCATACGAACGTTTCGCAACCGTCGTCTAAAACTAGTGAATTCGAGAGAGAGAGAGAGAGAGAGAGAGAGAGAGAGAGAAAACGCTGGACGCATCGCATTTTACACCGGTATAATTAATACGTAAATACCCCGTACGGGGTCGCGCGAATTACCGAAAACTCCGCCGTTCACGGTTTTGAAGAGAACGCCGCGCGATCGTGTCTCGTCGATCTCGTATTTTTTATGAGATCGACTGAGGAAATCGGAAACACCAATTCCGCGGAGGATTTATTATTATTATTATTATTCAAAGTAAAAAAAAAACATTAGTTTTACGGGTACGCGTGACAATATTGACGGTAACATCAGCGGCGTTACGCGAGTTCCGGCGCCGTAAATACGTGCCGCGCGATCATTCCAGAAGAAAAACGCTTTAAACATAACGCGAAAAAAAAGAAACGAATTACAAAAATTCCACGCTCCTCGTTATCCATTTCTTTTATTACAAATTATAACGGTAGATTATTTTTTAACTTTTGTGGTTTTTTTTCTAAGCAAAACACCGTTTTTTTACGGGGTCTTAAGCGAAATCGCATTGCCATAAATAATAATAATAATAAAAAAAAAATAATAGACTTTTTGGAATATTCCATTTAGATATTCTAATAAACCCCCGTCGAAATAACCGATTTTATTAATATTGTTGAAAAAAAAGAATATTTATATTTATGAAATCGTTTGTGTCACGAGGAGTTTTTAACCGTCCTACCAACACCATCCCTACAGAGAGATCCGTCGTTTTTCGTTATACTTTCGAATAAGTACATTAAACCGCGAGCTGCAGTGTCGTCGGTTTTTCAATTCGATTTTATAAGAAAACAAGAACACTACACTAACTGTGTGCAAACCGTCGAAATACGTATACACATAATATTATTATTATGGAAACGTTCGTGAATTGCGATGAAATCGTTTATATCAAAAATGCGTACGACAGAAACCGGTAAATTTCTCCTCCCCCAAAAATCGAAATCTCCCTCTCGCGTTCTATAAGAGAGTTTACTACGACTGCTGCTGCTGCTGCTGGCACTGCAGCGATTGCCGTCGCGAGAATAATAGCTCCGTTTATATCGTTAAAAAAATAGCTTTTTGTAAAACACGAATGGCGGTGCGATAGGTTTTCTGGACGTTTTTATTTTATATCTGCGGACCGAAATATAACAGCTGTAAAAATTGCGGAATTCCGCGGCCACAGCCGCCGCCGCCGATAGTGATGACTGGCAGTCCCGTATACGGACACGACGGCGATTATTATTATTATTATTATTATTATTATTATTATTATTATTATTGTTATTATTATTTAACACCCGACGATTTACGATATTTTTGTTACGGATGGGCGGTGAAAGTAGTAGTAGTAGTAGTAGTATCAGTAGTAGTAGTAATCGTCGCACGCACGACGTTTATAGTCCGTTTTGTGTTTAGGACTCGCGAAAACCATAAAAACGGCCTTACAATAAAAATAAATACGTATAATTGCTATTACCTCGGTGTGTGTGTGTGTGTGTGTGCTCGCGCCGACCGGGATCGATCGCGATGAACGGTGAGGGATAGAGAGAGGAGAAAAGAACGGCCGCAGCGAGAAACCCTTCTCGAACACAAATCGGTTTAAATAGCACCGGGAATAAAACTCGGACGCGACAAACAATATAATACGTACGAGCATAAAGTATATATATATATATTTTTTCCCCATTTCTATATGCCCACATCCACCGAGACGTTTTTATTACAAACCGTTTAAAAACCGGAGTGTTATTTATATTATAACGCGCGATTTTTCGCCGGACAATGCGCCGTGCGCGCGCGCGCGTATCTCTCGCACGCTGTTAATAAATATTTATTATAATATAAAATATAAACGTGACGTACATTGTGTGTAGTAGTGGGCAGTCCGCGCGTTAATAGTTTTGAGGGGAAGCAAACAAAAAAAAAAAAAAGAACCGAAAACCTAAAAAAAAAAACGACTTTTCTTTATCACGCGTCATTAATAGCGACGCGCGCGTTGAAAATACCGGTAGTACGAGTACAGGCCGTTTTCCGATCCGATTTCGCTTTTGTCGTCCCCGAAAACAGACGCGCCACGCCATTTAACGCGTATTATTTATTAAACGGTGCGTCAGCGTTTAAACGCCGTGGTCGTACGTGTATTGGCGGCAAAAATCCGTTTCATAAATAATACGCCGGAAAAAAAATCCAGTTCTCAGGAACGGCAAAAAATTATTACCTATTAAATCATATAATTTATACGAGTTTCAACGGTCAACGCGATTACGTGTGTAAATAGAAAATATTGTCCTCCGCATAGACCGGCCGGTATACGCGTCGTCATTGCGTGGAACGGTCGCCACTATCGCCACTGCGGATTTTCTCACCGATAATAATCATTTGCGACGCTCTGGCCCGGACCACGACAATCGTTCGCCAATTTATGGACAAATTGTTTACGGCAATTACAGGTACAGGCTCTGTTCGCGGCGCAATAACGTCAGAAACAGATCGTAGCCCCGCACGTGGTTTCATCGAATTGTTTAAAGTTTATCGCCGTCATACCCCACGTGTACATATTTGCGTCTGATGACAACGATGTGGTGATCGCAAATGGCGAACGATTCGAAAATACATTTTTTAAACATCTATTCACTCGTACACGCAGTAGTCACTTTGGTTGTTTCTCGTACACGGCCTTTTTTAAAAAAAAACCCATTGCGAGAAAATAGAAAAATATTTTTATTTTTTTTTTGTAAATTAATACTTTGTTTAGTGAAATGTGCCGTTGGAGAATTCGAATACAACAAAACGGTTTCGAACGATTGCCCCGGTAAAACGACTATTACTGTACGCTTATATACGTAAGACGTTATTTAATTGTATCAGATTTTCAAACGTCGCGCACTCGGTATTTTCTTTCGGCAGTATTAAATCGTATACTCGTATAGGTCCGAATGGAACTTTTAACGTTATTCCGATTGAAAAACAATTTTTTTTTTCTTTTTCCTCTTACCCAAAACCAAAACCGTTTTACGATTTGTAACGTAATTATAACAGTGTATCGGAAGAACGCTGCAAGCGAAAGCCCCGCTTACTATTACTGCGCGAAACCGAATAGAACTGTAATAAAACATCACAGCGTATCAGTGTGTATATTATTATTATTATTATTATTATTGGAATGGCTCGCGCGAACGTCGTCGTACCAATTAACTGTAAATGACTTTTCGTGTTTCTCGTCGGTCCGTTGGTGGGGGGGGGGGAGGGCGGATTGACTGTCGCGGTCCGGCGCGGTAACCGTTCGGAATGAAACGCGGTGTCTGTCGCCGGGAAAAACGCGACGTTGGGGAGACGCCGCACGTCGGTCTTACCGCCGTCGCTGTATAATAATACTACGACATTGCGCGTTTTCGGTTGATGGTCGGACCGGCGGCCGCGTAAAGCGTCCCCAGATGTGGAAAAACAAAAAAAAAATAAATAATACGTTTTTGTCGCGGCAGTTGATCGCGCGGGCGGAGGCGATTCGATTTCTATGGAAAACCTCCCCGGCCCTTCCGTGCGGCGCAGTGTGAACGGGTGAAAACTAGCCGTGTGTGGGAGGAGGAGGAGGAGGCGCACGCGACAGACTTGTCAAAGTGTCAGACTCGCGGACACACGGGTCTGCCGCCGTCACAAATCCCGTTCGAAACGTCGAGTGTTTTCACCGAACGACAACGGTCGTCGTCGCCGCATAGTATAAATACCGGCAGCCGGGCGATTTTTTTTTCCGCCCTCTCACACTCTCTCTCTCTCTGTTTCCCTCAGAAAATCTCATCGTCTTTGTCCCTGGTTAAGACAATTCGTTAAGACTCCTCCGTCTCGTATTTTACGTGATTTATAGGTTTACAGGCGGGCCTGCACACACGCGCCGCCGATGTTAATGGAATTCCGTTACGGTCGACGTGCGCGCAGCGCTTATTAATATCCGATATCGTTTCGGCGTCGCGTGTATTTTTAAAAACGTCTGACGACGGGGAAACCGTCACGGTCACTTTTTTTTTCTTTCCGCGCGCGCGCGCGCGCGATCGTTTTCGCCTTTCCGCCCGAAAACCAGCCGCTAATTTTGTACGGCGCGGGCGGTATTTTCGGAACGAGCGCGGGCGAAGGGAGCCACAGACCGTCCCAGATACTCGTGTTCGTCCTATGGGAATTCAACGAGTCCTTTATCGGTTTTCTAAAAGGCTTATAATAACATAACGCTGTGCAACGCGCATCGTTTTACGTACGTTATTTTAGTGTTTTCCAAACATTATTTTCCGACGGGGAAACGTGAAATTTTACGATTTCTACACACTCGTAATCCTATACGAATTCAACGAACGTGTACGGGGGGTATCCGTGCAGTGTATTAGGAATGGATTTCATTTCGCGCGTTGGAATAATGGACAAATCGACGAGATTCAGCGCGGTCGCTGTAATACTTTTCTGAAATTTATCACACCCGTAAAATTATTAAAAACGAAACAACAACAGACGTTTAACGCGTAAAAGCATTGTTTTTTTTTCCTTTCGCAAGAACGTTGTTCATTAGTTTTGTCGAGCGTTACGCGTTTTTCCCGGCCCGGTCACGTTTTCCTTTTCAAAATCGTCGCAATAACTACACACGTTATAACAATTCGAGTTTTTCAATAACCAGAGAAAAACACTCGATATATTATTCCGTAATATATACCCTTTTCTCCTTCCCACCGTTCTCTTCCTCTCCCCCTGACCGCCGCGGCTCAGCGCACGAAATGACGAATTAATTTGTTTTGACTGCGTGGCGCGCGCGTACGTGTACAAATGCGCGTCCCCATGCGACCCCGTATTCGGTGCTCGGGGACGCATCCATTAGTGATGGGTTCATCGGACGTCCGATTTATTATTATACGCAGCGATAAGGGCGAAAAGCGAAATAATATCCGCCAGTTTCGTTTTTGTAATAATTAAATTCGACGCTTTTACGCGGGATTCGCGATGGTAAAACGAATTGGTACAATCAACAGGAAAAAAATAAACCGACGGGAAAACGGCTTCGACAACGGCCGTGCTCGGGCGAAATACGGCAACAGCCGTCGACGCTTGTATAATTTTAAATCGTTGTGATTCGTCGTCGTGTCATCGTTTCGACAGATTAGCGAAATGTCTGCAGATAATCACAAGCGCGTCGTAATTCGCGCGTGCGGACCAAAACGAAAAACGGTGCCCGTAAATGTGTAAAACAAGGCGCCGAAACAATACGTAAAAAAAAAAAAAAACGATTTTCCACAATATTCCACCGATTTACTTCGTTTCGCGTACGAATAAAGAAGAAAAAAAATTTTACTTTTTTATATCCGTGTAATTGAATGTCGGTATAATCGTAGAAATATACCAAAATACTGCAATTTTTTTTGTTTTTTTTTTTTTTTTTTATTCGCAGAGAGAGTGATTTTCGGGCTTTTTCCTGAAAGAAGACCGCGCGGTTTCGCATTATAAAAATATTCTTTTATCGGAAAATCGATCTGGAAATCGGATGATTTTCTCTCTTCGCGTTGCACACAAATCGTAATGAAATTTTAGGGCACTTGCCCTAATAATATTAATAATAATAATAATAATAATAAAAATAATAATAATATAATGACGAACGATCGCAACGATCATCATTGCGAGTGACGGGAAAGGGATAAGTCACTCATTTAATAACATAAAAAAAAAACGCGCGTGTCGTGCGACCAACAACGCCGTGTATGTATCATAATAAATATATCATGTGGAATGCGCGCGGGAGAAAACAGAAATTAATATTTTTTTTTTTGACGCGAAAAATGAAAAAAATTAATAAAAATAACTGGACGGATTGTTTTACACGTATTATTTCATACACGGTGTACGCGTGATGAATTATTATTATTATTATTATTATTATTCGACGACTGGTCGTCATCAAAAAAAAAAAAAAAAATTATGCTCATTAGCATTCCGAAAACGTGTGTATACGAGCCGGCGGAGTTTTATATTATTTTATTATTAACACATAGCGGCGACGGGACATTTCACGCCTCCGGTGTGTATATATTTTTTAATATCAAATAGGGGTAGGGGACATATTAAAAATGAAATAAAAAACGGGCGTAATATTAATACTGTCCGCTGTTAATAATATTATTGCGTCGCGTATGTTGTAATCGATAATATTGTGTATAAACACGTATTTTGCTAAAAAATGAAAAGAAAGAAAAATTAAAAAAAAAAAATGTTTTTATAAAACTCCTGTCTTTATTTAATTTCCTTGTTCGATAACTACATACGATTAATGTTTTAATTTTGACGTGTTAAATTAATGTTAAACGATTTTTTTTTAATATGTCGTTAGTCGTCGTACATTAGATTAAAAAAAAATTAAACATTTTATTCCCGCACTTTTTACAACAATTATGCTATGGACACGAACAAAATTTTAATGTTTCTATAATACACCCTCTTTTTTCCATCAAAAAAAAAAAAAGAATTTAAATTTATATCGGTCGTCGAATAGGAAATTTTATAAATGTACCGAATTCCCTAAAGATTTTACGCTATTCGTTGAAAATGTGTGTTAAACGATCGAGACACGTGTTTTATTTAAAAACGATATTGTCGATTTTCTTCTCGTTCTCCAAAATGTACGTGCATTATTTGTCGTTCTTTAAATATTTAATGTTCGTTTATTGTTGTTGGTCATACGTAATAGTCGATAGGAGAAAAAAATCATCGCTCGAGCCCCGTAATATTATTATTTAATTCTAAACGTCCGTTTAACCTCCTAAAAAAAATATATATATTTATAAATACGTAAAGTTTTTTTATAGTCGTAACGCAATATTTTTAATCCGATCAAATCGAAACGAATAAATACGAACGTATTCTATCGCATAACACACGGCTTTGTAATAAATTCAGTCGTTTATTTAAAAACAAAACAATTTTTTTTTTTTTATATGTTTACTAAACCCCCCCGGTCGCGAGTGTATTATTATTATTTTATTATACAAATCCGTTAAACTACGTCACATACACATTTTATTCGTTCGTTTTAAAATTCAGCTTCGGATTATTATACGTATAGTATATAAACGCATATAATCCCAATCTCGTTCGCGGTATAAAACTGTACGCGACGTCGGCTCGATTTTATTATTAATTAACCGGAACAGCCCTTCGGGCATTACTCTACGCGAATATATACGAGTATATATATAATATAATATTGTATAATATCCTATTTCGGTCGGTCCGGTAACGTTGCACAGTTCGTCGTTGAAATATGATCGACCGGACCTCGGTGTATAATATGTGTAACTTTAAAATATAAATATTACGTTACGCGCCGAATGATGCTGTAACGCGCGGCGGGATAACGTCATTATTTTACTCGCACACACACAAATACACGCGTAAATGTTTTGCCGGAACACTCACACATATATCACATTTATATATATGTGTATGAGCTTTCATATAACGACCAGTGTCCAGACTCCGGCGAAATATATACATATACGTGTATCGGACGTATACTAATTATCCAGCAGGAATTCAAAAGGGTTTCAATTTCCACCCACCTCCCTCGCCCTGAAGTTACTGCGATACTCGAGAAAAAGTTTCCGAATTTTATTATTTGTTTTTTTTTTTCATTCGGACGATTCAAATGTGTATATAATATTGTATTTTTTTTATAGAAAACTACCGATGTTTTATATTGTCCTAAACATTTTCTTCGGCAAATCGAAACGACAGAGCGTGTAGAGACATAAAGTACAGTGGAACCTCGATAAGTCGAAATTCAAGGGAGATGCAATTTTTTCGACTCATCAAGGTTTACGAGTTACCAAGGTTTTAGAAAAAAAATTCGTCTTAAAGAGTCTTTTATTAAGCAGTATTATATACTACCGGTTCCCTCCACTTTTCACTGCTTCAAGAACCTTTTGTTTTTCTCCAATAGCAAGCGTTTTTAAATGTGCACACGTATTTTACGCGTACACATATTACCCGTTACGGTCGTTAATAAACGACCAGAATAAGCTAATAAATATACAATAACACACACGCGTATATCATAGTACCCGTGCTCATATTATGTACGCGTACATTGTACGAACAGTTATAATGATTTTAACGACCGGAGACGACGTGATCAACCACTCGATGCGACGTTATAAAAAATTCAAAACGCCCGTAAATCGTCGGCCCAAACGGTGTTTTTTAAATTTTATCGGCCAAATCGCTAAATTTCAATACGACAACTCTTCAAGACACTACATTGTACACAGAACGCGCAGATTTATTATTTTACATTACTAAAACGTTTAATTCGGAAAAATACGTTAATTTTTCAGTTTGTTTCAAACGCCTTTTCGTATTTGCTCCCTCTGTGCCGCACCAACGGTCTACGTTCGCGCCTACGTTCGAACGTCTCGCCCGGTTCTAAGCGGTTAGTTTTCATTTTATTTAAGTAACCGTCGCATCGCTAAGTACACACGCACGATTTTGCTTTTAGGAGAATACAGGTGGAGGAGTCATTCGAATTCTCTCCTGTTTCGAACGCCCGTCGTTTTTGATCCGTCTTCGAGGTATACTCAACCTCGCGGTCATCTTAAACGACAGAGCATTCAAAATTAATGCGTTTCTTCTAAACCGTTCCTACACAGTATCCGTGTACCGTAAACGGATTGTAATATAAATACGTAGTTCGCATATATTAGTGTAATTTATAACATTTCGTCGAACAAGTCAACGTTTTTATCAACACCTGTTTGCGTTCGTTAACATCGAATCGATGTACTCGTATGCGTATATAAACGAAAAAAGAAAAGAAAAAATTAAAAATCTAAAATAAGAATTTCGGTTTTATCGTCCCTCCGGTTGCTGACCGATTTCGAGTTGTACATGTTTATAAGATCGTTTACCCGGCCGCGGTTTCGTAAACGGACGGGTAACGACGTTTGCTCGTCGTCCATCGTCGTCTGCTGCGTTGACGACGTCGCCGCCACCATCGCTTTCTGTACAAACGAATAAAAAATTACAATACCGGAATACGACACGGCGCACGACGAGTGGGATATAAAAATTATTCCGGTTTCGCGTGTGTTTCCGGACTAAATCGATAATATTATTTATTTTCTGCAGTCGTTCGAACTACAAATATATTTTCGTTCAAGTCGACCGCGGCGGTTCCAAACGCTTCGCACAGCGAGACGTCGTCGTCCGTCCGTTTATCTTCCGTGGCGTTGTTTTCTTCGGACGATGACGTGCGTGAATCGATTTCGGAATTGTCGACTAAAGACTGAAGACGAATATGCATAAAAGAAAAAAAATTCAAAACGATATAATTACGGCATATTTCGTATTGGATTTATTTTACAAAAATGAAAAAAAAAAAAACCGGTACATTTTTAATTTCCCACTCCGTGCAAATCGTCTCGCGTTATTATCATAAACGAATGATTGAAATGAACATTGTAAAATTATAATCGGATACGCTGCACTCCTCAGCCTGAACGGTAGTAGATGACGCGATTAGTTATTCAAGAGAAACGTTTAGTTTTTCCTTAATTTATTTACCGTTACATGTCGTAAATACATTTAAAAATACGACACTTACTATTAGGTTTTAGAATAAAAAAAAAATAAATAAATATTTGTTTTCTAACGTTCTAAGATATGTCAATAACCGCAGGCTCAAACGGAGTTTAACGGTTTGTTTGTGTTCAGTAAAATAACACATTTGTACTTGAATAACGTTACGGCCGTATGCGGTGAGATATCACTATAACTTCTTCTGTATTCAATAGTTGTATAGAACTATTTTTCGGCTCAGTAAGTATTCGTAATGTATTTCGGAAAATCTGCTTATTTCTTGCGGAAACGAAATAGGCTAGAAAAAAAATTAAAATAATTCGCACGAGAAAAAAATAGCCTCGAATGTTGGACAATTTGTAATACGTAAAACAAATAGAAAAAAACACCACGTTTTTCGCTTTATTAATACCGTTTGGTTTAGGAGACCAGTGTAGGTTCTTTTAAACGATTAAAGAAACAAAAAAAAAAACGAATTAATACAAATACGAACCGTGTAATTATTATAAAACATTCACCTGTTCGATGGTTTTGAATTCGTCGACCAGACGTCGGACGATGCCGGGATCGGGTTCGTTCGTATCGAGTGGCGTTTTCGCCGCGTTGCTGGACTTCCAGTTTTCTATGACCAGCGCCAATTTCAACGGTTTCTTCACCACCAGATCCTTGTCGTTCTTCACCGAAATCGTCTCGTCGAACGTCACGTACCGCTTGTTACAGCCGCAGTCGTCGTCGCGTTTTTGAAGCGTCGCCGTGGACGGCGGCGTCTGTTTCTCGTTTCTGCAGAAAACCCGTCGTTTCAGTATGCCCTTCCCCTGGAAAAGCATCGAAAAAATTCCGTCGTATTCCGCTTCGATTCGATATAATAAAACATTTTCATAATGAATTTCGAAATTTCGGTTTTCTTTTTTAAACGCGTTTTTGCATTTTTATATGCATTCATTTCAGTACACAGCCAACTGCACCGTAAAGAGTTTACAAATTTCGACGCGTTTCCTTTCCCCAAATTTCAACGATTTTTATTGCGTTATTACACCGTGTCATACAGTTAGTTCGCATCAATTGAAGTCTTTATTAAATTCTGAAATAAGAATTTTGGACACGACCAACTGTTGCCTGATCACGCGTGTCTCCTGCTTTCGTTCAACAACTGTCCTACGTGTACCCTTAAAAGCGTGTCAACCTTATTGATTTGTCGTTTTCGTGTTTTTCACTTTAATCGCACGAAGAAAGACTCTTTTTACGGCCGTTAAGGAAATCCGTGTTTCTATCGGTAACGTTTAATACTGTACGCCCACCCAGTTAATAGTTGTTGATTTATTGATTGTATTGCTCCTACTGGTTTATTTGATGTAACACGCGTTAAATTGTACATATTATTTGTAATATTTTTATTCATTTTTTTTTTGTTTTTACAATATTGTTGAAGCGTATTGTTTTACAACAAAACTAAAAAAAAATATGCTGCAGATCATTTAAGAGCGTGGAAATTGTATATACTCACGGTGACGACTTCACGGTCGGAGTCTACCATCCCGAAGACTTTGCAAAAATCACCGCCGACCACGGTTTCAAAACCATACGTAGGTACATTACACCGCCGACGTCTGTATCGAAACAACGTCTGAAAATGATTTGAAAAGAGTTTTTTTTTTTAAATAATATTATATTTTATATAATACGACGTACACAACACATTTAATTTGATATCTCGTTATGTACAATATTACTTACGAGTTTCTCATTGAACTCCTTTATTTTGCCGCGCGCACATCATTATAATATGTATTGTGTACAGTCTCGTATACAATGACGCCCACAATCAGTTATTATATATATATATATTATATATATATATTAATAAAGGGACCCAATATAAACATTTTCGACTTAATGGATTGATTGTGAACCGAAGAAAAACAATATTATTTCAACGTCTTCGCGACAATAGACCGCGCGTTGTATAAACCTTGCATTAACGTTATTCCTTCGCTTTCGGTTGTACATAATAATATACTCGTCCTATACGTACGTATATATATATATTATTGTTATATCGGTTGTACACTAAAGTTTCTGTGTATTTTTTAGTTTAGTCATGATTTTGGTAAATCCTGTTGATTTATTATTACCATATTGCACATCGATAGTATATATTAAATATATATATATATATATATATATATATATATATACACTATGAAATATAATAATAATAATAATAATAATAGGCGATCTCAATGAAAAAACAAAATAACAATTATCATCATCAAATAGAATTTTTCATAAAAAAAAAAAATGGCCAGATTTCGCTAAGGAAACTCAACAAACACGAGGAAGTTATGATCACCGGAATACTTATTATATACAAACATAATATACTGATAATTGGTGAAAATGTCAAGACTCCAGAACCATAAGTTTGTTCAAACGAAAGTAATTTTTTATAAAAATTAAAATACACTTTGTGGAAAACTTTGAAATGTTTTTTCAAAGACAATTTTGTCGAACGGTTTTCAAGATTTTTTCGAATATAGTCGTTCGTAATAACGTGCGTCTGATATTTCAAATAAATTATTTTATGTCTTAAAAACAGTAATTAAAAAAAGCTATTTTACAAATGACATACGTCAAAATTTATAATTGCTATATGTAGCCCGAAATTGAAAGACATTTTTTCCCCTAACGTAATATGAAGTTAAATAATTATAGTGAATATTTCAAGTTTCTATAAACCATTATAGTGGTTTCAATATATTACGATTAATTAACGAAAATCGATTTCTACGTCGAAATCGCGTTTTTATGTAATTTCTCGGTAGCTTTTGAGTTTTTTGTTTTTAGCGCTTTTGAGAAAATCGGTAAAAATGACCACTCTAAAACACCGGACTAGATTGCTACAGCGGGAAATTAATTATAGCTGATCGGAGCGCTCTTTCTGGTATACATTTTGATGGCTCAGACATAAAATAAAACCATATCATTGTAAAACCAATACAATCCTCGGTATCTAAATGGAAAAAAGAAAGAAAGAATACAACATGTGCGTGTGGAAGCAATCGGACCGTGAAAATCGCCCGGGAAAATGCGTTTGAGTTGTTTACGACGAACACGCACGCGACTTCGCCGCTGTATACGTCATAGTATAACAATATAATTCGGTCGCGTAACACAACGCGCAGTAAATATTTACAGTGTCAGGAACAGCTGGGGAGATGTTTATAATATAATCCAATTTCGGTGCTTTTTTTTTTTCGATTCTTTACGATTGACTAATTTCCGTGTGTTTCCCGTATAGAGAAAATATGAAAACCGAGGAAAAAATAAAACCAATCGCGTGTCGTATATAAGCCCTTCGGTAATCTCTCGATTTCTATATATATATATATAAAATATAAAATAATAAATTTCCTTCGTCGTATACCGTTAATAAATTATATTATGGTGAGTGCGTCTATTTGATCATCGCATTTCGGTTAGCTTTTTTTTCTTTACAACCGCGGCGCAGTTATCAAATATTTTCGGAAATATTCGGGATAAAAAAAAACGACGTTATTTTTTACCGTATTCCTGCGACTATAATTTTCGCAGTTGTCGAAAAATAATTACTTTTACAATATGTAATCGTCACTAAAAATATACCGATCGGGTTGGACTTTTGTTTTATATAAACGCATTTTATAGTATTGTTTCGCGGGGGAAAAAAAAACGTAGAATGCGAAAAAATATACACAGCTTTGCCGCGTATTCAAATCGAATATTCTCACAAATATACGCGCGTTTTTAAGCTTTAAATGCCGTGGCGCAAATGAGGAGGTATTTTTTTTGTACTTTAATTCTCTGAGCAGGGGCGTATTTACCGCGTGTAGGTATGCGCAAAATTGTCGCCCTTAATTACTATGAAATATAATTTAAATTTACGTAGTAATGCCAAAAAAATTTTAATTTTAAATACTAAAACACAATACTCGGAGTTACAAGAAAGAAAGAAATAAGTAATAAGTCAAAATTTTTGTGTAAATTCCTAGTATAACAATTAATAATTAAACGTGTGAATGTGTCAATTGAATCTTCGCAATTTAACATTTCATTCTTTATATATGGAAAGAAATGCTAAACTGGTCGATTTTTCATCAGTTTGAGATCCACTCAAATTGTGTTTTATTCGTTTTATATGAAAACGATCTCTCTGTAACACATTTAGACACTGGTACACTCGCAAAAATTCTTCATATTCCAATATTTAGAAATCTTTCAGCGCGTAAAGACTATTCTCTCATATATTTATACACAGTGTATCATCGAATCAATACCACGAATATCGAAAAAAAAGCTCTAAAAGAAAATTCGTTTAAAAATTTACCGCTGTAAATACACCACACCGAGTTGTAGTGGAACACTCGTCTTTTGGACCGCACAAAGTTAAATCATACCAACGAGATAGTGCAGGACGGTGAAAATTGTCACACTATCGTTTTTTAGTCGTTATACGACGCGATTTGTTCGATTCGTAAACGAATTCGCCGTTTTTAACACCAAATCGTTTTACGTTCCTAAAAAAAAAAAAGGAAAATTCTCCGCACCCGCAGGACGTTTTCGCTTTTTTAATATTATTTTAATCGTCCGCCTGCACTGTGCACCGTACTCCGGTCGTTTTGATAATAAAAATTCGATTTTTATAACGTTTTTTTATGGGTTTCCGTGCATATACGACGAATTTCGCACAAGAATCCAAAAGAAAGAAAAAATAATAACAACGAAATATGATTATAAAATACAGAAAATTTTACGGCTTATTATATACGTTTGTCGTAAAACGATATAACTCGTCTCTCTCTCTCTCCCTTACGAGGTCGGGAGCTGCGCGCAATAATACGCTCGTCGTAGTAATGACTTCGAGTGTACCGATGTGTGTATGGCATGTCACAGCGAACGACTTTTCGACGGCGCGGCGGCGGGGAGAAAGTATTTTTTTCTTTCTTTTTAAGACGGTTCACCGAGGTCCGAAAAACGCGGTTTTGTGCACCATCAGCAACGGTATACAATAATAACGACCAATAAAAATGGAAAAAAAAAAAAAATCGTTCCACTTGATAACCGCGGTTGTCGTCATAACCCGGGGAGTCGGTGTCGCGAGGAAAACGACTCATACACCGCCGCATAATGTACATAAAAACGTTAAAAAGCTTTATTATTGTACCACGACTCGTGTATACTATACGAGTGTACACACACACTCACACATTTTTTCTCTTTTCCTGACGGATAACGCTCTGATCGTAAATCTCCAGGCGGTGGCCCACTTGCGGACGAGGCGAAAATAAAAATCCCGGTCGTATAACAAACGCGCACATAACGGACGACGGGCTCGTTTAAAATAACCGATCGTCGTTACGACGAATACATCATTTTATTACGTTATTTAGGAATTCGGCCCGTAATGGAATCACGTGCGTGTATAATCGCCACGTGGAAAAACGCTTCTTTTTTTTTTCTTTTTCGTTTTATTTAGAACGCTTCCGATCGTCGTGTACAACGTCGCAATGGCGGACTGGGTGACAGTGTTTTAACACGATTTTCGGGAGGAAAAAAAAACTTTTCAAAAATTACAATAACAGAAATAGCCGTTTTGTAGAGTTACTGGTACAATAATATTGACTCGAATATACGGCGTGTGTGTGTGTGTGTGAGAGAGAGAGAGAGAGAGAAAACCGTTGAATTTTCAACGAACGAAAGGAATTTTATATTCAAAAACACAACAAACGTTGTGCACGAGTTTATTTACACTTTTCAATAAATTATTTTCATTGCATTTCTACTATAAAACCTATAATATTATTACATATTTTTAGAGACTCGATTTCTTTTTTTTTTGTACACAACCTTAGGACCCGACCGCTTTGAGAACACGACGTGATTATCACGTACATTTTTCAATTCCTCAAAATTCATTCGGGTATAAGTTCGACAAGAATATTTTTCGTTCGTCAATTCAGGTTAAAAATCATATGGGTCGTAATAGCGTTTCGCGTGTTTTTCGATTTTCAAGAGTTTTATTTTAGGAACGTTACGGGTTAAGGTTGAATTTATACAGTGGTCGCTGTCGCCTTTTTCCTTTCAATGCTCGCCGTTGTACCGACTTAAAGGAAAAAAAAACTAATAAAATACATCATATGGGGACTATAAACCGTCCGATGTCGGAGATTTTTTTTTATTATTATTATTATTATTATTATATACCCACGTGTTTATATAAAAATATTCGTAAAAAAAAACACACACACACAAGTACAGTGGAAAACGATGAAATTAATGACTTTCTCTCGGCTTGTACACACACACCAGTCAATAAGAACGCTTATATATATATATAAATAAGTTAATATACCGCGTAAATGATTGTGCGCAGTGCGCGCGTTTACAATATAACGGCCGCAATAAACGAGGCGAGGACGCGTCCGTCTGGACAATGTCATCTCTGCATCACGACGTTATAATAATAATAATAATAATAATAATAATAATAATAATAATAATAATAATTTGTATGATATTCGAATGGTTTTGTTTTGTTTTTTTTCCCCAAAAGTGTTGATTAAAGAAAACGAATTTTAGACGAGAAAGGAGCTGAAACTCGTTTGCGCGAAATCGCCAGCGAAACGTTGACAATTATATACACATCGACAATTATTCATTTGTAAATTCGTTTGTCCGTGCAATGAGGTGGGCTCGACGTATTCGCTTGTTATCAAAATTAAGTTAGCTTATCATTATACAACTACTCATGTACAGAATACAATTTGTGAATTTTTTTTTTTTAATCCGACGACACCATAAGCTCTGATGAATTATTTCACTCGTTGATTATTTTATAAGTACAAGTGCAAAAAAAAAAATGTACTTTAGAAGAAAAAAAAATACAGTTTTAATATCACGCTTATAAATATTATTCTACGACACGGTTTTGTTAAATCTGACTTTTGTAACATTGCGGTCTGTCCGTAAAAATCAAATCGTTTCTTACCGAATTGAAAAATTTAGCGCTCTACAGAAATAATAATTAATTTAGTACGAGGATAAAAATGTTATATTTTTACCTACGGCTTGTATGATTTTTTTTTTTTTTTGCCGCGCAAGCGTCCCTTTTCCCGTGTATTTGTACTTCAAAAAGAAACAAATAAAACGTGCGCGGTATAATAATAATAATAATAATAATAATAATAATAGTAGCAGAAAAGAAAAACGACAAGAACAAGCAGCAAATTACGTGATTTTTTCAAAAAAAAAAATGAAAACAATCCGAAAATATTCGCGCTCACGTCTCTACCGTCGGCGTTCACGTAAAAAGTATTGTGTCCGTGTCAAAACGTGCGCGCTTAAACTGAAATTATAAACGCTTAAACACGCATACCGGGCGGATGAGGAGAGGAGAAAATCCGCTGTAGACAATTACGCGTGTTGTCGTTAATTAGACTCGGTTTATCGGACGGGGACGACCTCGCAAAATGTCACCGCGGAGAAACAAAAAAAAAAAAAAAAATCCGAGAAATTATTTTAAAAATTATTTTGTCCGCGTTACGATAACGTGTTCGGACGACGACAACGACTACGACGGTGTGTCTGTACACGGTCGGATCCGGCGTTCGTTCGTTCGCCGAGCTCCGATCATCCGCTTCTTCAAACGGACTCGTTTTCTGCTCAGACACCGATTTCAGTTATCGCTACGCCCCGTTGCCATGGATTGGCCACTTCGATTTATACGCACAATTTTTTTTTACATTATTATTATTATTATTATTATATAATTTTAGATTTCCCTTCGTAACGTTTTAGTTTAAATGTACGAAAGTGAGCGACGAGAAACGTTACATTTAGGAAAAATGTCCAACGCCGCATTGCATTGCGTTGCGGCAATTGCCCTTTTCTGCACGAAAATCGATTTCGTTCACAGTGATTCGAAAGCGCGTGTACGTCGATAATGTCTGGCCGCGTTTTTACGCAAAGAAGAAAACAATAGCCCGGGCAGTCGTTATTTAAAAAAAAATTTCAACGCGTTTTGAATCGAATTATAATTTTTTTGTTTTTTTTTTTGAAAAAATTCAACGTCGATAAAATATTTTATTCCAATAGAAATAAACCGCACCGGCGTTTGTCGGGTCATTCTAAAAACGCGTAAAATAATCCACTTTCCGCGTTTTCAAATCGTCTTGAGCAACACAAACGGTTTACGCGTTATTCGACAAAACGCGTTTTATCTTTAAAAATACACAAATATATTTATTATTATTTTTTTTTTCGGTAAAGCAAGCATTGTTGACGAGACCAATTCGAATAATTGTCTTTGGCGCCACTGAACGCTGTATACACAAATACATTATATATTCTAATGATATGTGTGTATGTGTGCGAGTATATTAAACGGAGGCTGAGAAACGAGGGATAGAAAAAAGAAAAAAAAAACGCCGAAACGTTTTTAAAAATAAAACCGATCGAATATCACACGCGCGCTGTAATGGGCCGGGCACAGAATCCATTAAAAACGCGCCCTGCGCAGGACACGTGTATAATATCGTATTTATATATAACGTCATTGCGATAGCAGTCGCGTGTTCGATATTCACTTAAATAATTCACTGTACCATTCGAAACTACGGCTACGGGGTGAATACGAAAATAAATACGGGAAAAAAAACCCCTCCTCCCTCGAAATACGTATTGTCAGGAAAAATTCAGTCGTTTTCAGCGTGTCCGAATGCGTTAACGAGTTTAGAAGAAAAGAAACCATGCGTACATCATAATCGTCATCGTCTACAGACCTATCATAGGTTTTCGTACGTATAAGTCGTTTTGAACATTCCCTAAGAACTTCTTCAAACCGAAATCTACAGATTCGTGTACCGAAAAATTATATTATTCTGAAAGTGTACCAGATAAACGATGAGATTACAATGTTTAAAGTTATTATAATTTTGTTAATTTCCGCACACAATTTTACGGCATATACATATATCATGATAGTAGTAATATTACAAGCCGATATTCCGTCGAAACGACTCACCTGCGAAAATCTCGTGAACACGTCGGACGTTATTGAAAAATATATTTTTTTTTCTACACCCGTTCGCCCAACGCGAAACAATATTGACGTATTAATAATAGTATGTGTATGTAGTTAATAATATGATGATTTATCTCGCGAACACGAATTTTAATTCGGAAAAAGAAAAAAAACACGAAAAACTCTTTAAAACTCGAACCGATTTGAACGCGTGTTGACTCGTACGATGGCGAGGACGATATAATAATATACTGTGTTTTATGCGAATAACGCGGAGGAGAAAAATAAACCTAATGTGTCGTTTTATAAATACGTAATAGTATTCGGCCGCGAAAATGAAAAAAAAAAATTAACGTTCGAGTTAAGAGCGGGAAAAATAAAAATCTTTACACGCGCGACAATACAAATGACACATTACCATATTATTATAATATACGAATCGGCCACTAACGACTCCGACCAATTGGCGTGCATAACAATTATACATTTGCAATTATTCTTGTATATTTAACGTATTGTGTGTTAGACGTTATTTTTGAATAAAAATAAATAATATTTTTTTGGAAAATTTGCGAGAAAAAAAAAACCTTACGACTTTAGTGAGATAATTCGATTGACTCGCAAACAAAATATTGTGTTTTTAGGCTTTTATTCTCCATAAAGATTTTACCAGAAACTTCATATTTTCAATATTTCTGTTATTATTATCGTTACGTCTCGTCGAACGCGTCATGTCGCGTTATATCGTCGTCGACACTCGTCAAATGTAGAAAAATAAGAAACTTTCAGTAAATTGCCTTTATTATTCTGTTTATTTAATATATTATTCATATCACGTATATATATATATATATATAATTCTTTATTTATTTTTTACTCGTATAATAACAATATTCTTTTGTATACTGTTTTTTACTTACATATTATATTATTATTATTATTATTATTATTATTATTATTATTATTATTATTAAACGTCCGATGTCGTAACTATTTTTTATTAACCTCGTTTCTTCCGTTTTTTTTTTTAATACGAAAAAAGCTTTTGTTGCAATTTTATAACTCTTTTACGTTTATACGATAGTCCGTCCCGTTATTGTTTTTAATAAAATCGTTTATCCTCGTCTTATATTCCTCGCGAAACGGTTGGATTTCGTCTGGAACGGCAATTCAAACTGTTGTGTGCGCGTGTATTCCTGGCGGGGATATGTGATTTTTAAAAGTTTTGTGCGCCGATTTTATAGAATTCTGTCCATAATATGTTCTGGCGAATGCGCAGTGTTTAAAAAAAAAACGTCAAAAAAAAAAAACTATGAAGATCGCGAACCCGTGTATTTTGACCGATCGGATGGCTGGAATAGCGGGCTGGTCCATTCCCAATGCGCCGACTTGAGAAGAATTTTTCTCGGAGATCAAAAAGAGTACCAACGGTTTTCCACGGGCTTTCATCCTCCCCGTTGCAAAATAATCCCTGGACGTTACGCGCTGTATGAAATCGTTATTCCATCGTACCGTACTGTATCGACGACGTTATTATTATTATTATTATTATTATTAATTCGTGTCTCGTCAATCGATAATTTTTTCCGCGATGTCGTTTCGTCGTCGTATTTGCAGTGAGTGCGTATTATTATTATTATTTTTATACATATTGTACGCCGCGGTCTCGTTGAGAATAACAAGTGAAGCCGCCACACGTGAAGGCACACGACGCGTCGTAATAATACGCATAGCAAAAGCGCGCACGGCGGTACTTAATCGTGTGGATATTAATGAGCCCCGCGGGGACGGCGAGCGCGTTCGAGTGGACGACGCGTATTTTATATATATATATTCGAAGAAGAAAAAAAAAGTGTTACGAACATAACGACGACGAAGAACGCGCATAATATATGACACGTATATAAAAAAATAATACTACGGGGTAGTCTTGTCCCACATACGCCACTCGAAGAACAATATTCACTTATTTATATATATAATATAATATACGCGTTTGATGTGTACAAGTCGCGTGACATACGTACGCGTATTATTATGTGTAATTTGACGAATATAATGAAATAAAATATATATATATATATATACCGAATTGTAAACGGGAAAAGCGAACCACTAGAAAATGTCAAATTCGTCTACGTTTTGTGTGTGTTTTTGATTTTTTGTCGTCGGAGAGACCGCGTGCGAGAACGGCTTCTCGGTTGCCTTTATATTTCGTATAGTTCGATAATAATAATAATAATAATCTATACATATAAAATCCAAATACCACTGACTCACTGATCGCTGTATCTCAAAAACCACTCGACGTACGGACTTGAAATTTGGAATAGAGGTTCCTCTCATATTTTCACCGTGCAATAAGAAAGGATTTTCAAAAAACGTTGCGTTTTAGTGGAGTAATTAACGATTATAATTATTCACCGCCAATACGTATTGTGCGGCACGGCGGCCCGCGGGGTTCAAGCCACCTGCAACCTATCCTTTTTGTTCGTCGTCGTCGTCGTGTAGATAAGAATAACGATTCCGAGAATAAAATTGTTCCGAGGAGTTTATCGATAAAAATAATCTCATGCATCGCGCGTACACCAATACTCCTATTTTATTATAATGAACGATAAAATGCACACCGATAACATAAACCAATACACATACAAATTCTATTTATAGAATTAATTTGGACACGCGTAACATATAAAATATTAAACACGTTCATTTCATTTGCACTCCGCACTACCAGCAGTTCGGACGTGCGTAAAACTGAAATCAAGCAAAAGAGGAAATCTTTGTTACGGTTTGGCTTCGAAACTTCTTATCCAATTGTCATGCAGTTTTAATTAAGTTAGTTAATAATTAGTTAGAATTTGGGTAAGTTGTTAATTATAAAGGATTTTGTGTATATATGTGTATTTATTTATTTTATATATATATATATTTTTGTTTTTTTTTTTTGGTTTTACCTAATTAAATTGTTTGAAGAAATTATTTGTATAATAGTTGTAATTTTTAATTTTTAACATTATATTAAAAAAGAACAATTTTAAAATATTTCATTTGCATAATTTACATAAATGTTTATGAAACACTTCTTATCATTGTATTGATTTAATTAATAGATTGTAAAATAATAGAATACAATTTTTTTAATAAATGATTTTTTAGGGAAGAATTCATTAAAGTGGATTAAGTTTGTTGTTAGGTTAATGGGTATCACTAATTCGAAGTATTAATTGTATAAATTATGATTTTGATAGATTTTGGAATGAACTTGATAATAAATAAATTTATAATTACAAAAATATTTACATGTAGCTATTAGAAAAATACTTTATAGGAGTACAAGAATAATAATAATAATTAATAATAATTAGCAAACAATTAGAAAACAATAAGCAAACAATTAGCAAAAAAATTAGCAAAATAATTAGCAAAGCAATTAGCAAACAAATTGTAAACAATTAGTAAAAATTAGTAAAAATTAGCAAAAAATTAGCACAACAATTAGCAAAACAATTAGCAAACAAATTGTAATCAATTAGTAAAAATTAGTGAAAATTAGCAAAACAATTAACAAACAAATTGTATACAAATTGAAAACAATTAGTAAAAATTAGCAAAAATTAGCAAAAGTTTAGTAAACAATTAGCAAACAAATTGTAAACATTTAGTAAAAATTAGTAAACAATTAGCATACACAATTAGCAAACAAATTGTATACAAATTGTAAACAATTAGTAAAAATTAGTAAAAATTAGTAAACAATTAGCAAAACAATTAGTAAAAATTAGTAAACAATTAGCAAAAAATTAGCAAAACAATTAGCAAAGCAATTAGTAAAGCAATTAGCAAATCAATTAGCGAAGCAATTAGCAAAGTAATTAGCGAAACAATTAGCGAAGCAATTAGCAAAGCAATTAGCGAAACAATTAGCAAAGCAATTAGCAAAGCAATTAGCGAAACAATTAGCGAAGCAATTAGCAAAGCAATTAGTAAAGCAATTAGCGAAACAATTAGAAAAGCAATTAGCGAAGCAATTAGCAAACCAATTAGCAAAGCACTTAGCCAAGCAATTAGCAAACCAATTAGCAAAGCAATTAGCGAACCAATTAGCAAAACAATTAGCAAATCAATTAGTAAAAATTGGTAAACAATTAGTAGACAATTAGTTATAATTAATAATTAATAATAATAATAACTGCACTTGTAGTTAAATGTAATTAAAAGTTGTTTAAATTTCCCTTATGTTAATATTCCCTTTGAAATGTATTTTATTTTGATTCTAATAATTCCCCGTAAATAGTACACTAAATAATAAAATTGTAAACAGCATTCAAAAATTATTTAACGTATAACGGAAAAGTACGGTGATGAACGATATAGTTACCGATATGATTTTGTTTCGGTCGGTGATTATAGTCATATCGATAAAGCGAGTTCTCGTGAACGTATCTGCAAAACCACATTATTTATTGTTACGTACTTGTAATAATAATATTGAATAGTTCTTTGTCACCATGGTTTCCATTCACTGCAATTGGTGTTTGTCGCCAATTTTGATCAGGGATGATTATATACAACACGAATTGAGTTCGCAAGTAATAGTCACTTATCCAAAAGCATCGATAAATGATGAACGTGTAAAATTATACACACACTACGTTCGCGCATTTTTTATACGAAACGTAAAACAGTTTTAACTCAAATAATGAGTGTTTTACGAAAACGAGTGTTTTAGTAAACTGTTTACTCTTGATACGAATTTAAAGCAAAAATTATAAGTACTGTACTTCGGGGGACGCTTTATTTCGAATAGACTTAGTCCATCCACCCTTACTGTAAATGCTTTCCATTTTAACCATTGATTTCCAATACGTTTCCCTTTGATGATTTTATTCGTTCGCTACATTTTATGTGGCATTTTATATTTTATCACAGTAGTTTGTATAAAAATTGTTCAATGATTAATACGTTCTCGGTTGCCTTTATATTTCGTATAGTTCGATGATAATAATAACGCGTGCGTGCAATAAAAAGAATACGCCGATGGAGTTTTGTTTAAAACTCTTTTGAACGACACGGATACACTTGACGTTTGAATGGAGACGAAAACAACCGTACATACGACAATCGATTTATACATATACTTATTAAAACCGCCGATAATATTCGAGTCGTGTCGGCGAGTACTTAATAATAATATATTATTATTATTTTTATTATTATTATTTAATCGGCTATAATCGATATCGTCGGGATTCGATTTATTTTAATTTTTTTATTTTGGATAAAACTGTTTCACTACGAACGTGTTTGCCTCTACATATATTTCACTAGCACGTCTCAATCGCTGAAAGTGTACAGTGTTTTGAAATGTGTGGTGATCAAAGTTTAAGTCACGATTTCCGACGATCAAACTATTGTTCTCTTCAACGGAGTCGTCCACGTACGTCTAGAAATCAGTTTTTTCTATGGTCTGTGGCTTGAGTTAGTTAGCTTTAGGTGTGCTAAGTGCGCAGTGTTTCGTATATAAATATTTTTAATTTTTTTTTTTACACATGATTTCACTATATGGGTAGAATGCTTTCATCGACGATCTCGTCGTTAGCAAAATATTGTCTCTATAATCGACATGTAATATCATACAATTTATTCGAATAGTTTTTCTCGATATAATTTTGCCTTATGTGCGTAATTCAAAAAAAAAAAAAAACATTTTCTAAGAAAAACTATTTTCCCAATAATTGATAATTATTTATCAAAAAAATTATTCGATTTCAAATGGAGATCTACTCTGGAAAGAAAAACTGTTTAAAACATTTCTTCCATAACATAATTTCTATTAAAACATGGTGTTCGAGAATACACGAAATTTCGTTGAATCGCTTGTTACTCGAGTTACTTTACCGGACTGAATATTGTCAATACATTAAAACGTATACGTTCAAACGCGGTATTTTCAAAATGCGAGTGGTTATTGTGTAACGTTGACAATCGAGAATTACGAAATAAGAAAATCACGTTTTTCAACATGTAGTACATATATATATATATACCACCTGTTCGATTTAAACCCTACGTTATTATATACGAGAAAGAGAGAAAGTGTGTGTGTGTAAATATGTTACTGTTTGCTATATTTCGGTATACACGCGAGAAAGCTCCCCGTATAGGCAAATATTTATTCTCGTCGTCATCGTCGAGAATGCGATACGCGTTATTTATTTTGCCGAGGCTGCGGAGATCCTGCGTACCAATACATATTATTTAATGTTATTCATATAATATACGCACAGATATTCCCGGGCGTACGACGACGTAACCCTTTGAATTTCGGTATATCAACGGTAAATATGCCGCCGAGTGATGATAAACGCACGAATTTTGATTAAATCGTCCGTGAGCCGCAAACAATAGCGAATTACAGCTTATATATATGCATAGAATCCGAAAGTGCGCTTCTCCGAGTGTATATTTACACATATATTTTACAAGACGAGTGAAAAATTAATGACGATTTTGCCGCGGGAGAACCACCGTCGTGATAAAATATTCGGTATACGCGTGTGATCCTGTGTAAGAGTTCTATTTTTTTTTTTTTTTTTTACCAAAATTTTTTTCAACTCGGAATTTGTTCGTTGCTCTTAGACCGGGCTAAAGTAACACAAACGTAGATTTTGAAAATTTAGTTAGTTGTCTGAACAGTGTATCCTACACCTTAGTATACGGTAAAAAAAAAATACTTGTAAATTTTTTTTTTTTATTCGGTTATATTTACGAATAACATATTATCGCGTGTTAGGAGCTCAACGAAGAAACGTTACCGGGGACTCCTAACGATACCGTAGGGATATTAGTTTGTCTTTTTAAGGCATCTGTACACATTTCCAACGGTAGTTATTCATCTGTTTTGATCGTACGACTTTAGGAGACGTCTGGATAGTGAACGATTGGACCGAGAATCATAAAAAATAGAATTTCGATTTGCAAAAATTGTAAAAAAAAAAAAATCGATTCGCGATTATCCGCTAAATGAATCGGAGTCGATCGTGAACACATATTTAATGTAAAATATGTCGAAACGACGCGTGAGGAGTGACGAGTATCAGATAAAGGTTCTTGTAGAATTTCGTAGTCGATTGGATTTCAGTAACAACCGATGGCCGAGCCGCAGAACAAACGTAATAATAGGAGCTAGCGGCTTATTTTTTTTGCTCTTTCTCGCCGCGGCCAGAAAACGGATGAACCGCTCGTCGTCGTCGTGTATCTTACCTGACGTGTCGCACCCGGGGAGCATTAACTTCCGCGCGTCTCCCTCCCCCTCTCCCACTAATCCGAGACGGTTTTTGGACACTGAAAAATTAACCGTACGGAATAAATTTATTTATTTTGTCTCTCCTTTCCCAATACCGTCGTCGTGTCTTGGTCCATTTATCCCGTTCGTTCGTACACTGCAGAAGCGTATAAAAGGAGACAGAGAGAGAGAGAGATAAAAAAATAAACGAAAACGCGAACGATCGCGTATATTGTGTGTGTGTGTGTACGTCAATGTAACACACGCACATTGGTAGTAATCGGAACGGTCGTCGTCCGAGATGTGACTGCTCGCCGGTCTGTCCCTGGGGAGAGAGAGAGAGCGAGAGCGTGTAACGGTGTACGGTCCGGCGCGGAGAAACGAATGACCGGTGGCGGCGAGCGCGTGCGAACCGCGCGGGGAATTCGAACAAATCGTCTTCGAACGACGTGCTCTGCACGTGCACCCGTTTTGGCGCCGTTTTATGTTTTCTGTTTTTTTTTTTTCTGCTCTCGTTTCGTGCTAATGCGCCGTGACTCACCTGAAGGGTCGACAACGGCAAAACGTATTTTACATACGTAACCTGCACGCGCGTTTTTTTTTTTGTTTTGTTTCGTTCCTCGTCTGCTCGCAAGCGCCGCCGCGGACTCTTATGCGCCATATGGCGCGCGACACCGTTTTAAAACACACACGATAAAAATATAAATTATATCGTATTATCTATACGAATAATATTATGTAATCGTAATAATAACAGTGCGGGTGCAGTTGTCGTTGCACGTTTATCGCGCCGCCGTCGCCGTCGTCGTTCACCTGGCGCGGTCTATAGTTTTTAAGTGCGCCGCGTATAATGACCACCACCGGGTGGCGGCGACGGTACTTCACAAGACCGCACGCGCCGTCGTAGGTCGTAATAATTGACATCGGAAAACCGATTTATTACGTTCGAACACGATTTAGCGAGTGACGATCGGGGCGGGGGATAAGTGATTTCCCCCTGTGTACACGCGAAACGCGGCGATGAGGTGAGCGGGTGGGCCGGACACCACCGCAGGTGGACAGTCGCAGGGTCAAACGGGTGGTTTATCGCGCGACAATTATTATTATTATTATTATTATTCACCGGCGTGTAGACACGATTTTTTCTTTTTTTGTTCTGGTGTCGTGTGTGTGCGAGGTTTAAACATTTTTTTCGGTTTTTTTTTTTTTACACAATAAATTTGTTAACATTAAAACTGTGTCGATTGTGCGCAATCGACGAGATAAGATATTTCATAATTATTGTGAACGACGAGAACGAGTTTTTTCTTTTTAAGTTTTAGGGTTTGGAAAATTCCATGTATCCTTCGTGCTCCCTCCACGGTGCCAGGCCCCGCCGAGACATTGGGGGAGGGGGGTATAGCGCACCGGAGCGCGTTTTTATAAGACACCCTTACAGAAAAAAAAAAAAAAAAAAAAGAAAACTTCATTACAGATTATCGATAATTGAATAAATTTATTGTTAATAAAAACGTTTGAAGTTAATAACTCGTAATTCAACGCGTCATTTTTTATTTCTATACACATATATGTATATAGTAAAAAATAAAAATTAAAAAAAAAATGTATGTACAGCGGAACTACCAAACGCGTTTATGCGGATGGAAAACTCCGGAATACATTACGTACGAATAATTTCTGGATTTCGTTGGCGAGGTGTTTTTTTTCTTCTTCTTACTCGATTCACAGCCCGAAATAAAAGCGAAAACATTAATTGGACTTTTGTAAACGACCCGGCAAAGAACAAAAAAACGTTATCGAAGTAACACATCTTTTTCGTGTCGGGTGGCAATTTTTCGTAAACGCGTCGGCTCGGAAAGCCGATATTTTTTTTTCTCGCCAGCAACACGATTTCGCGGAAGCAAAAAACACGAATCGGAGACAAAACTCGTCGTGCACGCCACACGTATATTTGCGAAAAATTACTCGGGGCGAGGGGGCGGAAAAAAAAAAACAGAAATAACGCGATGATGAAATCCCGTGCGCATCACGTGGTATTTGTCCACGTCAAACCCGTCGTGAGCGACGGCTGTAAGTCTCGTATCCCCCGAAATTATTATTATTATTATTATAAAGGGGGAAACGCCGAAACGCAAAACGGTTTTTGTTCCGTTTTCCGGTGAAATACGCGCGAGTGATAAACGACGACGGGGGTATTGTCGTTTTCTTCGGAAAGGCGCGTTCGGTCGTGTGGCGTTCCGCGAAACGTCAAAGCCCTGTTCTCGCCGGCACCAGATTCGCCGTGACGACGCCCTGTTGTCGTCCCCGGATAGTATAATGTATTGCTTTTGCCGTCCGCGCTGTGTGTGTGTGTGTGTGTGTGTGCACACGCACGCGAACCGACCGTGCACAATGCGCGGCGGAACGGTTGCGCAAAACGCACCACCGTCGCGGAGGTGTTCCGGGAAAACGGCGTACCCGAGTACGGAGAACCGCGACGACGACGACGACGACGGCTTGGTAAGAGAACTTTTGGGAAACGAAAAATTCACGTCGTTAGTTTTGTAGAGTGTTTGTACTTCGAGGAATTCGCCGCGGTATAATAAATTATCCGACGGCGGGAGTTGTCATATTTTCGAAAAGGGGGGAAAGGGGAAATATTCTGTTACGACGGGAGTGCGAGGAAGTGACCGCGAGAGAAACGAAATAGAAAAAAAAAAAGAAAATCGCCCCTCCCTCCCCGTGTTTTTTTTTATCCGTTAATTACGGTGGTAATTTTTATTTATTTTTTTTTCGCTCGTTTTTCGTTTTACGCCTCGAAACTCGTCTCGGGTAATAATAATAATAATAATAATCGAGAATACGACTCTCGCATATTCGTTCGCCGGTCCGAATTCACTAGGTACGTGTGTGAGTGTGTGTATCCGACACCTGTCTAGAGCGACGGTTATCAAAAAAAAAAAGAAAAATTTGAAAATTAACATTGAGGAGTTGTATTTACGAAACGAGTTGTGCGAAAGCAGTTCCAGTGTTAAACGCCACTGCTCGAATTGTCTGTGAGAGGCGGGACGCAGTAGGACGGAGAGCTCCTACCCTCCGATTTCTTCTTCGTATTCCCGACGCATCCCGTCGATTTATTTTCGTTGGAACGTGTTGGAGAAGGAACGTGTTGGTTTCGTTCGAAAACAATATTGGAATTTCGATTTTTATAAACTCGCATTGAATACGAAAGTAAATCGCAGTCCACCGACCACGGTTGTGTGAATTTTGTATGAAATTTAATTTACGCACCAACAACTGTGACCAATAGTCGAGAGTACATTTTGGTATGTTTACAAACGACGAATTTTAAAAAATACATCCCTCACAAGTCAGCTTGTATTTAATCGTTGTAAAAAACGAAAAGTTTTTTCTTTTTTAATTCTACGTTTTTTTACGTTTCGAAATATTGTTTTATTTGTTTAAGTGTTATTCGAAATTAATCGACAGAGTCAGATCAATCACTTTATCGTACTTTATCACGTGTACGTCGTACACATTGTAGATAATGATTTACGGGAAAACGTTTGAATATTCTATAGAAATGTATTCGTTATGAAGAAAAATATGCGCGCATCGCGATTTACGATGAATAAATCTAAACCTTTACGAGACATAAGAGTGTGAACACGGTCAAGTGGAGAGGAGCGTGTCACTACTGCACCAGCTGTAAGACCCCCGTTGGCTACGCGCCTGGTACCAGCTACGACAAATGAAATGTATCAATTCGACATTTTAAGACGTTTTCGTAAATAATTGTTTGAAATCCAAAATTAAAAGTCTCGCGAAAACGGCGGAACCTTTCGCTTTCGCGAGACTCTTAATTACGTGCGATTACGAACTGTCCGTTTTAAGTAATAATCTCCTCTCCCCCAAACCACATATCGGTTAGAACCCACTAGCCGTTAGTTTTTCAAACCGTGTTCTCCACGACGGGTTGAAGGATACCAGATGAACACGCCGTGCGAAGAGTTTTAAAATTTCGTCTCCGGCCCGTGGCAAATTAACATCGGAATTTCTCCCGTTCTCTTATATTTAACATTTAAATTCGGACATTTTTCCCTGCGTACGTACGGATTATAATACGCGCAACACACACACACACACACACATATGACATTATCGTAAAGTCACGTATTTTCGCGTTCGCAATAATAATAATTACACTCGTATTATCACGCGGCGCGCTCGGGATTTTAATACGGACGACTCTTATGCGCGTAGTACTACGCGGCGGTCACGTATGCACACGGAGGGAATCCGACTACGGCGACCGGCCGGAGGGCGCCCGCAGAATCGCACCAACAATCCGCTTGACCGGTCCGACAATCGCATTATTATAAAATAATACGACGAGACGATATTATTATTATTATTATTGCGTTTTATATGCGCTCGGGCCCGGGGGCCAGTTTTTCCGGAATATGTTCTCGCGTCACGTTCACGTGCCTCGGCCCCTACCGGCGGCTACTCCGCTCCGATCTCGTCCCGCCGCGGTTTTATATCGGAAAAGTAATTATTATTATTATTATTATTATTATTGCGACCAGCAGTCATTATACGAGTACATACACTTTTATTGTATTATTATTATTATTATTAATATTATTATTATTATTATTATTATTATAATTATTGTGTGTCGCGTGGACAAAAGCCCAACGCGAAAAATTTGTTGTCACACTGACGTGTATATTTCCGCATACTCGTATAATATGCAAGAAGCTGGGAGAAAACCGAGAAATTTCGCTTCGCCGCGCTCTTACAATAATTATGATAATATTATAATAATATAATAAATATTATTTATGAAAAAAAAAATAATAATAATCATTGTACTTGGCCGAGAGTTTCGCGGTTCGCAACGAAAAACGTAATATTATTTATGAAAAAATAAAAATCATCTCAAAATTATTGAAAACGCCCCGTCCAAAAACCGTAACGTTTAAATAAAATACGTCCCGTCCATTCTTCAGACAAAAAAAAAAAAAATCAGGAAAAATGGAGAGAAGTATTTGAAACGATTCCGTGACAAAAAAAAAAAATTGTCAGAAACTTATAGTATATAAATAAAGCCTCGTTTACACACATATTATAAGGATTATACAATTTTAATAACGCGAGAATCAGACATATCAAATAATTTATTATCTTTTTTCTTTTTCCTTTTTTTTTGTCTCTTTTTACCTATAAAAATGCCGCTCGAATCGGGAAAAATTAACGACGACAACAAGTGCTCTGTAAATAAAAAAAAAAACCGATCGTTTTACAAAGAAATTTACTTAAATACATTGCGCGGGCACAACGCAGTTTAGTAAATAAAATAAAAATAACATCCCCTCAATTCGAGCACCAACTATATATTTTACATGTAGCCACATTACACATTATTTGCAACACGAAAAATTTGGTATACGATTTTTGTATCGTTTTACTTATTCTCTGTCGTTATTATTGAATTTATGTAATTTTCGATTTGCGCTGCTGAAGTAAATCGCGAATTCCTCTCCCTTCCCCCCAAGAATTTTCAACCTCAGTCCGCGGGTCACCACTGCCGTATACCTTAACTCCAGCTTTGCACGGACCGCTTCTTTCATTTTCATTCCAGCGTTTAATTTGGACACCCGTTCCGAATAATTAATTTGTCAAAACGAATAATAAAAGCACGTACACATATATAGCCAATAACCTGTAGAGAAGTTAACACGAATTTGTTATTATTTAAAACGGGGGAAAAAAATGGAGTACAAATTAGAAATTATATATATTAACATAATCGATGTAAACAACGTCATCAACAAGACAGCTCATAAATTTTACGTTTTTTTTTTTTATATATAGGTACAAAAAAAAAAAAATGAAATATACGACTTTTGATAAAAATATTCGTTTCCAACAGTGCGTGTTAACCGAACATAATATAATTATATAAAATATGAATTTAAATAATATCATATATACATTGACGCGTTAATTATATATAGTCAATTTAAATACCGCGCATATGTTTAAACATATAAAAATTATAAAAAAAACACCACCTTCGTATTTACGAGTATAAAATGAATTGACCGAAACGCGTTTGATATCGATCGAGTATGCATAATATCGCGTGCTTATTAAATACGCATTAATTAAAGCATTTGTGTATATTGTAGGAAAAATAAAGGCACTGATTACAAAATTGAATACATTTCATATCGTAGGTGTAAGTACTTTTGAAAAGACTTTTTTTTTTTTTTATATATATAGATTTTGAGTTTAAAATGTATTTTTTATTTAAATATAGTATAAATATATAATGTCGTAATAAATTATTTACTATAATTGAAACGTAAACGCACAGTTATTAATATTTCCAATATATACATTTTATATTTATATAATAAGAGCTCGTTTAAAAAGACCGCGAACGATTTTAATTTTACGTATACTGTTAATAATAACATATTAAAAGAATTTCACTAAAATATTAATTTTTTTCCGGCCAACTCATTAATTTATTATTCTCCGTTATAACGATTCCATTGATAATAATTCGATTGTTTGATTATTGCCGGTTTACCAATTTTTTCCCCCCGTCGAATTTAAAGTTCACAGCTCGTATATTATTGTAACGGCGTTGATATTACTGTCAAACGAGAGAGAGAGAGAGAGAGAGAGAGTGAAAAAAAACCGTTTTATCGACATTTTTTTTTCTCTTTTCTTTTTACCGTACACCGTATACGGTATATAATAATTTATATATTTTATTTTATACGGGTTAAATATAAAACAGTTCACCCCCCCCCCCTCCTCTCCGTCATCCGATTAAAGTAATGGAGCGAATTATTTACGATTCGTGTAGCGTTTTCGACTGTGCGTGGCGGACGAGTGGTGTGCATGCAAAGAAAATAAATATTCTTGTGCAGGCGAGAAGTGAAAAAAAAAAAGCCGAATTTAAATCGAAACAATATAAATAAACAATTTCGACGTGTGACCGACGACGGCGTTTTTACAATACGGAAAAAAAAAAGAAAAAACGAGAGCGCATTATATTGTGTTTCCGTTTCAAATATCATCACCCCATTCACTGTATTCAAACGGTATTGTCCGCCAACTGGTTTTCCTATTCGTACGCCACACGTTTCGCCGCGAGAATCGACTCGTGTGTGCACATAATATGACGACGACGAGACAAACAGCTGCTGCCAGCAGTACATCAATCGCGTGTAATATTTATAATATGTAAAACACAGCTCGGCGGTCGTTTAATAATAATATTATTTATACTTATACTTGTATAGAATAATCATAATAATAATATTATTATTATTATTATCATTATTGTTGTTGTACGCGAACGTCTTAAACAGGGCCGGATTATGGTTTTTGCTGAAATAAATTTTAAAAATAATGTCTCGACGTAGTTTTTGGGTCACACCAAAAAAAAAATTTTGCCGCTCTAGGCTTTAGCCTACACAGCCTAAGCGGTAATACGGCCCTGGTCTTAAACGAAAAACGAATTCGTCGCATCGAATGTACAAATATACGCGTGTCGTCGACATAACACACGTAGTCCCCTCACCTGCGGTGTATTTGCGCGCGGATAAGGAGTTTCGGTTTCTTAATCGTTTCCGTTTGATGCTGCGAATCTTTTGTTCTTCTCGCCATACCACTCGTATTGTAAGAAAATCCATTTCGTTCGTTTATACCAAACTTTTTTTTTACGGGAGTTTTTAGCGTTATAGTGTTATTGATGTATAAATGAAATATGTGAGGATGGGCGAGTTAATAACGTTTTTTCTCTCTCTTTTAACTCGATAAGTAAATCAGAGTTAACCAATATTTTTTTTTGTTAACTTTGGAAAAAAAAATCAACTGAATTCGGTTAAGTGTTTAAATTTCTTGTTAAAGAATACAAAAAAAAAAAATAATAACAATTAATGCATTCGAAATCATTCAGGAATTTACGTCGTTTTCTTCGGATAAAAAATATAAACGTGGATACTTTCGTAAAAAGTTCCAAACATAGAGTCAAAACGTCAAGTTTTTTTTTTTTAAAAAAAAAAAGTAATTTTTCAATTTACGAGTCAATTTAAAAAACGAAACAACTAAACAATTAATTAAAATTAATTTAATTTTGTTACTTTCAACTCGTTAATATTCGGCCTTGAATATTATAATATTATATGATTGCGAAAATCGCATAACGGCATCATAATGGAAAAATGTGACTGAAACCAGAGACTGGGATCGAGCCGAAAACAATATGTTTTCAATCGAAACATAATCGTAGTTACTAATTTTTTATTCCGCAGTGAAAACCGTTAACGATACATTTAAAAGGTTCTTTTCCAAGTTTATTTCTCCATTCCGCTAAATTTCGTTTTTCCGTTTATATTGTCACTCGTTGATTATTGATATTACATTAATTAATATATATATATGTTACTAGTAATTTTTTTTTTTTATTTCCGATTTCGACCGATTAACCAATAATATTGTCGCACGCGATAAATTAAAATAAAAACAAACAAATAATTATAATAATCCGCTTGTTTCAATCGATCATGTAAATAACTTGCACGTTACAATATGATGATAAAATATGTATTCGAAATTATATAATAATAGTCACCAGTCTCTTCGTCGAATATAATATAAAACGTTTCGTTATTCGGAAATATTCCGATCGATTTAAAATATCCGTTTCGCGGATGTCTTTTTTTTTTTGTTTGCGCCCACATTTTTAAACGGCGAATGTATAAAAATCACGACTTGATTGCGAACGACGACAATATAATATATATGCTAGTATAATAACATTATACGGAATGAATTCGACCAGAAACATTCGTTTTGTTAAATCGAGAGAGATTTTTTCCTCTTTTAAAACGTATAATAATATGTAGAGTGACTGGGATTTGATGAAGCGTACGGGCTGTACACGACTCACTCATCAATCAAATATTGCGGTTCTTTTACAGGGGAAAAAAAATCAAACAATATTCCATCGAATATTCTCGATTGTAAAAACATCGGGGAAATAAAAACGGGCGCGCGTTTTTAAAAACGTCGCGTGGACGTTCCAACTGCCATTGTACGCAATGTCGGGAATTATTCAAAAAAAAAAAAAAAAAATAAATACATAAATAAATCATATAATTTTACGATTATATTGCATTTTATTTTTATATATGCGTACATATTAAATATATTATTATTATTATTATTGTGTCGTATGGTTGGATAATAAAATATTATATTATTATTGTTATTATTCTTTATTCTGACCGATAATTCAAACCGTGTACGTTTTCGTACCGGATTCGATGTATAAAATATACATATTGAATTTTATTCGAAAGTGCGCGTATAGTCAATAACAGATTTATTATAAAGTTTTATAATATGTTATCTGTTACGAGGAAAACTTTTTTTTCCCATAATATACGTTTTATATAGCGGCTAGTTTAAAATATTGTTTATACGTATAATATCGAAAAGAGCGTTTGAAAACATTCGTTTTACTACATATATTGTACATAAAAACACACGCTGTTTACGCGTATAAACGTATGCACTGGACACACTTTTTATAAACTTATATACTGGACACACTTTTTATTTTTTCCTTCGTTACTTATGTACTTTTAGACGATTTTCTTTTTATTGTTTATCATTCGGTATTCATTTGTGCAACACGTAAGACGGGCACTAATAGAATTCACGCGCGCGCGCTTAAAAACTTCGTTTACTTTATTAAAATTGATTAAAAAAAAAAAGAAAAAAATTATGTTATCGAATATATATATACACACGCATTTTTTTACACGTAAAAAGATGCGGAGATTTGAAAAAAAAAACCTATCTTTTTTTTTTTTTGCAAGAATTTTTGTAATTTTCGTAATTTTTTTTCATTTCAAAAATCCGATTAATAGTAAACATTTTTATTATACGTATATATTTGTCTTACTTCGGCTTGTCTGTTTACTCAAATGCCAGTGGTTTAGACGAAAACCGGACAATTTGTCTAACGCGTTTTCACTAATGGAATGTTCCAAAAGATTAAAAACGAGTTTTATATTTATAGTAAGGCCTTTTTTCCCGTACTAAACTGCAATTTGGTGTAACAGAATCGTCACGCCACAACCGATTTATGAGCTCATACACACATAATAATAATAATAATAATAATAATAATAATAATAATAATAATAATAATAATAAATATATATTTATGTACAATAGCAACAACGATTCATTACATCAATTTTTACTACAGCATTATTTTTTTGCATACATTAAAAAAAAAGAAAAAGATTATACATTAAACGAATTCAAAATCTTTATACTTAACGATTACTGTAATGGTGTCTACTAATAATAAGTACATTCGTCGATTATAAAAACCGTTAAAAAAAAACAAGTTTTAACGAAAAATCGAAAATGAAAAAAAATCTGACCTTCGCACCAACCGAGAATTATAACGGCACAAGTATAAAAAAACTAAAAAATTAACGCGTTAAACGTATTATTTGCATTTAAACCGGCAAAAAAAAAAATGCGCACGTGGACTACGGTGTTCGGATAGAATAAAATGAGTAAAGTTTAAATATTATTACGTGCGTACGAAAAGCGCTTATTATAATATATATTTATTAGAATTTTTGTAATATAAATAAACGTCATAGTCATATTTTTACAATATGATATAGGAATTATTAATTTCAGCGGTCGTCGCTGCGATATTCTATTTTTGTACTTTGCTATACGAATACAATAATAATAATAATAATAATAATAATAATAATAATAATAATAATAATAATAATAATAATAATAATAATAATAATAATAATAATAAAAATAATAATAATAATAAAAATAATAATAATAACAATTTTATAGACGGTTTGTCGCGCGGCGGAAAATTCGATTTCGTTTCTTACACTCATCGCTCGCACACTTCACCCGTCGTCCAATAGAAGTTTTTTTTTTTTCTTTTCTCTTGTTTCCATTGTCGTTTATTTCGCTGAGGTTACTGTGCAAAACGGCGAGACAACGGCGGAAACCAGAAAAAAAAAACAGCTGTGCGCTGCTGACTTTAAAACTCGTCGTCGTCGTCGTCGTCGTAAACAAACGCGAACAAATACGTTTTTTCTTCTCTCTCTTTTTGTTTTTTTTCGACACACCGAATCTCGTAATTTTTTTTAAACGCGCGCTCCGGCGTTCGTATACTCGTTCGCCCCGCGGCCTAATGTGTTGGAAATAAAATACAAAAAATAATAATAATAAATAAATAACCCCGTTTGCGACGCACGCTGCAGTGTGTGTGTGTGTGTGTGTGTGTGTGTTTACCTTTTTGCCGGCTCATCGACAGAAACGGACAAAACCGATTATTATTGGTGGTGTAATGACTTTCAGACGATAAATTATATACGCGCTGGTTACAAAAAAAAAGAGAAAAAAAAAAGAAGCCTATCGTGACACTGACGTTATGTTGGGCCCGCGCGGTAAAAGGGGTAAAAGTCATATACCGTTTCCTCCTCCCTTGTCCTGCTTTTTTTTTTCATTCAATTTTATTAGCACCAGTCAATCAGGTGTGTGTGTTCGGTCCCATCGTAAATTCACTCGTTACGAAAACTCGTATAGGACGCGCGCGCAAAAAAAAAAGGAAACAATACGCGCGTTTCGTATTTTATAACCGAACGAAAGAGAGGAGGACAAAAAAAAAAAACGCGCGCCATCCGCCGATGGGGTATTTATTTCGAGGGTTCCGGTCGATCGATAAACATCGACGACGATGATTGACACGGACGATCGGCCCGAGGGACCGCGTGCGTAACTTGTGCGCACAACGTGAAACACACAGACAAAAAGAAATTGTCATACACGCGTTTGTTTACACAAAAGTTTTGTTACGTTATGTAATGTAGGAAAACGCGGAGATTTTTTTTTTTTTTTTTTTGTTTCGATACCTAAAAAACGTGAGAAAATGAGGTTTTTTTTTTTAGGGGGAGCAAAGAATACGTTTACAGTAAATTAGCAGATTTTTTTTTTTTTTCCATTTTTTGCTCGTCATAACTGTCGCTCGTTCCGGTCGTACGTTTTTCAATCGACTGTGGATGTGCTAAAGAGAGAGAGAGAGAGAGAGAGAGAAAAAAGTTCGAATACGTTCTTTGCGATATTCTCGTATCGGAAAACGGCGGTTAAACCATAAAAGCGCACAAATATGTTATAGGTGTTTGAGATTAAAAAAAAAAAAAAAACCGGTAAAATCGTATTAAAAGAGAGGAAAACAATATCTAAATAAATGCGATATTCGGGTTTTGTCGGCGTAGTGTGTGTATTGATAAATCACAGATAACTCCAAAAAAGAAACACGCAGAGAGAGTGTGTAGTGTTAATTGGTCACTTTATGTGTGAATGTTTTACACTTTTGTTGTATTATCGTAAAATCGTAAGCAATACGAGATTTTTGCGTTCAATGAAAAGTATCCGAAAGGAGCTCCGGCGGACAATTTAACGGAATATTTAAAGTGGTAAAAAAAATATCGTGACTTAGGATTTAGTCAAGATTTTTTAAATATATATATATATATATGGAGTAATGTACTACTGATATTGTATTAAACTGTTAGTTCTTTAAAGCAAAAAATAGTCTTTTTACGAATTAAACGCGACAAAATCTATAAACGTTATATAACTAGTCCGAAATCGAATATAAAATCATTTTGAAAATGTATTTAATGTAACGTGGTACAAAGTTACGTATTCTTAGAATATTTTAAGACTCTATGGGGTAATTGTTTTCGGAATTGCGGGGAAATATTTCGGTGAAATAGCGATTTCAGTATTAAGTAAAACATAATGGTCCCCTGAGTCTGTCCCTTTTGCAGCTTCGAAAACTTGGAACAAACAATGATGATTGTAAAGACAACGGTGATGGTGACGTAATGTATTCCAATGGTGTTGTCGACTAAACTTTATTATTATAACGACGAAAGATAGTTTTTCGTACCGAATTATAGAAATGCGGTAGATTGGGACCGGTGACAATAATATAAGGAAAAACAATAATGATAATATGGTTTATGGCATAACAACAAAATCGATTGAACGATATATAGTAACAAAGTATATGCTTATGAACGTCGCGGTGAAAACTATATATAATTTTGAAAAAAAAACAAATATTTAAACGCTCTATATACGATCCCAGTGTTCGCACGTAATTTTTTTTTTTTTTTTTAATAAATGTTCTTTTATGTACATAAAACAAGATGAACTTGTAATTTAATTCGTCACGCTATTTAATATTCAATTTAAACCCTTCAAAACTCATAAACGTATACGCATATTGCATGTATAATATAATATTATATTATAATGAAAAATAATTGTCCGCTGTCGTATAATTTATGTATGGAATTGTTGGAAAGGAAAAGAAATATGACATACCAAAGATGTGAGTATGTATACACATGTTATAATAATTACTACTACTACTACTACTACACTCGTTTTTTATTATTACTTTTTTTTTATATGTATACTTGTTTCAATCAATACGCCATATTACGCCTGTCGAATTAATTTATTCGTTCGGTAATTATTTATCGCTCTGTTAGTCAACGCGGTGAATACACTTTATACATACGATTTTATATTTTTAACTTTCGTGTGCGATACAAAATCGTTTATATTTTTTCTAATCGTATAAAAATTGTTACACGATCGTAACAATAACGACTAATGACGCAAAGACTCAGGTAAACGTATAATAAGTAAATATTCATATATAAAAATTGAAGGAAAACGAATAAATTTGTAAAAATTTACCTACAAGTTTTCACGATAAATCTAAATGTTCATTTTCGATTTGCACAGAGAAGCGCCGTTGGTCTAACAACGAAATACTTGAGACTTGACTACAATAACATAACGCATAATACTTTTTTAAAAATAATCACACGTATAAATACTGAAACAACGAACACGCCATTAACTATACAATAACCTGTCGAATTCCAGGGGATCAATAGCAACAGTTGTTGTCCGTTAAAAAAAAAAAATACAATACGATAGCATCGATAGAGAACAAAATATATGATTAATAATACAGAATTACGGAGCTGCCCGCAGAACTGGTAAATTCGGTTAACAACTGGCAATTCGTTTATTTTGTAAAAAACGTTTTCTAGAAAGTAAATCGGAAGGACGGACTTCGAACCTAAAGTCAAGGAGTTGAATAATTACGTATGCGTTGCGACATAGAGACGTTAGAGATGTGCGAGAAATCCGAGAAATGTGGAATTACATGATGAGGGAAAGGCAAACGCAGCTGAAGGCACTGTCGTTCTCTTGGACACCCGCAAAAAAGAGGGCGAATAAAGCGTAAAGAAATTAATTGGATCTGAATAAGAGAACGCGACGATTCGCGAATGTCGTGCGAAGAAATTCAGTGGATCATGTAGGCAATAAAATGACGCATTGCCGCGAAACGTGTGGTCTACGACCAAAAGAGACGAGACAAATTAGCTAAACGTTCGAAAAGACGATCCGAAAAAGAACACATACGAATCCATATAATGTGATATGGAAAACGGAAAGGAGTAGTAGAAACGAAGGTAGAGAATCTTCAACGGACCAAAACAGCAGAGTCTGTCTAAAAGAGATTGCGGAACGACTAGAGCCATGTTTATGGTCATGTGACGAGACTAAGAAAAGTCTAATGAGATATAGTGCCGTAAGACAGCGTTGTCTATGGAGAAAGCTTGTATAGAGAGTGAGATTTAAACCGCGCTATAGACGAAACGGCCAATAGTCGTTTGCGGGAAAAAACCGAGGGGGTTTTTTTTATTTTCGCAAAAGCCCTCTTTGTATTATGGCTTTGTAAAAGTTGTAAATAAAAAAGATATTACAACAAAACGTGCGGTCCACTGCAACGGATTTTCAATCGGGGTTTTGTACGCGATACCGTACAACGTAACACGCGGCGTTTTCCCCTTTCCCTATAACATAATAATGTTTTCGTGTCCGAACGACGTGTGCGTCGTGTTAATACGCATACGTGTGTATTATTATTATTATTCGTATTATACACAAACACACGGCGTACACGATATGATATTTTGTTTGAGTAATACGATCGCCATAGAGGAGAAAAACGGACGCGTGTGAACGCTGCGTGATGCCGAGCGATTGCGGTTAGGTTTGGCGTGGAAACGGCGGTCTTATAATAATAATAATAATAATAATAATAATAATAATAATAATAATAATAATCCGCAATAATATCGTTTTACGCCACGGACGACCAGACGCGTTTGAATAAAACGTCCGGGCTCGTGCTGGTGATGGTGGTGGTGGTGGTGGTGGTGTATCGCTGTCATTGCCCGAGTCCGGTGCGGAAATCTCTACCGTCACGGTAACCGAATCGAAAAATTAAATCCTCTAAATCAATATAACATATTTGTATAATGCGCGTGTATTATTATTCATACAGGACCGGGAACGACGACGTTTTTGTTTTGCCGTCTCCTTTTGTCCCCCGTCATCGACCGTAATAAGCTGCCGACGAACGTCTCCCCGAAAGGATTATAAATCCGGCGGCCGTAACGCGCACACGCATTTAAACACACATTATCGCGGCCGGTCAGGTCCCGGGCGCCGGGTGTGATCGGATTACAAAACGAAAATTGGCCGAGGAGGAATCCGAGTGTGTGAGCCCGTCGCGCTCACCGAAAGCGGCTGCCGGTGTAACACCGTCGCTCTATAGCAAACGATCGAACACCGGGGGAAGGCGTTTCATTCTCCGCTGCGAAACGAGAAAGAACGGATTTCCTAACGCATTGTTTCGTAAATGTAAATTCGACACGGAATCAATACAGTTCTCTAAGAGTGCGAACAGTAAACCGCGACGTGTTGGTGTTATGCATAAACGAGACTGGAAGCAGCCTACCTATGGGAAATTTGTTTAGTTCTCGTTTTTGGCGTTGCCGACAAAATCCAGCGCACTCGCGACTGCTGAAGGAAATAAACGGTCGTCTCCTGCTCGAATTAATTTCAATAGAATTTTTCACGTAGTTTTCGAGACGATTATGGCCCCCCGGCCCCGGCCCCGTGTGCGAGGGACGCGAGCAGCACTGCGGACGAAACGATTGAAATCGACTAAAATTTTGCCGTCTCGTAATCGCGCACACGTGTGACTCTCGTAGACCCGAAGTGTTTTTTTTTTTTTGTTGCTCTTTGCTCTTTAATTACTGGAAAGAAATTCACCTTTACAGGCGAAAAGTAAATTCGTATAATACCCATCGTATAAACACCGACGCGAAGCTAAAGCGCGAACCGTTTTGTTTTTTCGTTTTTTCGCCAGAATCGCGAAAATTCTGGAATCCCGGGGGACGCGTTGACTCCTCCATATCCGACCAACTGCCCCCCCCGCCCGGTTTCCCAATGCGGCGGAAACCCGTTTCCATACGGTATTGCGTTTGCGTGTAATCGACGACGCGTCGATCGTCTGCGGCGGATCGGATCGTTGCCGGAAACCGTTTTTCCCCGTCCGGAGGAGACGCTACCACGGCGCGTACACACACACACACACACAACAATATTATATAATATTAATACCCGAGTATAATTTACACGCGCCGAGCCGTCATGCCGCCGCGTATTTATTATATAATATTTTATAATAATATGTGTACGACACAATAAATATAACGGAGAAATAGTATATATATACTCGAACACACACACCGCAACGGGGAGGAGAGACACGTGACGTATTCTCGCGGTTTAATCCCCCGGCATCGTCGTCGTTGTCGTCGTCGTTTTGAGTGACAACCGCGTCGTAAACCGGCCGCCACGCGACCCGTCGTCGTCGTCGTCGTCGTCGTCAGCCGGCCGACCGACCGACCGGCGGGGCGTTGCGCAACCCGAAGCGCACGTGAACGATATTATTTTCGTTTAATTTGTGGTTTTCGACGGAGACGATCACGACGACGACGACGACGACGTTTGTCGAAAGACCCAAGTCCGTCCCGCGTATTGTGTTAACGCATTAAACCGACACGCACCGCAGCAAACGACGGCGGCTGTGACTCACACGGCGTGTGTTCGTCGCGAAGCGTCGTCCTTAGCGAATTCGTACGGCAGGGCCGGGGCGCCAGCGAAATCCTAATCGGGCGCGTGTGTGCGTGGGGAGGATGTCGTAAAAGATTGTCGACTATATAAAAAAAAAAAAAAAATTCTAACGTTTCGCAATTTTTACATTTCTTTAATTACAACTGTTTCGAATGGTGCTCCAGAATGTTTGACTTTCCACTGCTTTTCCTCCGTGCCGTTAACGCCATCAACGAATACCTAACTGACACAACAATGGCGAATTACATATTAGTTTCAAATCGTAACAATTGAAATCGTCGCGTTCGCATTGGGTCGGTTTCAAACGGTCGGCCGAGAACTGACCAAACTCAACCGAAAGGTTTAAAAGACCTTTCGGTGGGCGCGCGACAGCACTGGCCGAATTAGATTTTATTTTTTTTTTTTGTTTCTAGTAAGTGAAAGTGGGGTTATTTGAAGTGCTGAGCGTCCGCGATCGGAAACATTAGCTTGAAGAACGTTTATAGATTTCATAGTGCGAAAATATCAAAAAAATTTTACCGCAATCCTCGCAAAAAAAAAAAAAAAAATAATAAATAAAGAAAACCGTACTGAGCATATCGAACATAATATTAAATACCGACTGAATAATTGCCGGCACGCGTGTCAAAATCGTTCGGACAGTACGCGAAAAAGTGTTCGCATACGAGATAAAAATAGAAAACACACATTTGCGGTCTGTGTTATAAAAACAATACGCCCTTCGTTTCACTCAGAATCCGAAGAAAAAGAAAATCAATACGTTGTAATTTCGGCCTGTCTTGTAGACATCCTTCGTGTATAACGAAATCGTTTTAAAACGCTATAATCGATTCGGTTGAAATGAAATAGAGATGACGATAAGTACTATACACAAACCTCCAGGAAACGAATCAATCGCGCGCGTTTTTATACGCGAAAGAATGAATATATGACGTCCACCCACGACGATTCCATTGTAGTGAATGCGCATATTTTGACATGTTTTCCATTACTTCGATATAAAACGCTGAGACCCGTATAATGGATTAAAAATCGACCGTCTTGGATATGGTATTCAAAAATATATATATTTTTTGTTTTGTTAAAAGTGCTTTTTAAGTATTTTTTTTTTTTTGTACGTTTGAATAGTTGAATATATTGACGGAAAAATAATGATTTTATTTAAAAAAAATTATATATATATATCACAAAATCAAAAACTAAAAAGACTATAATACGTTTGTTGAAGTAATCAAAAAAAAAAAAAAATTTTGTTATTTGATTTACCCGCGATTTATAGTTTTTCAGTAGTGTTTTTAAAGTATTTTTGTCACCGACGTTATTACTTAATAAGTCTATAAGAAAAGTAAAAAACGAATACGAAAAATCTCGTCCGCTCTCGTTGGCCGTTGCAGTGTGTTCCGCGTTTTCGGAGCAATCAATTCCTTGATACGAGAAAACGATCAAACACAAATAATTACAACCACTTATAGTTTTGCAGACGTCAATTTTTTTTACTCGAAAATATCGACTAGTGTTCACTGGATTTATTCGAATTTTCGTTAATTCCGAACCGTAGGAATTTTCTGCGTATTCTCGTTCGACAATGGACCGTACGTTACGCTTACACGTATATTGTATACGACCGTTTATCATTCGTAAAAAAAAAAATAATAATAATAAAAAAATCAAATATATTTGAAACATATTATTTTTGAACGCCCTACGTCTGTTTTTTTTTTTATTTTTACCCCAACGCGAATTTGCACCCTTGTCCGCCATTTATCGTCACTAATAACCACCACCACATAGGCGTGCTCTATCATCACACTCGTATATATTTTTATATTATTATACGAACATGGCAAACACATGACAGATTGAACGAGCGCAATATATTTATCCCGACAAAACGACGACCAATTCGGAAAAACAGAAAAAAAAAAAAAAGATTCGTTTTTCTCATCCCCGAAATTTGACGAATAACACCGACATATTGCAATTGTGCCCGTGTGCGTGTAAAAATGAATTACAAATTATAAAAATTAAAATCGAGAGTTTATAGCTAAAATAAAAATTAAATTAAATTTGACGCGTTAACAGCCTCGAATAATAAAAATAATCGAAAATCCGTCGTCGCGTTCAAATTGTAAACCGACCGAAAATGGAAATAAATCTACTGCGTCGTACACCACAACCGCGGCGGTCATCATTTTGCGAACACGTGTGTTAGTTCATTTTGCTCCCCCGAACGAAAGTATGTCGTACTCGTGTGTTTTTTTTTCATATAATATCACGTGACTTTAAATCTCGTGGTATTCGCACGTGCGGTGGTTGTCGTTGATTTCTCGCTGCGCGATAACGAAATACACTTATTTATTGTAACAAACACGTGTGATGGCGATCTGGTGCAGCAGCAGCGTCCGTGATCGAGCCGGTACCTATTTCGGGATTTCTGTTCATTACTATCTAAAATGTTAACTTCGTCGGAGCGACGAAATCATATATCGTGTGGTACGTATATAAGGATCGCGGTATGCGCCGCGAGACCTTTCGGGTCAAAATCGGAGAAAACGAGATAAAAATAATCTCTCTCGACACGTACGTCGGCCGAAAATCTTATCCGAACACTCGTCTTTGTCCTCCGATATCGGTCGACGCTCTTGTATCCAACTACGGAACCGAAGAAATGATCTTTTGACATTTTTGTTTTTCTTAAGTTTGCTCGTAAGCGATTTGTACGTAAGTCGTTTATAATCAATGCTCGGAATGGACCTCTTCTATATATAAAAAAAAAAAAACAAAATATTTCTCTTTCTTTTAATTTTCCTAAACGCTAGTCAAACAAACTCGTTTTCGACGCAATTACATTTTCATCGAAAAAAAATTCTTTTACGACTTATCATAACAAAAACGTTATTTCATTTGTCGTTATTAAAATTAGATGCGAATTACAAAACAAGTCTACAGCGAGACTGCATTATTTTATAACATTACTATCGTTTATAGCCGTTGGACAAATTTGAATAAAAAAAAAAAAGACCGATTTTCTGTCGCTTCGGTTTATGTGTGTGTGGATGGTGATGGGGTGAAATCTTCGACAAGCGTTTACATTTCAGTCTCTCGGAACGCAAATTTTTCTTCTTTATATACATACTTTAACGTCTTCCCGCACACAATTAATTCTTTCTGAGCACTGCGTTCAGTGTATGTATAAATCGTATGCCATACATAATATACGACTGTTGCACAATTGGGTTTTGAGGGGCGAAAAACGATTTTTGTTTCTTTTTCGCAAGGATATTATAATTATTAATATTATTTATAAATACGTATCGTGTTTACGTTTAACGTTATCCAAAGGAAAAAGAAATCAGTACACACACACACACATTTTATTGCCGTCGTTCGTATAATATGTAATAACAACGAATAAATAAGCTCGGCGTAGCGGGTGCTGACGGTTTGTGTGTGTGTGTGTGGGGGCTGTTTTCGTTATTTCGCTTAAGAGCGTATTTCAATATTTGATATATGAAAAATAGCGATCGGATTTGCATGCGGACGTTACGAATGACGGTGCGGCGTGTCTCTTCGGCAGAGATTATATTAATGATATGCGCGCATCCGTAATATATGTACCAACTCGGAGGCTGTATAAGACTGCAGCGTGTTTGCTCGCGCGTCCTTTTATGTTGTTGTTGTTATTATTATTACGCGTATATAATAATATGTCTTGAATTTTTCAGAAACTTTCGTAATACGACGACGGACGACGGAGGAGTCGAAAAAAAAAAAAGAAAACGGGAGAAAATAATCGAGAGAGTATACATGCGCGCGTACAGGTAATAAATAATGTATTGTTGAACGCGGATAATATACGAAGAGACGAGAGTAGTCTGCGCGGACGGAGAAGGGGGAAAAAAACGCGGTTTTATTACGCGCATATTTCGTTCGTTTATATATTTATTTTTTTTTTTCCATTCGCTGAAAAAAAGGGCCGTTGTTGCAGCTCTCCAGAGTTTAATACGTCTGAACACAACAACTGCAATAATAATAAGTAATAGCGTTTTGCCGTGAAATCCATTAAACGCTAGCAGTAACCTAACCGGGAGAGGGTCGATTGGCGCTCGAGTATATTTGTTTTCTTGTCTTTTTTTACACAACACGTGAGCGTTTACGCTAAAGCTCGGATATTCCACGCGTTCCGCGGATGCTTTTGCTGCAGACGAGGGAGAAATTTATTAAAAAGAAAAAAAATTTGCTACCATGTATTAAAAAAAGATCTAGAAAATCGTTAAGTCGCAAGTTTATCGAACCTTTCCCGGCAAAGCGTGCGATCTCACCGATGTTTCGCTCAGAACCGTTGGATCGAACGCGACGATCTACCGCGTCGCTTTCGAATTCGCAATGATAACAGGACTCTAATATCTTCACGAGTACAATTCATTTGATCGTCGTGCGCAACAACCCCGCGGCTCGCTGTTACCATTTCGATATAGTCGTTTCGCGAATTACAACCGTCGTATACACACTCAAACGGTCTCGTAAAACGTACTCCGAAAATGAAAAAGCAAAAACGCGTGTATTAAAAAAAAAAAAAAAAAAAGGAGAGAATTTCCCTCCCAAAAATCGATTCGTCCGCCTGTATCGGTGAAAACCGCCGGTATAGTTTGAAATCGAATCGTACGCGAGCGAAACGCGACAGAATTGTCGTGCAGCCTCCTCCGGGGCCGTACTCGTACTTATTTAAACGCACGGTGGAAATGTGCGGATTACGCGGTTTATATTATATTATAACGATTTTTAATTGGCCGTCTCTATTAGCCGCTTCGTCTGAGAACGGTCATTCGCCGCGGCCCGCGCGGTCGTCCGCAGCCGTTTCGCGCGCGCGGTGTCCTATCCTAATGAACCGCTATTGAAATCGCCCCCGCTACCACTCTCCTCCATCCCGAAAAACACTCGTACAAAACGACGGCCACGTCCTCTCCGCTGCGGCAAAGGACCGGCGAGAATTCTCCTCGGGCGCCCATTAATTGCGATACTTGTTATTGGTGCGCAACGGCCGCCGGACGAGAGCGGCGATTTCGAATACAATAAAGCGTACACACACACACACACACTTTTGTGCAATTGACCGTCCCGTCCCGTTTTGCGGGATATTCACCGTATAAAAATCCCTCGCGAAAATGCCCGTATATACACGGTATAATGGCCGGCGGGTAACGTAACTCATATTATAATAACCACTGCGCGAGACGGAGATTCGCGAAATCGTTTAGATTAGTTATACGTGTGTGTATATACACACAAAAGCCACAAAAGCCGCGATCGGGAGAATGGGTCGAAGCGTTTATCGGGTGTCTTCGGGCGAACACGACATCGCGGCGAGACAGATCTGACTAATCTTTAATTGATCTAATCTTCTCTCGGCCGTTAAGGACTTCGGCTTTTTTTCCGCCCCTTTCCCCCAATAGAAATCCGCTTTTGTCGGTGTTACCTTATATCACCAGTGGTTTCCAACTCCAAGTATCAAAGTCGTTTTTGTTTTAAATCACAATAATTTTTGAATTTAAAAAAAAAAAACGTTCGACTCAAAATCAAAGAATACACGTCGTAACTAACAGATATTGTATTACACGTTATGTATTACGCGGTTTGCTTTCACCAACAACATCATTCCAAGAACGTACACATCACGGTTGATGAAGTACGATCCAATTGTCGCGTTCAGTTATCCATTCGTTTAAATTTTTCATTAGATTACCGCGTACGAATACAAATTTTTAATATTTTTTTTTCCTCCACATGATATTGCCTATTCAATTACCCGTTCCCTCTAATTATTATTCAACATATTGTTATGTTAGGAAACGGTAATAACTAATACAATATACAGATAGTATTGACTAGTGGTCCGCGGCTTGAGTTGAGTTGGGAATCACTAATAGATTTGAAATAAAACGAAACGTTTTCCCGACGTCCAAACGGCTTTTAAGATCGTATAATTGTTGTCGTTAACGCGGTTGCAACAACTGCGATCATTTTCGCTTTTCCGAAGAATATTTGAAAAGACAAGAAAATCGCGTTAACTGTGTTAGATCAGCGTGAAGCAACAAGTCCAATGTAGAAAAAAAAAAGAGTCCTATACAAAGGTTTTTACAAAATTTATAAGGGGAAGCAAGTTCGGATATAAGGGAGGACCCATTTCCTCCAAAAACAAAATTCAAGCCAGTGCCGTTAACTGATAGTTGAGTTATTATTTATTTAATTCGGGATTTTTTTCCCCATATTAATATTTAACAATAATAAATCGAACGAATTACTACTACTGCTCTATTCGTGTTTCGAGTCATTCGCGGAAATCGAAACTGAAATGTATAAGTGTGTACCCACGACGTAACGTTGTTAGTTTTTAGTTATTACCACCAGCGATTAGTAAACGCTGTCCAATTTATTACTATTTATATTCTAACACTCGGGATACCGATTTTTTTTTTTTTTGGTTAAATATTATTAGAATTCAACGTGAAACGAGGAGGAATTGACACTCCCCGGATTCGCGCGCCTGAATCGCGAAGCAAATTTATTTATTACGCGGCCACCGCTGCAGTCGTTTCGGCGGCGCCACACCGATCGGTTTTCCTATTACATATTATTAAATTATTAACCGGAAAGGCCGAAACGCATCCGGTGACCGTTAAACGTCTGCCGCGTACGCACGGGACTAGCGGTCGTAATTAAAGATTTTCGCTATTGTCGTCGCCATGGCGGGGAGAGGAGCGTCTGTGGCGATATCATAAATTGCGTAAAAAAAAAAAGAACTTTTGTATACACCCGGTGGGGAAGACACTTCCTGTTCGACGACAAACGGCAAAATACGTATTAACGTCGCGATAATAGTAATAATAATAATCGCGGAATCTGTTTTCGGCGTGTCCGCGCCAACAACGCAATAAAAACGCAATTCAACGTAACTACTCCGCCAGTTAATTGACGATATTGTGGTATCAGCGGCCCACGCAATAATATATTTCCTCGGACCGCGCGCGCGCACGCCGGAAGTCCGGTACACGTCCGCCGTTCCTTTTGATGTCCAGGACGGACAAAAGTGGCGGTCCCATTGCGCTCGTATACGTATACGGTTTCGGTCTCGGGGACGTCCGTTTCCCCGGAAAGGTCCTGCTGCTGCTGGTCAGGGCTGTGTGTAATAATTTCGTACAAATGTTTTCGGCTCGTGTCGTATAGTAATTGAAAGGTTTCGGTGCCTTTTATTATACGGCGCTCACACATATGTGTGTGTGTGTGTGTGCGTATCGCACACAGAAATATCCTCCGGCCTTTGTTCCGTTTTCCTCCGATCCCCACGTGCTGCACAATACCGAGAGTTCACGTGATTGCTGTAAATATCTTCTTTTTTTTCGCCTCCCCTCGATTCTGTACCGCCGGCCGACGATGCGTTCGTCGGACTTCACCGCCGTACCACCTTCCTTTTCACAATAAATTTATTCCATTCCATTGCGTGTACAATGATAATATATTATATTGTAACAGGTATATTGCACGTGTGCCGGGAATTCGAAAACTCGGCGTTCTCGCGTACGCGGTACGTACAGGCGCCCGGCAGCCTCGCTTGCGTTTATTACGCGATTTATCCGCCACTTGTAGTACACCCGTCCTTCGTTTTCCGAACCATACGATGCGCAGTCGCAGTCGCACCTCGTTCGTTTTAAGAGAGTATCGCCGCGCGTACTCTTCGTCCAACCGGAAAACATTATGCAATACACGGAGACGAAAATGACCGACGTCAACGGACCGGATCCGAAGTGGACGCGTCCAATCTGCAATAGCGTATTACGGATCTTCGGTTCGCGGACGCCGAATCCGGGACGATCACAGATTGCGATCGGACCGCGGTAGTGAGGCCTATTTAAGAATAATGAAATGCGGGGTCGGACCCCGGTCGTCCTTCTAAATCGTTTACTTTTATTATTTTCTCCGATAAAAACGATAATACGTTTTATCGACAAAATATCTAAATTTTTTTTCGATTTATTTACGGTTTTTACTTCGACGTTTGAATGGACTTTTATTCGGTCAATTGTCGAATCGCATCACTTGGTACTTACACGTCGTGGAGGAAATACCAAAGAATTTTGAGGACGGTTAATAACTAAATTTGATTTCTGATTCGCTACTTGATTTCGGTCTACGCGCGTATTTCTCTGCACGAGTGAAATAAATGACAAAACCACGCACGCGGACGCCGTAAACGGAGACTGCGTTTCGGATCGAATCGTCGGGATAAAATTGTATCGTATAAACGAGCGCGCATAGCGTTGACGTCGCAGCGCGCGGGTGGTCGTCCGAAATGGAAAATTTGTTTTCTACCGCGTTAACGCGCGTGTTACGGGACGTGTCGTTTCGGGGATTTTAGGGCCGCGAAAAGGGTCCCGCGAAAACGATCGGGTGACTTTGTTTGACGACGACTCCGATCTGTGTTTGTACGGAGACACGCGCAAACATACGCGCCGCAGTCGTCGTCATGTCCGACGCGTTTGTTATTTCACGTTCCGGTCGCCACGCGACTCGTCCGACGCGAACGGTCGTCGTAATGATAATAATGTGACGACAACGACGACGACGTTCGAATGGGGTTTTAGCGGGAGAGAGAGAAAAAAACGTTTTATACATGGGCCACGGTTGGAAGAGAGAGTTTTTCCAGGGATATCCGATGTACCGACGTACACAGGAAGAGGAGGAGGATGTGAAGTTTTCGCGTTTTTACATTGACGACACGGTAATACAGCAAAACAAAATAAAAAAATGTGGACAATTTCGTTTTTTTTCTATTACGCCGCCAACAGCTAATCGTGCGATACAGTTATATACATATATATATATATAACCACAGTTATAGACTACAGTTATATATATATATATATATTACAGTTATAATATTACCGCGAAAATATTCGGCATTATTTATAACATATTTCATCCCGATCCGTCCAGTGGTTTGAGATGTGCGTTGATTGATCAGTCAGTCACGTTTTCCTTTTATATATATTTTTTTTTTTTCCTTTTATATATATATTTATAGAGAGATTACATAGTCTGTGTGTCGAGTATTCGTCTGTTTTGGTCTTATTTGCCAAAGTTTAAGACGAAAATTTCTCGTTTTCCGTTATTAACGGTTATTTGTAAAACGTTAAAAAAATTATCGCGTAAAAATTTGCATTAAAAATGTCTCGCTTATACTATTAGTTCTGGAGAGGTATTTTTTTTTTTCATCAATTTCAGGTGTCTGGACTAAATTAAAATATACGTCTGCTGCAGTCGCGATGCCATTTGTTGTTCGCGGAGAATAATAAGAACTCGTTGCGAATTAAATAATAATAATAATAATAATAATAACTATAATAATAATAATAATAATAACGCCCTCATATATTATCATCTCAATTGAATCTGTCGGCCGTTAATATATATGTGTATACGAGTGTACGTACGATGAGAAATAATTGACAGTTAACCCGGTCCGTATATCGTTCGTAATATCTGCACGACCAATGGCCAACAGTAATAATAATTATTATAAATAATATACTGCGTGCGTACGTTTATTATACGAATAAGCCGTTCGACGGGGCACAATAATCTAACACAATAGATAGATAAAAAAAAAATTGTAATACGATATCGCGCGAACGGACGAGTTAAAAAATTAAATTAAACTACCACTTATTACTACTGGAATAAAAAAAAAAAAATTGCGCATTTTCGTTTTTCATATAATAACAATGCAATGAGCGATATTTTAATACATTATTTTTTACTGCAGTATATTGTACGCAACGGTCATCGTTTATTTTTATAAAATGTTTTCAAATAATTTACGAATCATTATAGAAATTCAAACTCCACTTATACAATATAAAATTTTATTGATATTTTTAAATCGTAAAAATTGTCGATAAATAAATGATACTTCGAAATATTTCCAGTAGGTATTTCCACTCGATTTCGAATTATTCGCGTCTGTTAAACAGCTGAATTTGCACTGATATTTTAAACGTAGAATTTTTATACGACGAAATAATGCATTTATTACGATAGACGTTTGTGAATTAAAAAATAATTTATAAATATTTAAAATATTTAATTCGTTTATTGAAATTTGAATCATTCGGATCGAAATCAATTGAAAAATTAATTTTTTTTTTAACGTATATCAAAATATAAAACAAAAACTTTACCTGCTCTAAATTCATAAATTATTTACCCGATTTCAATATTTCAATTTCAATAAATTTTTACAATTTACTGTCTAAATAATATCGTGATAACGATAAAAAGTTATTTCATAAACTTTCAAAAATAAAATTCAATAAACATTGAATTTTTTTTTTTAATCTATATTTTAAGTTTGTATTATAAAATTGAAAATTTTTTTTTATACGGTAATTTGTTGATAGAATATTAACAATAATATTCAACGCTACTCAGTTTTTGTGATACTTTATATAATTTTCTTTATTAGTAATTTAATTTTAATTGTATGAATAATAATTTAATTTAATTTATATTAATAATAATTAATAATTTATACCGAGTTCCGTAGGCTATAATTTGTTTGTTACTCGTGCGAAAATGATATGTACATTAAACATAGCAAAAGGGAAAAACGGCACCCTAGCACCACACCCTAAATCCCCGTCCCTGTGATTGGAGAATAATATTGTGGTTTCCTTTTGGCGGCGGCCGTGTCGTAGGTGACTGTTCAAAAGATTGTAATTGCACAGTACTCGACCGGGACGGTTAAACGATGGAAATTGATATTACCGGAAAAGGCTTTATTATTATCATAAGGCTATCCCTTTGTAATTCGCCGTACATCGTTGGAATAACAATTAAATTTATATTTTATTATACGCCCGTACGACTCGCACCTGTTGACATTTTACGTGTAAACGGCAGCAGAGACATTTCGTGTGAACCGTATAAACGCCACGAAAATACATAAGAAAAGCTTATTTCTCTTTTAGTTTAACTCAGCGGTGAATTACTACAATGACGCGTTCTTGTGTCATAACCACTGACATGTAGTCCAGAAGAAGAACAAGAACAGTCCAATTTTTTATTCGTTTTTTTTTTTTCTTTTAAACGTTTTCTTTGGGTCTGGGCGAGTGCTGTCCAATGACAATAATATATAATGGACTAAACAAGATTAGTCCAATGAAAATCCAAATTGAAAATATCGTATACAAGAAAAATCGCAAAATGAATCTATTGTCTTGCAATCAGTGCAGTTACCGACCCGACGATACACAAAAATTATGATTTTCAATGTTTACACCACTTTTTGAAATAGTGAAAAAAAAACATAACATTCCTCTTGTCTTCTAATAATGTTTTTATTCTTACAGTTTTTATTAGGAAAAAAACCTTTTTTTTTTTAAACTTCGTATGATTTTTTTTACAGTCAACATTGAATAAATCATTAATACGAAAATTTTGTATAATATGAGTTATAAGGGGAGCATTAGTGAATATGAAATGCCCTCCCCCTACACAAAATTGAAAATTATAATATTTTTTTATTTGTGCGTATGTTATGCTAGCACGACTCACTGTATACTATTATTTACAAATCATTTAAATCAATTCGAGTTTTGAACTTTTCAAATCCACACTTGAATAGTTGACATATTGTTTATAAAACAATAACCGTTGATGAATGATAATAATAATAATAATCCGTTTAAAAATAATTAGAAACAACGCGAATAATAGTCTTTTTTTTTATTAATTAAAATAAATTATTATTTTATTTCATAAACCATATAAAATATATGCGCTTACACGTTTTCGATACTTTGTGTGTTTCAAACGTATATATAAAAATTTTCAATTAAAACGTTGATAACGTAAAAAGAAACCTTTTAAATTATTTTAATTCCTTGTAAAGGGTTTATACTTTTTTTTTCAGTTTATTACTCGTTATATTTGTTTTTATTTTTTATATTATATAAGTATTAGGAACGCGGGGTTTTTTTTTATTATTGCAAAATTGTATAATTCAAAGCGATTTACCCTTTCGTCGAAATCGTTCGTTTTTAAATGTTCTTTTTCAAACGGATTAATAAAGTTTTATATAAATGGAAATTACGAATGAATTATTTTTCGAACATTAACAATGGAAAAATATAAACGTTTTTCTTCTTTATAGCTATACCAAATCGTAATTGAACGAAATTAAATTATAAAATATTTTATCACACCTCGTTCGAGCGTTTACGATTAGAGATCGTACTTTCGTCGCGTTAATAAATGTCTGGAAGAAACAAAGTAGGAGGAACTCTTTTCAAACGAAAATAGTCATTTTACATTTCAAAAGAGCAACGCGACGCGCGGTTATAAAAAACGAATGTTATTGAAGTACAGTTGTGCTAAACTATTTAAGTGTAAAAATATATTTCCCTCGCTCCTCTCGCCGTTTTTCGTTAAAGAAATCGAATCGGGAATGATTTTTCTCTGTCTGCGTGAAAAAATTAATATCGAAGAAGAAAACGAACGTTGGAAAAATGTCGCGATAATTGTCACGTATACGTCGGATTTTGCGTCGTGAAAAATCCTACAGGTCCCCGCGACAGTATTTTGTAAAACGAATTCCATTATGACGACATCGCCGCATATTGGGAAGAAAAATTCGCTTTTGGGAAGAAAAAACTCCGTCAAACCCTATTCGTCCGTTTACGAATGGGATGCGATATTATATCGGTGCTCCCCGCCGAAAGATGAAAATAATATATAAATCAACTTTACGATGTCGCGTCTATACGTTACGCGGAGAAAAAAGTACTCCAATAACATTATTGCGCGCGGATACACCCGTTTTTCTTTTTCTTCTTTTTCGACACGCGCAATCTACATTTATACATTCGTATACTTTATCAATATTCCGAGTGCATGAATTTGTTTTTACGCGGTTTTTTTTTTTTTTTTATTCCACACCGTTGCGGTAGAACGTGTATAACACGCATATATTTTCGTATTGTACAGTTCTCGCGTTGTACGATTTGAAAATGTCGTGTTCGGAGAGGAAACATTTTTTGTAAAAAACAAGTACGTATTGCGCACAAATCGCAGGATTGGAAAAACGGAGAAAAGGAAATCGTTAGAACCATTGCAACGGTTTATTCGCGTTCGTTGAGACGATGATCCTACTATCATTCTCCGTATACTAAAAACGTTTTTTCTTCTCTTCCACTACACTACATCGTCTTCTCGGTACGTTTTAATAATAATAATAATAATAATAACAATAATACTAATCAAACGGACGGCGAGACTCGGGTGCATTCGTGCGAAATGTCGCTCAAGTGAATCACTCATATGGACGAAGTATTAAAATTTCGTTGTTACCCCGCGTACGTTCGACAAAACGGCTGTTGAGCGGAGATTTAAAGTGGAAAATCTCAATGTGTCTTAGGACAGTCGTGATTTTTCGATTATTGTAATATGTGTACGTATATAAGCAACGTAGGACTTATGTCGCGTCTATAATGTTCAGCTGTTAAAAACCAAAAATTACCGTTTTAACGGCACAAATCGCTCGACGTCTGTTGACGGCAGTCATAGACGGTGTAAAAAAAAAAAAAAAATCGGAAGACGTGTGTGTTTTGAACACCACTTGCGGATAATCAATTTTTCTCGATGTTAATTTCGTTTAAAAAAAAAAAAAATAAAACATTTCATTGCGAATTAAACGCTACCAGCGTGTGAAATACGTATAAAAATCGAAAGTCAATTATTTTCGCGCGAGTTTCGAACCGTCCCGTGTGTCGGAATAATAACGAATTCAAAGAGAGAACTCGTAATTATAAGAGACGACATTTTTTTTTTTTTTTTTAGTGCACAGCTCATATATATATATAAACACGTGTACAGTAATAATGGATTCCAAATACTAATAATAATTGTCATTGTTTTTCGATTAATTCCGCGCGGACGACGCGATTTGAATAAAATATAGCGGGCGCTTGTTGTCGTTGTGTAAATCATTAAAATTCGGTGTGTAAATCGCGACGCGGGACAAAAACGACACTTCTTCGCCACCACCCCCTCCCGGCCGACGACGACGCGGGTACACGTACACACGTTGTAAACGATAAATTCCCACCGGACGGGGCCGCGAGACGAAGCGACGCGTCGCCGAAACGACGGACGAGTCCCCCCCGCGCGCGCGCGCGCGCGGATAAGCCGCTTAATTAACTGGCCGCCGCAACGAGGATTTTTAATCAGTAATCGCGCGATTTTCGCATCAATCATCGCCGGGCGCAGCAGCGGAGACGGCGGGCCGGCCGAACGAGTACCACCCGGCCGTCTCGTTAAGAATTCTGGAAACAAAAGTCGATTAATTATTATACGAACGGTACAAAATATACGCGTGTTATGCGCATACACGACCTCCTATACAGTCGTACCGGGGTCGTGTTCAACGCCCGACGGTCGGTCGGTCACCCTCCCCGTTTATTTATTTATTTTCGTGCTTTTTTTTTTTTTCACCTCCCTCGTCGCCACCGCCAACGGCCACCGTGCCTTACACTCCGGTGTGATGTTACATTTGACGTGCCGTCGCCGACAGCACAGACGCGTTAAAACAAAAATTTCCATAGTTTTTTTTTTTGTTTCCCTGTCTTATTCGATTCCAATTATAACCCGGCGCCGGTGGTGAGGGTGAGAAGAACACACACACACACGCATTTCGTATAAATATAACGCGCGGTGAAAGCCGTGAAAATCGTATCCCCCCCGCCCACTGTTCGTAATAATTGTTGTGTCTCTGTTTTTAATAAGACGTTTTCGTCTTCGACTGTTCGCGGTACGCGCGGCGTGAAAACAGCTTCAACGGAAATTTCGCGAAAACATTGCGGGCTCAAACACTGAACCGGCCGACAACCACCGCTGTGGCAGACAGTAAACGTTTGAAAATCGAAACGGTTTTCTCGCGATGCAAAACAAAAAAAAAAAAAAAAATCGACGTAATTCGGAAGACCACGGATCGCGGCGTATTTGTGAATACTCTCCGCTGGTTTATTGACGGGAAAACATCGCGCATTGTTGTTTTACGCGTACAACGCAACGGACGGGCGATAATAATAATTGGTGTATAATATATTTTTTTTTCACGTACACTACGAAACGAAGATAAAAAAAAATATAATAATTTTTTTTTTTTAAATAGTAATTTTATTATACGTGGAAAAAATCCAATCACTGTATTATAATAAATAGCCGCGGCCATAACATCGTCGCGGTTTGTTATGCTGTACACGGTGTCATAAAAATAAATCCGCGCGTCCCTCGCGCGTTACGCGCCCGCGATTCATATCGCCCCGTATACTTGTATATAAATATTATTACAATATGCGTTTAAATAATATTTATTTTTTTTTTATTCGCCCAGTCGTTTTTTGAACGTAAAATAAAAACGGATCTCCGGTCTGCAATTCGTCACGAAAAAAAACACACACACACACACACTAAAGCACGCCAACACTGTATATTTGTGTATATATATAGAGAGTTATATGCTTTTTTTTATATTTCGAATTTTTCAAACACCGAAACGAATCGTGCGCGCATTCATTATAACGTCGCGGTCGTCGAAGCGCGCGTTATCTCATAATTGAAATCTCATATTTTTACTGTTCGCCTTTTTTTTATATATATATATATATACCGCGTACGGCTGATATATATATATAAACGCGCCGCCGGCAGCGAATAGTGTAATATGTGTGATTTTTGAACAGACAGTCGTAAAAAAAAAAAAGCAAAAAGAAAAACGAGCCGTTTTCAGCGTACGCGGTTATGATTTTTTAATAGACACGCGGTCGCGGTATATAAAATAATACGGGGAAAATAAGGAAGGCGAAAAAAAAGAAAAATGCTTCGCCAATGTCGTAAACCCCGCCGAAACGAAAGAGATACGCGTTTCCGATAAAAGTCGGTGTAAAAAAAAAAAATATGTACACCAGCGTTGGCTCGTACGTATTATATACGATATATTATATATATAATACACGTATATGCGGAGACATTATAAACGGCCTGTACGCTATTAAACGACCGGGCCGTCGCGGCGTCATTATGACAGTAAAAATTCGTCGTAAAAACAACAAAACCCGCGGAATAGCGTCGCGTCATCCGAGCGGTTAGGTTAGGTGAGGGGCGACGAAAAACGGGGGGGGGGATCCAAAGTCATGCGAGTTATGCGATACGAAGCGATTGAAGCAGAAAACGGCTTCGAGAAAATTGTGTAAACTCGACAAATTGTGTTGTAATTTAAAAATGAAAAACGGTCTGTTATTTGGATAATAATCCATATACGTATTACTGGTACGTCGTTGAAATCCCGATAAAAAACAACGAGATTTATAACAGTCATATTATTATTATTATTATTATTATTTTATAATACGAAATAAAATTGCCGTGCACGTTTATAACTATTTATACTATGTCTAAACGCAATGTATGACAAATGAATTTGCTCAGGGCCTCGTAATTCGTAACGTCACCACTGGTTATATTATACGAACGACAGTTCTCAACACGAATGCTGCCGCGTGCTCTGTTTAAATATACCTTTAATTTTATAAATTAATATTTTTTTTCCACTATGTTATTATACCGTTCGTCGGTATATATATATTATATATTACAGTTTATTCGGCTCGTCATCGAAAAGTTAACGAAAAAATCGTCTTCTTTCGATTTACAACTCTAAGGTTCGTTTTCCAATTTCCCATATAGTTAGTCTCCGGCCACTAGTCTCTAAATAATTTCAGCTAACCTCATCAATTTTCTATTCGTTTGTCTCGCATCGGGTTTTCGATTTGAGATGTTTTTTATCGTCCATCTTTATTGCCGTTTATCTGCCCTTCTATTGTACACTTGTAGCAGGTCCTCCTCTTTGTGTCTCATTAAAAAAAAAAAAAAAATCGTTATAAACGCTCGAGTCGTCGATTGTCTCGGCCCTCTGTATTTCGAAACGCGTTATTGTGTCGTTTCTATAGAGTACCAGTGTTGCGGTTCATTGGGACGCGTAAACGTTACTTTTTATTATTATATACGCGTTTATTAAGTGCGAGTAAAAAATGAAAAAAAAAATTGTGCCAGATTAAAATATATTATATTGTATTGCGAAACGACACAAGCGATCGTCGATTACAATATTATAATCGTGTATACACAGTATAGCGCTCCTAAATAAAACATATCGTCTGGTTTAAAAAAAAACAGAAAATCACGATAAAAATTCCAAAAGTCTATTTTTACCGGTGAATTAAGTGAGAACTTCTTCATTGCTTTATTCTTTCCGCCAATTCCCGGGCAACATTTTTGCCGTTCAATGTCGGTTTATAATAATCGTGACAGTTTAACAGTTTATGAACTGTTAATTGCGAACCGTCGTAGTTCAATTATTATTTAAGTGTTTCGGTACACATTTTAACTAAACACTTAAACGAAATATTTTATAGTTTTAAGTCCGTGCTTCCGACACTGAACCGTGCTGAGAATGTGTAATCGCGCGCCAACACACACAATGGGCAAACGCGAACAATAACTCCATGTGTATACGTGTAATATGGTGTTTTTGCTGCGGTCAGAGGCGAAGAAGTTTGTTCGCGTTTGCCCGCCACGGCTACACTGAGCGGTCCGCTGGTTTCCGACCGCTATTTATATGCGTCTTGCTGCTATCCCCTCTATTTTGTGTCGTAGCGCTCTCTAGCGGTGACTACTTTCGTTTCTTGTTTTAAGGCGGTCGACTGACGCGCTATGTCGGTGATAATACGCGGGTGTTTAGTTTGACGCTGACCGATCGTATGCGCCGTTGCTGTATTTATTATTTTTGTCATTATACGTATAATAATATTATTTCGCGTATTTCAATGAAATAAAATTAAAGTAATGATTCATCTTTCCTCGTTCCACACTCGTTTACTCGTCTATTTTACACGTTTTACTATCTTATCGACTTCTACTGGTTTACTCACATGCACACGTTTCCTCGTAATAAATATTAAATATATCAATACATTAATTATATCCATACCTCTGAAGGTATGGAATTCCTCAAGTCTTTCCTGCAGATTTTCAGTATATTTTTTTGTGAATATGATAACATCATAAGTTTCTTATTAAATAGATAAACGGAATAATGAGGTTATTACAGTGCTAAACGTGTTAATACAAAATGACTAACGCGCAATAACATTTTAAATTAACATTTTGGTCCTCGGGGATTTTAACCCTAAACCTCCCTACACAAATACGCCATTGTGTGTGTGTGTATATATATATATATATATATATAAAGCTATTACAATCAAAATGATATTTAAAAAAAAAAAATCTCTCCCATTCTCCATTATACAATTCGCGATCTCTTCAAAATCATCACTATGTTTTCTCTCTTTTATAATATATATTAAATTGAAAAATAAACGGTATTATGTACCGATATTCTCTAATTATTTATAATATTTTACATTCAGACTGATTCTCCAAAAAGAACATTTGATAATATATTATATTATTTAATGGAAAAATTCGTAAAACTCGTGATTGTCGTTTTGAATGACCTATATAAAAATAGTAACGCGGAATTAAAATGATAATATTTGTGTTTTAGTGAGTTTCAATTCCAAGCACACACGTCATATGTTAATATTTTTATTTAAACTCGAATTTAGTAAAAAATATACACTTTTTTAATTCGACGAGTTTATGTTTCACATATTATATAATATATATATATATATACGAATTATTCTATTATATAAAAATTACAACACAACCCCTTGATGTGACGCGATTATGTTGATGAATTTTTATCTTGACACACGAGTACTTTATTTATAGCTTTGTTTTTCTGTTTTTTTTTTTTTTATTAATTAGTGTTTTTCATAGTTGATTAAAGTAAACAAAGTAAAAAGTACGTTACTTACTAATGGAGTTTACTCGTTCACGCACATTAATGTGTTTATACATACTATTCAGTATTAAAAAATACGCAATATTCTTAATGTCCATATCAAAAAATATATTATTCGAAATATTTTTATTATAATATCGTATACAAAAAATAAGATAAAATAATAAAAAATACGTATAATATAATTGTCGTTGAACGGCAAAAATGATATATATTCTTATTTTTAATGTACTCATAAAAAAATAATGTATTTGGTTTAATTACACGTACAATTGTGTAAAATTGAAAAAAAAAATGATATTGAAGGTGAAAAAAGTTACTGGATCAGTGATTTTTGTAATTTCGAAAAAATATTCCACTGGAAAACGTAGTATGTGAGAATATAAATGGTTTTTCGTATGTATATTTATATATTGTATTATTGATTATAATTTATATTTATATTATTATTCGCGATTTTATTTTTATAAGACCACGTTATTTTCCTTAATATTCCTAAACATTAGACGCGTTTTTCTCGTTTTTTTCTCCCCCGTAAATTTGTTAATCGGCCGCCGACGATCCGAGTCATTTCATGCGACGTAACACAATTTTTATACGTATTTATCGTAACCGATTGAGTTTTTTTTTTTAAAATTATAAATCGTTTAAAAGTTTGAATACTATTTTTAACTCCTTTTTTTTTCTTCTAAAAATTCATTTTTTTTCTTCATTCTCGTTGCGCGAAATAATTCCGGGTTTATTATACGAAAATAATATTGTCTCCGCTCGTAATATATACGTTTGTAAGTATTTCAATATTTACGCGCGTCATCCGCAGAAAACAAACCGACCGGAATGATCTTTGGTCGCGTTTCGCGAGAACGACACGCGCGACCAACTACCGCGCGATTGCTATCGGTTTCAATGCAGCGTCTGTCGCGTCAAAAAGTTTTTTCAGGAATGGCGGACACGGAAAAAATCGAAGCTGTGCGAAGAGTGAAAAAACGCGTTAATAAAAATAAAAACGTTATTCGTCAAACACACACACGTTATACACTAATTGTACTGGCTGTAGTCCTCGTGTGTATAAAGTATAATAAATAAATTTCCGCGTGTTATTATCGGCACGGATCGTGTTTACTGTTTATTTTTCTCCAAACAATTCGACGAACGGTGTCGATCGACGTCAATATAGAGAGACAAAGTGTGTGTGTGTGTGTGTTTGTGCTGCAGCAGGAAAGGAGAGAGCGGAATAAAAAAAAAAAAACCCTTTCGGTGGGCTCATTGTGTTTGACGAACCATTGTCACATATTATTATCATCAACGATCGTGTGAAAAAACACTCGAGCTACATAATTTTTTTATTATTATTATTATTATTATCGTTTCGTATCGTTACGGCCGCGGCGGCTGGCTGGCTGTTTGGACTGCCTCCTCTGCTCATATTATTATCGCGCTCACGGATATAATTTCGTATATAATGTCTTATTGTTCGCGGAATATTATTAGGCGCGGTGCCCCGCGATAAATAACAATCTCGGAGCAATAATTGTCAAAAAAAATTTTCTCTTTCTCCCCCGACCCACACCGCCGCATCCATCGCGGTCCGGAAAGAGTTGCGACTCCGCACGCCGTAATCGCGTCGTATAATAATTTTACTGCGCGCTGACCATCCACACCGCTTTGGAGCGGACATTTGCACAATAATGGACCCCTATACGGCGGTACACGTACGTACGGCCGCGGCTTCAGCGGGGGGTGCGATTCTCACGCGGCCGACCGACCGACCGACCGACCGACCGACCACCTCCCTGCGGTGGCGATCGAACGGACACGCCGTGTGACGACGCGTCCTCTTTTCTGCACGCTACTGCGGCCGCCAGCAAACACCCAACGCGTCCGACAATTTATGCCGGAAAAATATTTTATTATTTTTTTGGTTTTATAAAAAAAGTATCATTTCGCGGCGACACTTTATGGGGAAAAAAAGAAATCGTCACGTTCGAGAAACGCCATTCCCAAGTATATACGAAAACACAATTGCGCGTTAAAACGATTTAAAAAAGAAAAAAAAAAAAAGAATATAGATCCGTCCGATCGTCTCCTCTAACAAACGGCAACGACAATGGCGTATAGTTCGCACGGCGTAGCTGATAAATTCAGTCCCAAATGAATTTAACATTTTTCGAAAGCGGTGATTTGAGTCTCGGCGACTGAAAATTCAAAAACGTATGCATTATAGGAGGTCGGTGAAATACGCGTTTATCGCACGCAGATATCGGTTAGAAAATAATAATCCGTTAAAAATATAAATATTTGTATAGGAAGTAAGAAACGAAAACACTTTATTAAGACCGTACATCATTACAATATATATATATATATATGTATCCAAAATAAATAAATAAATTCTGATTGGTATTCCAGCCGACCTCTCCGCGTGGTAATGCAAATAAACAGGGATAATTAATCTGTGATTCAGTTCATCGCATTCGGATTTTTGGATGATGGGACTCGATTTACCAAATCCGTTTCACACTGGCCGTAGTCTCACCACGCGAAGCAAAACTTTATGTAAAATAATAATCGGAGTGAATTACGTCCCTACGACGCAGGATACTCTGTTTATTTCTGAATACGAGTAATAGTGTTAATAAGTAATAGTAATCGATCTATAGGACTGCTGCAATGCGGTATTCAAACTTTTTCATTCCGCCGCGCTCGGCTCCTTATTGTGTTTTTACAATAATATTTTGACGGCTCCGAAAAATATTAATGACAAAAAAAAATAACGTCTATTCATATGTAAATTTATTTATTTGTCACACATACACACACAACACGCGATACGTATAATATTATTAATTGAATAAACAACCCAAGCGGAAATTGTTTTAAATTTCGAATAAAATTGATTAAAATTTCGTTATCGTTTCCATATCGTCGGCAATGGGAATTTTATTCATTTTGTTTTCCTGTACACTACGACGACTCCGTTTGACCGACTCACACGACGCTAAGGGCTATAGTTTACGTTTTACGCGTATGAATTGTGCTTTATCGGCCGACGGTTATGATTCTATTTGAACGGATTTTAAATTAAATTTTTTCGTTTTTTTTACATTCCTTCAAAAACTAATCGTCCTTTTGAAATTTGTTCGAGGCAATCGTATGTTACCCCAACACGAAAAAAAAAATAAATAGATTCATGACGCCACTGCAGGGTCGTGTGGCCGTACGTTTATACACTCGCACGCGCGTAAATATACATACGTATAATATTGTAATAGCCGGTAAACGAACCCTTTGAAATCCCGGACGGCTGTTGCTCGTTCGTGCGACGACGGCAACGTTAAAAATCATTAACGCTTGGTCCATCACGGTCCACCGAACTATATAAATTAACATTCTGCACCTATCCTGTTTGTATAAACATAAAAAATTGCGATTCACTCCGTACATTTCGGACAACATTTTGTAGCGGGAGAGTTTTTAGTTAATTTTTTTTTTCGTTTTTGAGTATTTACGATTGTTTTTCGCGGTAAAAAAATAAATAAATACCGTTTGTATTTGCGAGGGAAAAAAACAGGATGTGTTTCGACGGTTTTTCTTTCTATTAATATATAAAACTCTACTTGTACGTCAAAAGTGTCATAATATACCGATGATGGGTCTTTGAAAATTATTGCGAAAACGATATATTGTCGAATTAATACGGCGGAAAACGTCTCCTTTTGCTTCTTTTTTTTTTTTTCATAATCTCGTGATCAAATATCGACATGGATAATATTTGCGGAGTATCGTGCATATGAAAAAGCTCAGTCGAAAATGAATTTTTGAACTGATAAAACTGTTCGTGTGAGACATTCATATATTCGTGTTCACGTGATACCCAATAGCTGTGTAACTAAATATGCGTTATAAATAGGGTTTTGGTCATTCAAAAATGAATACATACTCTTTTTTATTATTATTATTATTATTATTAAATTTAAGTCAAAGTCGGCAATATTATTTATAAGTATGTAAAGTTAAAAGTATAAAAGAATCATTGTACAGATCACAATATTTTGTCAATTTCAGCAATCGATATTATTAGTCTTTATCGATGATTTTAATATACCGTACAACGCTTAATATCTGCAGCTGCTTTCCACGTATTTTTCGATTGTTATTATTTATAACATTTTTTGTCTTCTCAAAACAATAGAAATAATATTGAAAACGTTATTGAAAATATCGTTGTGAGGTCGTGAAAAATACGCGTTCGTAAAAAAACCGTCTTTAAAATAATAGCTCTGATGTAGTGTCTAGACGGCAGATGTTCACTGGAGCGTAACTTCGAAAAAGAAATATTCTATTTACTCGCAATATTATTATATAATAAAATAGTAAAAACAAAAATCGAATAAATATAAAAGAATAAAAAGGATACGTGAAAAAAATCAAAACAATAAATTATTACTCGTAAATAATAGATTTCAATATTTATTTTTTTAAATAAAATTTAATAAAGTTCAATGTGAATTGAAATTTTGCGAAACACGTTTTAGAGAATAATCGTACTTTTTATATATATACGACTTGGAGATTTTAAATATACTGCAATATTTAAAGAAATTAAAAAAATATTATATATTTAAACTTAATAATATTTTTATAAGACGTCACCAGTTGAACAATTTTAACAATTCACATAATTCACACTACGTGCGAAAATTTTTCGCCGTTATTCATTTATTTATTTATTTTTAGATATTTTTTTTTAGCTCTACACGTTTATTTACTGTATAATATTCATAATTTTTTTTGTAAGTGATTTCCCCTTAATACACTCCTTACGATGACGTATTATCGTAACCGCGCGCAGGTATAGTAAATAAATACAAATTTCGTATTTCAACTACTCGTTATTTATTAATTTTATTTTTATAATACTCTTTGGTATAGAAATCGCGCACACAAATTTATTATTATTATTATTATTATTATTATTATTATTATTATACACTTTAATAGTGTACAAAAGTCGATTTATAATATTATATTGTAAATATCGCGTCGCACGTATTGCGTATGGCGTGTGACGTTCATATTTTATTATTACCGTACAAACACACACACGCACTTGTATATTTTTGTGATGACTACACGTCATGACATTAGAGAGAGAGAGAGTGAGCGAGCGGTAAACGTCGAGGAAATGTCGATTTTCCGGTGTCACGCGCACTCCGCGCACACACACACACATACACACACGTGTATACGTATTTTCGATATATTGAAATACAACAACGAGACGGTTATAAAATGATTATTTTTATATTATACGAAATCTTCGGTGGGGGAGGGGGGCAACCTCCGAAATACATACGGCGACATGTTTTTTATTTTATTTTCTGATAATATTCGGAAAATTTCCCGCGATTGAAACGTACGCGAGGACGCGATGAGACGACTCTGCGCCTGTCACAGACGCGCTTTTCGTATTTATTATTAACATTTTCTCGGGGCACACGCGCGCACGCTGGAAAAGCTCAAAGGAAACATCGCGAAATACGTCGGTTACTTGTAATACCACCTACTCGTGATATGTTTTATACGAGATACGGGCAAAGCGCGCGTCTCGTTCGTATTTCCATTTACGACAACGACATTGTTATTATTACAGTACAGTTGCACGCGTTCGCAAGCATCGTGTTCGCGACAGCCGGCAAAAGTCCAATTTTCGAAATATCCGCAACAGCGTCTGTGTCCTAAGACGACGACGACGAGAATCGAATGATTTCGCAGTAGGAATGTCAGGAGGAGTCGTGTATAGATATTGTCATAACTTACGCGTCACAATGCACGGTTTGGTGGTCCTGCGTAGGACCGTCTACGGCATAAAACAGTATATCCCTCGACGGTACACGGACGATTTAAATTTTCATAAAAGGACGAAATTTCAAACGAACAACGCTCCCCACACACGAGTTTAGACAATTACTTTCGGAAGCCAGTTGGGTTGTCTCCGTTTTCGTCGTCCAGCACACACGACGAATCGTATTCCCGTAATGTATACAATATATAAATATAGTATAATTTATAATATATATATATATATTTTTTTTTGCGTACACCAATTGTAATGGGTGGATGACGAGAACGACAAATAAACGCGTGCGTAGGGCAATCGACGGAATACATGACAGTCCGGTACGCACGCGGTAGGTCGTCGTCGTCGTCGTCGGTGGGAAAACGTTTGTTTGTACATCGTCCGAGCGGTTAAAACCGTACTGCGAAACCCCGGTGCAGGTATACCATCGCACCGTATTCGTACGGGAAATAACGAAGAAACGATATATTTTCGTACACATGCGAGGTCTGGTTTACACGCGTTTTGTGTGCATTTACACGCGCGTGGCGTGCACACGCCGACGATATTTTACTGTTATTATTATTATTATTATTTCTGTAAAAATAATAACGTATATAGAGGAGATCTCGCACGCGTACCCCGGGCACTCGACGCACACTCTCATCGCCGCGAGTTAGCTAGCAACCGCTATCCGCCGGCAACGTGTGTGTGTAAATTGCGGTGCGAGCAGGTCCACCGATCCGTGCTCTTCAGACGAAAACCGAGACTCGCATCCGTCCCTGGGACGCGCGCGCGCGCGCGCACGTGTTTCGCCCGGACACGCCGCGCGATAATTACGAGGCGGCTGCGGCGGCGGGACACGCGCTTTTCCCATGGTCTGTACCGAGTCGCCCGCATTCTCCCGTTTTTGCTTCACTCGCCACCAACGGGTGGACAACGGTCAATTCGCTGCACGTGACCTCCGTTCTCCTCCGCACCGCTCTGGACCGCTGTTTAATTTCATGTTTTCTCTTCCTCTCATCCCCCCCCCCAAGGACCACTTTCCGCTCGAAAAACACCGTTTTGTACGTATTTACGATATCCGTAACAACCGGGGACACCTATTATTATTATTATTATTATTTTCACTACAAACTGGTCGACGAAACGAGTACTTAAAAGCACCCCGCTTGCGCAGTATGCTCACGGTAAATACCGGCACAGACGTATTAACCTAACCTAACCGCGTAGTGGTAATGGTCGTCGGCATCCACTTAAGAGGCGCAAACACCATCACAGCGGCTTACCGCACATACTTTCGAATCGAAACGGTCACGCGAACAAAATACTAAAAAAAAAAACAAATTTATTGGAAGATTCCACTAATATTAGACAGTTCCCGTTGTATTATTTTCGTGAATACGTAATCACGCGATCGGCGTCGGTGTGGTCCACTCGGTTTCACGGCATTTGCCGGGGATCCGCAGCGATTTGAAGGCCCGTCGTCAAACGGCAAAATTATATGTTTAACAACGGTATTAACGGAGCGAAATCGTTTTCGGACGCAGACCAAACGAAAGACGAGAAATGTGATGGGATGTAGACCCAGTTTTTACCCGGGGAGGGGGGGTCTTATCATACCGACACTGCACGTAATATCCGCGGGATAAAATTGTTCTGCTGCGTTCGTAGTGCAAATCGTATTGTTGCAGAGAAGAGCTTTCGAAATTCGTTTGAAAAGGCGTTTTTTCTTTTAGGTTTTTGCAAATATATACATATATATATATATATATTTTTTTTTATATATATATAAGAGTTTACTACACCATGTCCGAAAGAAAAAAAAACACATATCCTCGAAAACCGCGTGTTAATAATAATAATAATAATAATAATTGTTCGTTTTTATTTCTCTCGAGTGGTCCGCGGGGGGTAAATTGACAGTGTTGTACAATATAACATTATACTACGCGTGTGTATTAGTAAGTTGTGGCGGTTTTCGACGAGTGCCAACAAGTTTCAACGCCTCATGAGGGCTTCACTCCAATATATGTTTATATGTATATATATATATATATTATACACGTGATGGACGAAAAAAAAGAAAGAAATGAACGTAATAAAATAAAAATATACCGCACGCACTCGTTAAAGTATATAATAATAGTTTTCCACTCCGCTATACGAAACGATTTTCAATTGAAAACGTTTAGGAAGAGAGAGAGAGAGAGAAAGAGTGAGAAATTCTATCAAATCTCATTGTTCGCTCGTTATTACATTGTCACTGTAGCCCCGGGGCGTATCGAACCGTACAGCGGTCGGGGAAGAGAAAATAAAAATAATAATTATAATAAATATTATATACGCGTACCGGAAAATGTTTTTTAATTAGCTAACCGCGTAATATTATATTATTATAGTAATTTATGAAAACGAATTGTGAACGCGCAAATTGTACGAGACATTCGAGAAAACACCGTCGTGTACAATGTTCGAAAACGAATATACAAGAGTAATTGAATACACAAAAATCGTACGCGACTGTTATGAAATGTAAGAACAAAAAAAAAAAAATCATACACAAAAATTACAAATCCGTTTATAAATTAAAAAAAAAAATTCCGTTCCGTTTTCTTTCCCTCGTCGTGTATAACGTGCGGCGCGAGTCGTTTTCCTTCGCGGAAATTCTCGTAATTATATTTTTGTAACCGAATTCTCGCGTGTCTCAATTTTTTTCCCCACACGTCTTCGAAGACCCGCGCGCACAAGAAGACGAGAAATCAACAAAAGCGAAAGCAAAGAAAAAAAAAAGTCATCCCCGTCTTCTTTTATACGTTTCGTGGAATAGTTTTAAATTGGTGTTCCGCGCCACCACGGTAAGCTATTCAAGACGTTTATGGTGTGTATGTATTCTTTTTTTTTACTTTCATCGCGTGGCGGGCGGTATAGTGTCGTACGCGCTTTTCTCTCGAAAAGGAGATGGAAAAAAAAACGGAGAGGAGGAATAATCCGCGGGCTGTTCACTGGCGGCAGCGTATACGCAACCGCGTATAAATCATAATCCGGCCCGCGTTATTACGCATAAGCTTTGACACGGTGAAAAAAAAAAAAAACAATTTAATCGAATTCTTCGCCTCGCTTATTATATAATAATAATAATAATAAAACGTACACCTCCCGCGGCCGTCGCGTTTTTCTCGTTTCGACGAGAACTGACGTCTTAAGACCGGGCGCGCACCGCCACCACCCGACGTGTACAAGCGAGTAATGAACGTGTCACCCGTCTCGTGTAGTTTATTATTACTGTGCGACGTCGACGTTGTTGCCTCTCACAAACACGCACCGAAAAAAAAAAATGTTTCCAATTTAAAAACACGAAAAAAAAGAAACAAAAAAATCGTTTTTCATCTCCGCGCGCGGTAAAGTATAAATAAAAAAAAAAATTTTTCTTCGAACTTTTTGTGCGCGCGCGCGTTATAAACGCGGCGCCGTTCGCCCGCGACCTTATTAACCGATATACCGTCGCGTCTTCCGCACCGAACGAACTGACGAGGGATTATTGTTATTATTATTATTTTTTTTTTCTCCTGCACATCTTTTTCACATTTTTCCTGCACTTATCGCCGAACTCGTGTATTTTAAATTAACCCGCGTGCGTTGCGGATACGTTCGATGGATTTTCTTCGTTCCATTAGCGTCCATTCCGTGGGCAAAAACGAAAAAAAAGAGAAGAATAAAAAACACGTCGTAATAATAATAATAATAATAATAATAAATAAACCGCCCTCGATCGGCACACTACGCGAGCCGTGCCGCGCGCGAGAGTCGAACATTCCGCCGTCATTAAGGAGATTGATTTCGTTTTGTGTAGTGCGTACACTACAACACGGGCGCGTGTAATAAAGACACGAACAGAGCGGTGCAGGAAGAGGAATGTTTTTTATTTTTATTTGTTCCGGAGGAATTTATTTATTTCTTAAGAAAAGAAAATACGGTCATTGTGAAAACGAATCCGAGTGAAAAATTGACAGTGTAATACCTATCGCCGCGCTGCAATAATACGAGTTTATACGAGCCGTTTTTTTTTTCTTCTTCTTATTATTATTATTATTTTTTTTTTTTATTTCACTCCGACGGATAATATCTGCAATATATATTTTATACGCGAATCCGAGTCATTATATATTATTATTATTATTATTACTCGTATTATATACATACACTCGCAGTGATTTCATCGGCGGTAAAAATCCGCGCATTATTTAATATCACAATGGATGTATTTAAAGAATCTGCGTGTAAAGGGAGACGTTTTTCAGTTTTTTTTTTTTTTTAATCGATTCATCCGCGCACAGAGCTATAAGAAGTTTATGCGCTTACGCCAATATTATTTCGTACGAGTACGAGTGATTTTTTTTTTTTTATTTTCGTTATAATTTATTTCGGGGAGAGATATGGACGCGTTCCGTGTTATTTCGGACGAAATTAATTTGCTAATTAACATCTCCCTATAGAGTTTGATTGAAATTTTAATACCATACGATATTCAAGTAGAATTATAACTTTGAAATCATAAGCGAAATTACGGGTCAGGCCAATCAGGCCATGGCCTGATCTATGATATACTGACTGGATAACATATAATAATATACCGACTCAATAGAATTCAAAATCAATAACTTTATTCACGCATTGAAGACGCCTACAATAATCCGTTTAAATCTATATGTAATTTACGCAATATTTATTTGTTATTTAATATTAGATATTTTACTTGTAAAGATAAATAAATAACGTTACATTAATGTAAATTACCGTATAGAATTTGTAGTTTGAATTTTTCACATGCTATTATCATTTGGCTAATCCTAATAAAATTGTCTAGATTCGTTCATGTTCAAAATTATATTAATTATACAATATAATTGGTTTCGTTTGATGCAAAACCAAAATGGAACCGTTGGTAAAGATGAAATATATGCGTACAAGATTTATTATGGAAACGATTTTATTTGATAATAATAAAAGCTCTCTAAGATCTGTAGACTATTTTATATTGATCAGAATTTTTTTTTTTAAAGAACGCTACAAAGGCAAACGAAATTGTACAACGAGAAAACGCGTTGTTAGTTGTACTGCTAGAATGCAGAAAATTGCTCAAAAATTGAAACGTTTACGATAGAATCGTTTCGACGGAAGAAAAAAACCCCCCTGTTGACCTGCACATTTGTACTTATATAAGGTACCGAATTTTCACACGAAATAAATTACAATATTATCTGTACGCAATAACGGAACCGTTTTGTTCTTTAGATATTTATAATTATTGAAAAGTTACGAGATTTAAAAAATTAAATAATATAATAACATTAATTCAATAAAATACAGGTATTTCATAATAACGCGACACTGCACACACATAATTTCAAGTCCCAACGTTGTTTTCGTGAAAAGCAAAATTTTTGATTACACACGTGTACATTATAATTATTATTGATTGGGCGCGTTTTGTAAATTTCGTGTTGTGACTTCTCGCGTTTCACGAGCACGCGTATTGTAATTTGTAAACATAAATTTATTGAATAACACCGAAATCGCGATTTTCACGATAAACGAAACTTATTATTTTTTTTTTTTTAATAAAAACAAAATACACGAGATATAAAGAAATATTTGACATTGACTCGATCGAACGATTACGGCACCGAACGGTGATTGAAAACTTCATGATTTAGATGAAACTGTTGGTTTTTATATTTCTGTACGCGCAACATTTTTCGACTTTTATTAGAAACAATGTTTCGATTATTATTATCCGTTTTCTGGTAAAAGAAAACGTTGCTTGGCTGTCGCCTTATTGAGATCATATTTCGATTTTCTCAATATATATATATATATATGTACGTAAAATTAAAATTTTCGAAAAATGTCTACCAATTTCGGTGGTTATTTAAAGCGATTATTAAGGCGTTAAACTATACATTTACGTCATAAAAGTGGCAAACAATTTTTCGTAAAACATACGACTTATTTTTGTCTACTATAATTCCGAAAAAAAAACTCGGCGTTTTTTTTAATTCATTTCCACATTTAATCTCGGTAGGACCTTTAGAGACTTGAATTTGCCGTCAAAAATATATTATTTTATTGAGAAATAACCGCCACCGGAATAACCGAATTAAACCGTTTTAAAAACAGCGTTTCGAATTCCGAGCTACTTTTACAGGAGTCACGGTGATCTCGATGATTTCGTGAAATTTTCGGTATTTATTACGCGAAAACGTAACGCATAAGTGTAGTTGTACATTAAAAGAATATCGCGTCGAAACTACGGTTCGGTTCGGTTATTATCGAGTTTTATAACGGAAAAAAAAGAAAAAAAACTCTGAAAAACTCCGAAAGACTCTTCGTCTGTGAGTGAAATGTTTCACTTGTAAACGACGAGCGATTATTGAACACGGAATTCCAAATGTAAACACGCCGCGTACGCGATCAATGAGATCGTACCAGGGCGTGAGATAAAAAAAAAAAAACCTCACTGTCTCCTAGTTCTAACCGCGGTGTGTGCCGCGCGAGCAAACGTCATCGATCCGTCTTTCGTGCACGTTTAACGTGATCCGCCGCGATGAGCGGTGCAGTGTTGTGTCGGTATCCACGGGGATTTGTTACGGGACGGAAAGCCGTCACCGGCCATCGGGGACCGTTTATTTCGTTTTATTATTATTATTATTTTTTTATTTCACGTGACTGGCGAAAAAAATAAAACGTCGGATAAAAAAATCCCCGCACGCACGCGGCGATTTCTATTCAACAAAAAAAAAAAAGCGTCCTCTGTCGATTATTATCCGAATGCATAATCGCTTAGTCACACACATGCCGCACAGTGTACGCGACATTATCCGGAAATATAACCTCGTGTAAATATGTATAAAAAAAAAAAAAACATCTCCCCAAAAAAATAAATAAAAAATTACCGTCGTCGTCCCGAGCGACTAACGCGGCGATTATCGGTGTCAAAATAATTCTCGTGTGTGCAGGCGTTGACCGCGGCCGATGGGGAGAGGACGCGGTGAATTTTTTTGTTTGTCCCCGATAATTCAACCGCGTTTCGTTCGCTATCCGTTTTGCGAAATCTCTCGGGAAGAAGGAGAACAAAAAAATACCATATTTTTCTCGCTAAAATAAACGTTTGATATCCATCCGATACAGTTCGTCGAATAGTTCGTTTTTATTAACTCTTTTAGGAAATTACACGCATATTCTCCCCCTACTCAACCAATAGTGTTTTTTTTTTTTTAACGCAATTTCTATTTTCTATTCGCTCAATTGTGTTTCCCTTGTGTTGTTCACAAGTCCGTGGCGCGGATTTTGTATCGTTAGAAACGTACTAAAATAATATTACGGTGTAAAAAAAAAAACCTAAAAATATACGACAAAAAAAAAAACAGAGATAAAAGCGAATTATGTGTCCATAAAACATTATAGAGAATGTGCGATAATTTAATACCGAAAAATAATCGAAGATATCTAATGTAATGGAAACGTGAGAATTTTTCTTGACTCCTCATAAAAAAAAACCCCGCAAAATAATTTAAATTTAACGTATAATAGTAAAAAAGTGAAAAAAAAACATTACGAATTTAAAAACGATTAAAATGTTAATTAATATAGGTTTTTCGTACTTGGAATCCGTTGCATAAAACAAATTTTCACGCCTTACTCTGCTACTATTTTTTATCTGTACTCAATAATAATAATTATGGTAAATAATCTATAGGATATGAGCACTGTTTTTCATCCACTATATAATACAGTCACAATACTAGCACTATTATGCAATTTACTTATAAAACTTTTTTTTTCCATGTAAATAAAAACAAAAATATTTATAAATCGCAGAATTAACTTATTTACACAATAATTTTACCGTTTCAAATAAACCGCGTGTCTGCTATAATAAAATAAATTGAAAAAATATTTTAAAACGATATTTTATTATAGCACAATTTAATACTTTCCTTTTTTTTTTTTTTTGAATTTTGAGTTATCGAATAGCATTGGAAAAGCTTACTCCATATAAATGGCGAATGGAACGATCCTCTCTTTGCTCGTGCGGAGCTGAACAAACAATCCGACATATCATTGAAGCGTACACGAAAACAAGATTTGAAGACGGAATCGCAAAACCACGCGAAGCTGCAGGGACGGAGAAAATTAACTGGATAATAAGCGTAGAGACACCGTTTTTATGAGTCTCATCATATTCTACGTTCCCTGTTACGATTAATAGATTCTATTATAGTTATTTTTCATAACCAATGGTTTATTATGTTTTTTTATTTATCGCTGTTATTAATAATTTATTGTTATAAAATATTATACGCTGTGTACAAAATAGAATAAAAATATCAAAAAACGAAAATTTTTCATACAGAGTGAGTATAATATCGATTTTATATTTATAAAACGTAACAAATGTCGAATTTTTCTCCCGTAGAAAGCCTTCGATTATCCAATTTAAACATCTACGTACGTTTTATACTGATTTCTATAAAAAAAAAAAAAAACATTTTATAAATTAATTTCCATAATAATGAATAAATCTATTAGTAAACGATTGTGTGTGTGTGTGTGTTCGAACTCAACGAATACGCGAATATGCAGAGATAGGTTCTTTCAGTAACGGACTTCGGTGTAACCACGGAGCACCCGGGATGACGACGCGACCCTTTTTTTTCACGTCGAATAAAGTTTAATATTGTAAAAAAAAAAAAATACGTTGACACCCGGTTTGATTGATGCGATCTGCGAAACTCGACGTACACCACTGAATATTCACTATAATATAATACGACGTGTACCGTACCACCTATCGAGGGCGAGAAATAATCGTGCTGACGAATAAAATTAGTTACACACAATAAAGTGGTTACAAAAAAAAAAAAAAAAAAAAAAACGATAATAAAGAAAGGAATTAAATATTAACTTGTATTTTCACTCGTTGTATACCAGCTATTACATTTGCATAACAACGGGTGTAAAGAATAATAATAATAATAAATATTATTATATACACCGAATTGGATCGAACCGATCGAACGGGGAAACGAATCGGGAAACGCAGACGATGCTGCGTGCGTGGGGTATTCGTGTGCACGGCTCCCGGGGTGGTTTTATTTATTTTTCTATGATTACAATATCATTAAGTCGTAGCGTGTTTATAACATATTATTGAGTGTAATTAAAAAAAAAAAAAAAAGTTTTAAACGTTTATTCGCGTATTTAATCGTATCGATAGTTCGTCGCCGAGTTTCCAATACGTTTTCATTGTGCGCAATAATCAAAACGAAATTCATTATAAGTTTTTCTCCGTCGCGAACAACACTGCAATCCTTCCTACCCATCCGCGTTATTCCTGGCCCGCGTTTTTCAGACATGCCCTCCCCCGCTATTGCGTGCGAGAACTTTATAGGATTTCTTTTTTTCTCTTTCTATTATTATTACCGCACACGCACAGATCATGTCGTCCCCTATGACGACGACGACGACGACGCCCTCCGTGCGCGGCCTAGACAAACGGAATATAATGCCGCAACTCCGTACACGATTCGTTATTATCTCATTCTCCGGTCGCCGGTAACTTGCGCAATTCCTAGTCCCTCCCATACATACGCGTCCCTCGTTTTAGCATTTAACATTACTCGTTTGCTGGTTAGCCTGCAATCGTCGTGAAACCGTTTTGTATTGTGCGCGACCGCGTTCAAAACGGTCGGAAATCGACGAGAAATCCGTCTAGTCATCCGGCGCGCTCGTATCATATAATATACCGGCCGAATCGAAAGGGGTGAAAACAGAGATGGTTTCCATCATTAGGCGTGCGCGCGCGCGTTCCTTAGGGAACCTTAGGGTGGAGGGAGGAGAGGAAGAAGAGACGTACCAACAGGTGTTGTATGCAAAAAAAAAAAAAGAATTAGAGTTATATTCAAAATCGTCCCTCAATCCTTTTGTCGTCGTCGCCCGACCGAATTACGGACGTAATACAAAACGGATAGCTGGGCGGACACGCATATTATAACGTCGTCAAATGACGTCCCGTTATATACACAATACCAGCTCTATAGCCACACATATATATATATATAATACCATTTTTTTTTATTATCGTAACTACAGAGGAGAAAGGCGACGAACGAGCGAAACAAAACGAAAAATCATACAGTCACGATACGTACGCGCGCGATTTTTGCATACGGCCTGTTTAACACGTCCCGTTTGACGATAATTTATATATATATATATATGTACATATAAAAAAAAAAAAATAAATACATTCCGCTCTATTCGAATCCCTCGATGACGTTATATGATATTTTGTTTATAACGCGAAAAGGGAAAAGGGGTAACCGTGTCTTTTCGCACGGTCATGACTGCGCGTTGTTTAAATAGGTTATTAATTTTTCGCGCGAATTTATCGCGTTTTAATTTTTATTCTTTAACGGCTATTAGTGGGGATCGACAGAATGCGAAAACGCTCCGTCACGGAAATTGTCGCGTGCTATATGCAAAAATTTGCCCGCCGGCTCTTTCAATCGACCGCTTTTCGATTATAATATACTCTAATGCGTTTTCCATTACCATCTGCTACCCATTTTAACGTTTCTGTCTACATACAATCGGCTAAACTGTTTTCGATTCCAAGTCTTAACTTGTCTTTACCGGCTACGCTGCGCGATTAGTCTGTCGTGTTCTCTTCTCCGTTGTTTGTACACACAAAAAAAGAACAGCGTCTCTAATGTTCATCTCTTCTGTTTATGGACGATATACGAAGACGTTTTATAAAACTACACCGCTCTGGACGATTGTTTTCGCTGCTCACGTCTCCGGATTTCAACTCATCGGGTTTAATTTTTTTTTTTTTTTTTTACGTTCGAATAACAATAATTAGAATACACGACAGTCGACACAGCGTTTATTTACAATAGTTCTTAATTTCAAATTAAAATCCATAAACTCTGAAACAGATGGTTTTATTCGTAAACAAAACGAAATCGCGGGCGTTTCAACATCTCGTAAAACTAAGACGTAATTAATATAAATTATATGTTTGTCAAAAAAAAAAAAATTAATCTAATAATACATAAATAAATGCGTGTATTTTTATAGGTGTTTTAAAAGATAAAAAAAAAAAAATGGGCAGAATATATGTCTTTAGGTATACCCATATATTATGATGTTGCTTATGTTTCGCCGCGATCACCGTCGCGTACGTTTCAACTTTCCACAGTGCCGTCCGCCACTTGTTGGTTTATAGGATGGTTGGTCTCGTCCAGCTCGTCGTTCGGCATAACTCTTTTCGACGAATAGAACACCTGCGTCCACATTCTTGTCAACATCATGTTGTATTTCAAGTCTCTGTAAAACGTGGTAAGGAACATTGAATGTTCCCGGCCCACCTTCAACAGTTCGTCCACGTTCAGCGTGGCGTCCAGCAGGTTTTCCACGATCATCTTGTTGTCCACCTCGACGTTTATGTCGTCGAAGAATTCCAAATCCAATTTGAACTCTGAGCAATTGGCTTTCCTGTAGTCTACGAACTTTTTGTACAGACCGTCGACCGTTTTTTCCGCGGTTTGCGGGACCGCTTGATTCCTGACGTGGAGCACCGTGTCGTATTGCATGATCATCACCATGTCCCAGTACGCCTCCAACACCAGCGACAGGTCGGTCGGCGTGATCACTAGCTTGTCGACGATCGTGACCAGGTTTTCCTTCAGCACGTTCGCCTCGAATACGAGCGTGGCGCCCAGGCTCGGGTCTTTGCGCAACAACAGCGTCATGTAGTGCGTTTGGAACGCCAAGTGCTTGGCCGTGAAGCACAAGAACGACTTTTGCAGCACCGCGGCGGCGTATTTGACGAACGATCCGACCTTGTCGAAGTCGTTCACTACGTTAACGATGATTGACCTGGTGTTGAATTCCATGCCGTCCACGAACAGTGCTTGCGGAACGATCTCCACACCGTGCGCGGCGAACACGTCGGCGTACATCGGCCGCTCCAGGCCCCTCACTCTCTCGTCCAGGATCCTCTTCCACGCGGACTCGTTCATCAGCACGTGTTTCAGGAACGCCAGCGTGGACATGTTCCGCTGGTAGACGGTGTCGTCGTTCAGCTCGGCGGTCCACGCGCAACAGCCGTGCAAGCACGCGTTCGCCATGACACCGATCGCGAATAGCGCGTTCGCGAAATACATCGTGTGAACAATTCTCCGAAGGATTGCGAAGTTTATTTTTCGATTTTTCTCCGAACGTTTTCGCAAAACAATCCAGCGGCGGCGGAATGCGCGCGAGTTCGATTCTCCGACTCGTACGCGTATGTGCAGGCTGGTGTGAAGTCGTCGCCTATTGTATCTCGCATCAGATTTGCGAACGAATACTTACGCAAACACAGACACGACGTTATTTACTTATTTCGAACAGTATAAACACGAGTAATACGCATTACTCGCCTATGTAACATGCGTTTTGAGTGTTTCGGGTTTTGAGTGTGTTTTCAAGGCCTGTTGACACACTCTCGCGAATATTATTTTTCTCGAAAACTCTTCTCGGAATCGTTTAAAAATCGAAAACATTATAATATTATGACGATGTTACGTATTTATATATATATATATATTTACTTGTTGTATAACCCAAGTATGTACAGCGAAATCGTTTTTATGTTCGAAAATTAATACCAAAAATAAATACCAAACGTATATTCGAAACGAAAGAAAAACCGGTGGCCTGAGTAAATGAACGTAAGTGGAAGATTTCGGATAAGTTAACAATTCGAATTAAACGCACAAATGCATACATAAACTAACGTAAGCGAAATAAAAAAATGTCAAGTATAAAGAACCGTAATTTGGTGTTCAAAAGAGGCGAATATCGAAAACTCGTGTTAAAGAGATTAAGAAATATTGCGGTATTTTTTTGGGTTCTGTGATATTCGCGTTTTGATTCATTTCAAGTCGTATTGCGCACTTGTTTAATGCGAATTTTCGTATTAAAAATCATATTGAAATAAATTCATTCGCCACTGATTATTTGAACAAATACAACAACATATTTTACAAACAATTACATACACAATATACATACGTGTCCGACGTTGTTCGCACGCATTTTTCACATTTTTTCGTATTTTGTATTATATGAGAATTCATGTTCATAAAAAGGGCCCCTCTCTCCTCTTCCAATATTATTCATCCATAATTATTTTCTCAATAGCTTTTATCGTTTAATAATAATTTGAGAATTCACAAATCTTATATCGTATACACTCTTAAGGTTCCATTTTTTTTTTTTTTTTTTTTTTACATCAAAACTCACATGAATTAATACAATATATTAACCATGTAATCGACGGTATATCGACAGATTAACAAACGTTAAAATTCCAACTCATCTTTCAATCCCGCTTACTTTATATATTTACGGTTTTAACAAAGTGTTTTATTTATTTTATAGTTATCTTCGTCCAAATTTTCAATAAATATTACTTTTCAAATCGTTTACGACGTTCTTCCACATTTTAGGAATATAAAAGTATTTACACAATTTTTCTAATGACAATACTTAATTGAAAATTCGTTGTAAATCTCAAAGTTTACGTGAACTTTATTCATAATTCTAGTTGGTTATTATCAGTTAGTTTAGTATAGTTCAGTATAGTTCAAACAATGATTGTAATATAAAACATGTAAATATTAATTATATAAAAAAAAATCGATAAAATCGCTATATTTGACGAGTTATATTAATTCGATTTATTCTCCAATTAATTTAATTTTCTTATTTAATTATAATAACGTACCAATTTTTTTTTTATATTATACAATTCATAAGACGTAGTTGAAATAAAATAATTACCTCTACAAATATTGCGTATATTATGGGGTGTGAAGTATTTGAAACGCTTCTTTCCCATTCGTTAACACTATACTGCGTTACAGTTACTCATATCGGTAAAAAACAAATGAAACAACGGCAAGCAAAATATATTACAAAAAAAAAAACATAAGAATTATTTTTAAAAGTTGAAATCCTCTTCTTCTTCTTCTTCTTCTTCAATCACCGTTCTACTGTTTGTCTTAGTCTCTTCCGTTTTCTGCAGATCGATATGTTTTCTGAGCAAATTCCTGGCGAAAATCGTTCTCCACACGTCCGGCGACATTTCCTCGGCCATAATTTTATCGAACTCCCTGCGCAGCAACACCCGCAACGCGTCGGCTCTTGATATCGCCGGATCCGACCCGTCGTCGTCCTTCTTTTCCGCGTCCTCGTCATTTTTCTTCTCCTTGTCTTTCTTCTTGTCCTTGTTCTTGTTCTTCTTCTTCTTGACTTTCACCTCGGTCATGTCCACCATCACGTCGTTCACGTCATCCGACCAATCCGTGCTCTTGACCGCGCACACCGAGTCGAATTCGTCTCGGACCATATTGTTCACGTCCTCGGTCACCCGTTCCGTCTTCCGGCCGAAATTCACGTCCACGGGGCCGGCTCTCTCGTCCAGTGCAGCCATCAGCGTCCGCACTTCCCTGAAGAACACGGCCAGCTGCAGCACGTTGGTGAGCGGCGCGCCCACGACCGCCAGCTTGTTGGCGATCACCTCGTAGTCCTCGACCAGCCGGTCCAGGAACCGTTCGAACTGTTCGTTCGGGCCGCCGTACATCTTGGACGAGACCACGGACAAGTGCATCACCGTGATCCGATGAAAGAAACACACGGCCGAGTACTGGAGCAGCTTCACGCCGTACTTGACGTACATACCGGAGTGCGAACACTTGCTCGCGATCGTCCTGACCGCGTGAAACGGGTCGATCGCGGGCGAATCGGCAGCGGTGACGCGCTCGCAGAACGTCTCGTCCGGATGCTGGAGCGCCTTGACGTTGGCGTTCAGCTTCTCGCTGAATATCGCCGACCACTTGTCGTTCATGGCCAGCGACAGTTGGAGCACCTCGAGATCGCGCCGGTACCGGGCGGGCAGCGCGTCCATCAGCTCGCCCTGCGGATGACCGCAGTGGACTAGAAACGTGCCAGCTATCATCGCGTGCACCAGCGACACGATCGGGTGAATCGTCATCGCCAATCAATCGTTGTCAGCAGTTTTAAACGGGAGAAATCGTCACCGCTCGATCCGAAACGTAACGGAACACTGAACGCCGCTGCCGTTCGTAACTGCGCGCGGTGTGTTGTTGACGCGAATACGCCGATGTTTGCGCAGGCTTTTCCGTTCGTTTTGTTGTTGTTTTCGACGGGCAAACGAGACTCGTGGCAAAACGCCGCACGATTACAGTAAACAAAACAGGCCCAGCGTTTTAAACGGCACGACATTACAAATACGTGGGAACAAGGACGTAACCAGAGACTTGGCATCCCCCTTCGTTCACTGGCCGTTTGTTGATTTTATTTCATAATACGTTTATTGTAGTTATTCAGTGATCAGTTCGAGAAACGTGTCTAGACAATTGCAGTCTGCAGACTAATTGCTTAAAAAAAATAATGGTAATAACGGTTATGGAAATGAATGTTGAAGGAAGAAGAGAAAGAGGAAGACCGAAGAAGAAGTGGTTTAATGAGGACTGTTGGTATGTGCGTGGAAGACTTAGGAGATCGCGTCAAGTGAAAGTTTAGGACAAAGGTGGCCGACTCCAAATAGTTGGAATAGAGGCGAGGGAGAAGAAGAAGATATTATATGGGATTTGTTTATATAAACCACTCACAATAATATGAGATTAAATTACACTGTATTAACGAATAATAATAATATTTACAAGAACAATAATATGCAAGAGACAATAAACGGGCATACGGTACACGTTACAATTATATACCACGGTGCTTGTCACGGAGTGTGTTTCTGACGGGTATATATAGGCGTTGGTTGTTCTGGAATATTCTCGAATTTACTTAACGTTTTTTTTATGAAAGATATTTACAGTCACAATGTAGTCATCGATTACTGAACAATGTGCGTAATTTCGAAAAGACTAGACTTTTATATAGCGTTTTTACCGATTACTTACCTGACAGACGCAAAATAATAAAAACACATTTTCGGTGCATTGTAACGCATAAGTACTCCGACATCAATTGATCAATATTTAATGACAACCATTTTTTGTGAAATTATTTCGAGGTATATAATATATTAAATTAATAATGCCATATAAATATTTTACATAGGTTATATTTACATAAATAAATATTATAATAAACATACGGAACGGAAATAGTAAACAGTGTTTTGTACTTTACAAGATAAATGATTGAAAAATAATTGATATACGTAGCGTTAACCTTTTTTTTTTATAGGATAAAATCGTAACCAATACTCGTTAATAGGATAAATAAATAACAACGTGATTTTAACGATTTACCAGTTACGCGGTAAAAGAAATAACGCGAACGGGGCGCATTCCGAGAAACAGTCTTATGACTGGTACGAATCGATTTTGAGGAATCCTTTTTGCTGGCCAACGTTCTTCTGGAAATGTAGTATATCGTTCCACGTGTTCGCGCCCATGCCAAAGTCGAGCCCTAACTTTCCATAGTGTTGTTCGATTGTACTTATGGAACTAACGAACATCGCTTTGAAGTCTTGGTCCGGTATGGATTTGGACATGGACGGGTCGTACAGGTCCTCGTTCCACATGACGCCCAGTTCTTTGGCGATTTCCATCAGCGTGTTTGCCGGTCTCGCGCATCTTTCCTTGACGTAGTCCATCATCCCGCCTACCACTTTGTCTAAAAACGGCGTGAAATCGAACTTCTCCACGGTCACCGCGGTTTTGCTACTTTCGAAAACCTCTAGGAAACTCATGGTGTCCAAGAGCAGTTCGTCCGTAAACTGCATCGCGCCCATTTTCATCAGGATGGCGGCCACGGCCGATTTGGCCATTTTCGACCTCTTCACCGACTTCTTGTGGTCCAACTTCCGCGTGATCTCCACCCGGATCAGCGTCATCAGGTGCATCGTGTCTTTGTACGCCAAACACGTGATCGCCGCCTTCAGCACGTCGATGGCCATGTCCACCACGGTGCCGATTTTGTTCCGGTTGGAGGACATCACGTTGTTGAGGAATATCTCCGGTCTGATCGGCTCGACGACCGATTCCGGCGGTCGTTCCGTGTTCTCATCGGCCGTCGGCTGTGGCTGCTTGGACTTGGCCTTCGCGCCCTTCAACAGTTCTTCGTCGATGATTTTCCGGAAACGCGTCTTGTCCAGCTTCACGTACACCGACTGCGTGAAAACGGACTTCCAAAACCGGTCGTGTTTCGATACAGCCACGAGCAACGCGTAATTTTTGTCGTAATCCGACAGTACGCGGAGCACTTGAGCACCGTGCGCGGACATTAGCTGAAGCATCGCGACGATCGTCAAACCCGACAAGAGCCTCATGGCGATGAAGAGAATATATATGTTTTCTGCGTTTACGGCAACGACCGATTCGAGGACCGATTGCAGAGCACACTGAACACAAAACACAACGGATCGTCGTGGCGTTGTTCAAACACGGCTTTGGTAAATATTAGAAGCGCCGAAACTCCGAGAAAACACACAACTGGTGCGAAACGTGTAGGAATATAATACCTCGCAGTATGCGTGTTTAGCAAACACGAGGAAAATCGAATTCTGTCCAACCCATCGATGCGCCGTTATTGTAAACTTGGGTCGAAGACCCACAATAACAATCGCTAACAAATGACCATAGAATTTATAAAATTTTAAAGTGAAAGACAAAATGTTATATATATAAAGAAATCCACCGTAATGGAAAACATATCGCGTGCACACTTCTATAATGATATTATATAGTTTCCAGTACATTAATAACATTAATGCTCGACCAGGCATTTTTTTCGTGTGTAAATTTTTTAGAAAAACGAGTAAACTTTATGTAGAAGAAATATTCAGAAAATGTAATTATTTTTTTAAATTTTTTAATTATTATATCTATGTATTTATTGTATACGTTATAAGAAGTTTTACTTTATGAATAATTTTTAGTTCGATTATTTACAGGCGATTATGATTATATTGTGTTTTCCACCGCATCCCAAACAGTTCTCGTGCCACTATCTATTTTTTTTTTTTTTAGCATAAAAATAATAATGTTTTTGGCGAGGATTTTTTACACTTCAAACTGTGTATTACACTACATTTTTTAGATAATTTAGTCTTTTTAATCGATTTATCCGATAATATCGCACACTGTGAAATTCGCCGATTAAAATAAATTAGGAGTGATGGTGACGGGAATGCGATATTGTTGTACGATCCAATTACGATTTCGATCCTGAAAATTGGCCATCAAAGAAAACCTAACAGTTTATACGGTTTTAAAGACGAAGGTATTAAGACGGATCTAACCGTTTGATCGATTGGCATTATGCGCAAAAGTTGAGAATATAATCTTAAAGCCTGATATTGTGAACGAGATACACAAATCAAAAAGCTAGAACGAGCGTTGTGCGTGAACGGAACAAGACTCAGCGATTAAAAGAATAAGAAAGACTTCGGACAAACGAGGAAGACGCGTTTGGCGGGATAGGACCTAATAGGATTTTTGAGAATACAAAATTTACTGCAAACTACTGAAGCGCTGAGATAAAAAAATATAATTGCTATGCACTCTATACGAATCGCGAATTGTTTCGAAATCTCGTACGAATTAATTAATTTTCGTGTATTTCGTCGTTACGTAGAGCGTCCGCAACTAACTTCCGCAGTGTTTTCGTTTGCGTCGCGTGTACGTCAACCGCGACGTGGTCGTGCCTCGTCAACAGCACGTTCACGTCCCTGACAAGCGGAATTTCGAAATTGAAAATCTGCGTCCACGAGCCCGTCGGCATCGTTTGCACGTGAAACGCGTCGTAAACGCGGTGCAGCCGTTCGACCACGAGGTCGAAAGCGGTGCGCGCGTCCGCGTCCCGCACAGCCGCACCGTCCAAGCCCAGGTCCGCGTAAACGCGGTGCCGGTCGGGCGCGACGCAATGCGCGTCGACCGTCGCGTCGATGGCGCTCCGCAGCGTCACCACGTCATCCATCCGTTCGGCGCGGCCCGACGCGGCGCCGGCCAGCGCGTACGCGAGTTCCGCGATCGCGTCCAAGTCGGCGTCCACCGCGGCCATTTTGTCCAGGAACCGGACGAGCGCGGACCACGCGTCGCGGAAAACCGACGACGACGACGACGGTTCGTCGGCGTGCACGCGCAAGATGAGTTCGACGAGCAGCGAGACGTTGGCGTACGTGTAACACGTGAACGCGGCGCGCAACACGTACCCGGCGAACCGGACGTGCGAGCCGAGCCAACGAAACCGGCGGAGCACGCGGCGGATTACGGGCAACGGTGCGACCGCTGTCTGCGCGTCGTCCTGCAGCAGTCGCAGCCGGTCGCCGGTCGCGCCGCCCTGCAGATCGCCGTAACCGGGACGGTGTTCGTCGTCCAGCACCACTTTCTGCCGTAACACCGGACGCCACTGCGCGTCGCGGAGCAACGTCACCTCGAACAGCTGCAACTGGTCGCGGTGCCGCCGGTGTTCCGCCGTGGGCCGCCGCGACCGACCGGACGAACGCGCGTCCGACGGCCGGACGTCGAACGACAGTGCGATTAGCAGTACGACCACCACGCCGGCCGCGGGCATTCGCAGAACGCGCATTCGGTGCGCGCGGCAGTAAGCACTCCGCGACGACGGTTCGCCGACTTTTCGCTTACCGGGGGGGAAAAAAAAAATCCGACGCGTTACCAGTAAACACAAAAACCTCGACGACGGGCACAACACACGACCGCGTCGACTAAATCCACGTCATCACCGGCAACGTTTGTCGTTGTTAACGTACTGCGCGTTATTCGCTCTGCGATTGGTTCGATCGACGACACGGCACTTGGCTGTATACGGCAATACGTCTCTACGAAACAGCGTTGTTATTCCGTTAAAATGCTGACTTTTCTCTCTCTCTCTCTCTCTCGTAACAATAAATTCCGATGCAATATCGATAAGAACGCCCAAACCGCACGGAATGTTTCAGGAATATTTGTAATCCTGACCGAAGCGATTTTCGATTAGAAACAATGCTCGGATCATCTCGTCATTTCGCGTTCCGGCATCTGGTCAGTAATTTATTTTCGATTTCCTCAGTAATTATTCGAAACACGCCAAAAATGTGATGAAAAACCGTTTGATTTTGCAACGGTTTTAAAAACGAGGTACAAAAACCTACCAAAATAATGATCATAGGATAGTTAAATTTACACTAAATAATTTATTATTTCGTTATATTATATAAGTGAAAAAATGTTCTTCCAATTTTAGGCTATTTGTTACAATTATTATTAGATTTATCGCGTCGCTTTCAAATTTATAATAATAACAAAACTCTGACAATTTGTCTAATTAATTTACTCGAGCGACATTAAGCGAAAACTCGAAATGCGATGTTTCAATGTTTCCAACACCTCCACATAATCGCGGTCGTCCTCACTCGAATTCTACGGAGAAATGTTTATTTTTATAATTAAAAAACAATATTCGTGTACGCACATTCGCCAACAACTGCTTTATTTACAGTAATAAGTAAGCCACCGTTGTGCCGACGTTTGTAACAATATTTATTATTGTAACGAATAATAAATAATATTTATCCCGCCGAGTCGTTTACATTACAATCAGTCGATTCGAATTAAAATTCGTGTATTCCTTATTTCGTGTTTACATAATTTTTGATATTTTCCTATAAAATAAAAAGCCTATTTTATTTTATTTTTTAAAGAAAACAAATTGCGACATAATCGGAAATAATTAATATTATATGAACCCGCGTTTTCGTCGCGCGTATCGAGTTATTATTTTTATAATCGATACGTATTTCGATTTTGTTTTTCCGAACATAAACTATCGCAAAAAAAAAAAAAAAAGTAACGTATCTCTTGATAATTTGATGGTAACTCTAATGATCTGGTAAAAACGTTTACTTCGTCGTTGAAAACAGCGTGACTGCGATTTCTTAGCAGTTTTCACAATAAAAAACGTTTATCAGTTATAGATGATTTTACACTGGAACTACTCGATTGAATAAAATCGCTTTGCTCCAGTAAAGTTCCACCGCGAATTCGTACATTTTTTTTTTTTTTTTTTTTGCTACACTGTCCGTAACGTCGTTTATGACGATTAGAAAACAAAAAGTGTGCCCGTGGGACGGCAAAATATTAATTCGTTTCGTTTACACAGCGTTCGATTCATGTGTTGTAAATCCGTTAAACGGAAATCGTCCGTATTAAAAAAATCTACGAGACAACAAATAACGGCCGTTTATTATTTATTATTATTATCATTCGCTCGAAAACGTATACATTCGTTTAACGCGATAATTACAACACGTACACAAAACACACACATAACACATAACTGTTTGTATATATATATATAACAGATAAAGAAATAAATACAAAAGTATCGAAAAAAAAAAGAAACTATCGCTTTACTGACGTCAAACGATTGGTAGAGAGAAATTGTTGTACAACGGACGACGAGTGTCACGCGACGTTTTTCGCCTTTTCAACCGACAACTGACTCGTCTTGTAATCCTTCCACTGCGTGGCCAATATCTGTATGCCCAACTCGTCCTTGTGCAACAGTGCCATTATGCCCAGATAGAAATTGGTGCCGTTGCGAATGGGAACGTGGAAGTCGAGTATTTGGTCCCAGTTGGCGAACGCCATTGTCTCGACGCCCAGACCGTTGTACATGTTCACGGAGCCGTTGACCACGGCGTCGAAAGCGTCCCGTATGTCCCGCCTGGCGGTCCCGTTGTCCGCGCGCGACAGATCGCCGTGGTCGGCCGCGTGACCGAAATGCCGGTACAACGAGTTCGCGTCGGCGCGCGCGCAACGGGCACCGACGATTTTCTCCAGTTCGGCTCGCATCAGCGACAATATGAACGCGCTGTACGCCGTGTTGTCCGCCAACAGTTCGGCCAACAGGAACGACACGTCCGCCAACAGTTCCATGTCGCCGTGCAACGCGGCCAGTTTGTCCACGTACACGGCCAACGCGGCGCGCACCGCGCCGAACATGTCCACCAGCACCGCGCCGTCCGCTTCGGACAGCCGTAACTCGACGACCGTCGTCCGTCCCTGATCGCGGTCGTCGTCGCCGCCGTCGCCATCGACTCCGGCCGCCATCGTCTTGGCCAACGTAACGATCAGCTCCAACTGCAGCGACACGTACTGCACGGTCAGACACGTCAACGACTCGTGCAGCAGACGCGCTGCGTGTTCCACGTACGAGCCGACCCACGGGAAACGGTCCACCACGCGCCGGATCACCGGCAACGGCGTCGCGATTTCCGCGTCCTGTTCATCCGTCAACAGCCGCAACTTGGACCGGGTCGCCGCGCTCACCTGCAGGTCGTTCGCGCCGGCGGCCCCGTCGTGATACGGCGGCCGCAGTTCCCGCGTCAACCGCACCTTTTGGTTCAGCACGTGCCGCCACTCGTCCTGGTTCCGCAACACGAACTCCAGCAGTTCCAGGTTTTTCGCTTGCGACGAGTGCTCGGCGGCGCGCTCGACCGGCGTGCCCGCGGCCAACATCAGCAGCGTCAACAGTAGCGAACAACCGACGGCCAACGCGCAATCGCAATGTCCGCCGCACATTTCGTAAGGGACGCGAAAATCAGAACGAGGCGATTTAACGAGGCACCCGTTACGGGTCGCGGAGAACAATGAGTGCCGACGACGCGATCGAACGTTTTTCTTTTTTTTTTTTTTTTTTTTGTGTTTGTCAGAACCGTGTGCGCTGGCGCGCGCTCGAAAATATTTACTCTGCGCACACAACTTTTTGTTTTTTTGTATTTGCCACTGCGAATTGCGCCGTAAGCGCCGTTAGACGAACGCAATGGCCGACGAAGAACCTTTTAAAGACAGTCCTTTTTTTTTATTTTCAATAACAGAGCTGTTTTTATAAATATTTTTAATTCTTAAAAAATCAAGAGATTTATAAAAAAAAATTTAGTAAAAATTGTGTTTTTGCAACGCTTAGAAACGATTAAGTATTCATTCTTTCGTGAAGCAATTATTTTCATGAATATCACCGGAGTCCTCTTAAAGTCCACACGCGATCCAATCGTAACGGGGGGTGGGTAATGCACTGAAAATGTTTGAGAAATTTCTATCAGAGTATAGTGTAAACGTATGAAAATAAGAAATTTCAAATTTGAACATTATAAAATGGGAAATTATGTAAATAAAATGAAAATAATGACACAACTCGATAAAAGTAGATTTTCCAATAAAGCCATTTAAGGGTTTCTTGTTTCTCGCAACGCTCGTCATGATCTTGGATTTTTTAAATTTTAATTAACACTAGTTTTTAATTTTCATCCTAGCAACGACACATTTTTCTGCTTATAAATGATCTCTAAAATTGTTCTATTTTCAACCCTCTCTTGAGTCATGACGACATTTCTGAAAACTATATTTCATACAATATTGATATTCCATTACATCCCACCACAATACGATGAGTGAATGCGTACAAAAACCAAAAATTCATTATTAATTAACAAAAAACAAAACTTTATTGCAAAAAAAAAAAATCATATAACAGATTACACAGTCTTGGTATTTGATTTGACTTGTGTCCAGTGACGTAAATAATGTTTTTAATTATTTTCAATATACCATTTTGATTTGAGTCGCTTTAGCCGAAAATTAATGATATTGTCTCTTTGATCGTCAGAACACAACTAGACTCTTCATGATGACAAACTAGCGATTACACGATTATTTCGCGTTATATTTATTTTCGGTTATTTTTAGAATTTTTAAAAATATCGTTCTCGCAAATAAAAATATGAGTATTTCGCTATAACTTTTCATGATAATAACGAAAATGGCAATTTCATTAGTTGTGTCGCTGATTCTTGTGCACCGACGGTATTTGAAATTAAAAAAAAAAATGTGAATGTTATTAATACGCGCGCGACGGTTGAATTTGATTTTGAATTTTATAATCGAAAAACGGTTTCGTGAACGAAAAACTTGGGTTTACTACGCAAAGTATTCGAATATATACGAGTATATTGCGTAGTTGTAACGAAATTACTCTCAATTTTGCGGGTTGTCAAGATATTTAAATTTTAGTAAATAACTATCTTAAAGTCCGAGAAAATAAATTGTAAATATTATGAAAAGTACAACGTAAATTACGCATGTATAAAGAGAGATTTTTAGGAATTCATTACAAAATTCAAACGGAATATTAACTTTTGAATATTTAAGTCTCAACATGTATTTAATAAGGTCAGTTACACACGATATACGTTCGCAATATTATTTCACGAGTTTTCAGAAAAATAAAAAACATTTTTTTTCTTTACATCTTCAGATTTTTGTTCAAAACACGTAATATAGTAAACAAGTTGTAGTCGTTTCTTCGAATATACGGTTTTTCGCACTATTCAAACACAGACACAAGTGTCAAGCGTTTTAGTAACGCGCGCATAATACAACACAGAATTTACTTATTTTTTGGCGAATGTGTCTAACATTTGCCACGAAAAAAACAATAAAACGTCGACTTTTTGTTTTCTTTGGTCTTTTTTTCTTGTGCCCATCACCGAAATCGGCATTGTAGTAAAGAAATCATAAAAAAGTCAACGATCGATATGACTCAGGTTTATAAACCGTTGTAATAATAAACGCGTTTAATTTTAAAGCAATTTTTCACAAATCGCATTTAAAAACAAAATAAATTTTTAAAAAAAATGTAGGTACTTTCAATATAAATCTCGTCATATTTCGAATTCCGCGTTTCATTTACTTATCAAAAACGTCCAATCCACCCGATTTCATTCACACGAATTTCAAATAGTATTTATTCGATAAATGTCTTTATTCTTCGAAAATATCAACAACAACAAAAAATATATATATAAAAAAATTACCGAATCCGCGTCGTTATTAAAATATGTTCCAATAACCGTCGTGTGATGCGGAGAGGAGTTTTAGACAATAAATAAATCCATTCCTCGTCCCAATTGCCGCCGTTCGTTCGTGTTCGAAGCAACACATATCGTTACGGCGTGTAATATTTAACGTTATAATAAATTGATATCTAATTGTAACTGTTAATTTACAATTAACAATATCAGTTTTTGATATCTATGTAAAAAAAAATTTTGCATATTTTTTGTAAATCAAATGGATATTTCACAATTTGTTATTACACATAAACCTAGAGCTCTAATAGCACGTACGTATTTACACATGTCGCGATGCACAGTGTGATACGAATTATCGAAAAGCTGTCTCGATAGATGGGCTTTTATTCCAGTACAAAAAAAAAATGAATATGATACGGACGCGATGTACGTGTCTATAAATCTAAAGCGCGTGGTCCGGATACGACGCGAACACTTGTTCCAGACGCTGCGAAAATAATTTCAACCGCATTTTTAAAATGTAAAAAAAAAAAAAAAAAAAATCAAAATGTAAATGTGCGGCCGCCGCCGACCAGATGTCGTGTATTTTATTTTTTTCACGACAATAAACCCGACGTATTCGTTTGTAAATCCTAATTTATCGGCCGAAACTGTCCCCGAGTTCAATGGTAATCGCGCACTTAAATCACCCCCACGGTCCACCAGATTTGGCTTTTTCGCAATACTTATAGGCAACGGTAGCTATTTTATTTATTTATTTATTATTATTATTTTTTTTTTTTTAGACTGTCTGTATTTGTCGCGCTGATCGCGATTCGCGTAGCGGGCAAATGCGCGTGTTACTGGTATCGGAAAAGGGTGCAGTGTGAAACGGGGGACAAGAGGACGCGGTGACGAGAGGAGTTTTGACGATTTTCTAGGATTATGTAAATAAGCGCATACCGCGGACGACACAAAAGAGTTCTTCTCGACGGCCATTGAATACGGCGGCTGCGCGGTAGTTTAAATTAAATTATAAATTCTATTAAACCCGTATCGTTTTAAGCATATATATATATATGTATGTATTGTAAATGAACTTATAAAAAATAAAAAAAATCAAGACATTTAAGCCCGGCAATAATAATAACGATAAAAACGGTAATAATCGAGTTCCCCGAGAGAGGGAGATGGAGAAAGTAATCTAAAGCTTCTTCTAATTATTGCCGTGTCTTTTTTTTTCTTTAATCGCGCGTTATATTAACGTAATGCCACGAGCGAGTTCGAAGAATAAAAGATTAACGAAAAATTACGCTGTACGAAATGAAATGTTTAGAAAATTTATACAACATCATAATTCGAATAAAATTTACTGAAGGATTGAAAAAACGCGTCGAAATTTTATTTTTCTCATTTCTCGTTGCAAATACAAAATCATTACGCGTATTCGTCGATTACGTACACGTGTGCACCGCAATGTTCAATAGGGGTTTAAAAGAGGGATCGATGACGGTGTTGGGGTGAACAAAATCATTATTTATGTTCCTTTTTTTTTTTTTTGGATTTATTGATTTTTCGTTCATAACTCCTGCGGAAAAAAATCTAATTTCATAATAACTACTGAAATTGTTCTTGAAATGAAAAATTTTAGGAAACCTGCTTACGGTTTTTCGATATAATATTATATTGCTACACAATACTGTCGCCCGTACGAAAGACAAATTGATTCCTATGCTTTTCGTGTATTTTATCAATCGATTCAGATATTTATTTTTTTCTATTTCAATTGTAATTGATAATAAAACCGTTGCGATTCCAAGACTTGAAACGAAAACCGCTCGTGTAATGATTTCGGACGCGTGTCATTTACAGTAAAAAATATAAATAAAAAATTCTAAAAAATTAATTTTTTCGAATTTTTATAAAAACGTTGAATTGTTAACTCGTGTTAAAAATGTGTTACGAATTATTGCATTCAACTGACACGCCGAACGGTGCTCAATAATTTTATACAACATTTTTTACGAATAAAGTACAAAACGCCCGTGCAGAATTTGCTTCAGAACGAGGCGTACAAGAAATAACAATGCGAGTGATTTAAAATGTTTGAAACTCGTGATTTTCCGCGCGAATTAAACCTTTTCTTTTTCCCCGATAAAACATAGTTCGTTTTGAATACTCGGTTCACTGCGTTTGATGATAATTCGACAGAATCCGTTTCCGCGTCCTGTGCAACGATAAACCGCGAGTGCACGAGGATTTATTATTATTATTTTTTTTTTTTTGTGTACAGCAATAACGAAACTCCGGGTCGTCGGACAAAAAAGAAACGTAAGTGTACATATTTATTTTCCGTGAACGTAATAATAATTTAATAAAATCGATTTCTCGTTCGGTGTGTAGCTGGTGTATAGACCAGACCGACAAGGCGGGCACGTCGTTTAGTAAATCTCGTTATATAGAAAACGCGCGTTTTATACGCATTTATTACCGCGCGTTTCCCCGGTCGCAGCGCGCACAAGATTCGCGTTTCAACCGAACGACATTAGTGACGACGGGGGAGAGAGAGAGAAAAAAAAAGGAATATATATATATATATATATATATATATACGTATATTCGAATGGGAGCTAATAGTATTTATTTATTTATTTTTTTTTTAAGTGCGAGTCTGTTACGGAGAGATAACGCGTATAATTTTTATATTTATTTTTTTTCGGCCGATGGAACAGGAGAAGGAAAAAAAATGTATACACCTATAACTGTAGCGCACCTATAACAATAATCGTAATCGGTACGATGCAAATCCCCGTCGGATCGGTATTCGGTCCTCGAACGAGTGTACATCGTCGTCGTCGTCGTCAGTATAATTCGTACATAATATGCTAATAGACTCGAGAACGACGACGACGATGGCAGCGGCGGCTGCAATGGGTATAATAATATTATATAGTAAATGCGATATTAAAAAAATAATAATAATAAGCGAGCGTATATATACGAGCGTCTAATGGAGACCGTCATTTTTTTTTTTTACTAATATTGCAGCAATAACAATCGTATCGTATTTATGTAATAATAATAATAATATTATTATTATTATATGCATAAGATATTATGCGTCACTCGAAAACGCTTTAGTCGGGAATGGGTGGGGGAGGAATAAGAGGATCGAGTCTGTTCGACGAAAAACGAAAGATAGTGTCTTTGCTGCGGTAAAATGTTCTTGAACACTTAGGAATCGATCGTTCCGGACGGTAAATACGTGCAGTAAGTATAATAATCATACACACGAGGTTAAAAAGTTCAGATATTTAACATTCAGTTGTGTAAGTGGAATTGAAGAGAAATATAACGAGTAGGATATAAGGTATGATTGGTGGACAGAGGCGACCGGTGTAAATGTGCCATATATTATGTAGAGTATAAAAAACTAATCATTTTTTTATTTTAACTGTAGTTAGTCGCGCGATGACGCGTACGGAACATTGAACAAAATGGATAAAAATTGAATAGAAATATCGGTATTGAAAACGTTGATATATATCTAAAGTGGTGAAAACGATAGAGAATAAATTGAATTTAAAGAAGTTGAATGCGTCAGTATTGTAGAAAAGAGTCGAAACAGTGGACAGAGGTTGGTAAAACAAAAAGCGGTTAGATGTCGTTAATATGGAGATTCGCAAAGTAGATAAAGAGATCGTAATGAATGGAAAGACGTGAGAGGCAAATGTAAAAATAGCTGACAATTATAATGACGGTTGGAATAAAGTCGAAGGAGAAGAGTGTGCGAGTAACACATACTAATAACACGTCGACGCGATGGTCAGAAAGCGAATTGTTGTAAGAGACACTTATATTTTTAAAAATATTACTTTAATTCGTTTTCTAGTGCTAGTGACTATATTTTCACGGTGAACAGTATTTATGTGTTTACTTGTTCACTGTCCGGTCTAATATACGCGTGTCGTTAATTATATACACCACGGCTATTCCAGTGGCAAACACGACGAACCTTTTTCACTTGGAAAAAAGTTCGCGTGATGCTGTGTCATTACTACAGATGGACCGAAAACAAAATAATTGATCTCTGGTCCGTGTATACGAATAGACACGCGTGTTCAAATACACGCTTTCCGCGTATTTTTCAAACGAGAGAAGAAAAAAAAAATAAATATATATATTTAATTGGATTTCAAAAATACGTTTCTATTTATATATATATAATCACGCATGAAATTATCAGATTTCGTTACAGATAATTCCGAAATAAACTTTTAAAAAACAGCGTTTAAATGGTCTCAGAACTTTTTTAAAAAAAAAAGAAAAGAAAAATGGTCCTACAGTCAAAATCAGTCAATGATGCGTAGAGAATTACTCTCAATACAATGTTTTATTTCTGTATTGTTAAGTCAAAGACGTGTAGCAATATAAAATAATACACTACTAGGTGTTATCGTTACATAACTACAGTCATATTTTAATATATTTTTTGTTAACAAATAAGAAATAAAATAAAATGAAGAAAAAAAAAAACTTTACATAACACACAGTACAGTATTATTTATAATTTATAAAGATTTATTAATTTTTTTTTTTTTTTGTAATATCTCTTTCTTTCAAAATAAGTCGTATTTATTTTGGCGAATTTAATACGATTCATTAACATTGCTAGAAATGTTGCACGCTGTTAATACGTTTTATATTATATTTTATCCCTAAACGAAACGAATATTTCTAAAAATATCGAAATAACATATGAATTGTTACTATTTCAATTGACTTTGTTCGCTTGCAAATAGAAGATTAACAACTAATTTGGCCTTTTTTCCATAAATCAATTGACGGATGTATGGATGCTCCCCTTATTTTCTTATCCAAATAAATTTTCGCATTCCACGGGATCCAATTCTCTTGTCGTTTTCCCGTCTTATACTACAAAACGCTGTAGAAACCATCCAACCGCACCGTACGATGCGTTTAGGAAACGAGGGATACTACTTTTTTTGAATTACTTATCACTATCGTTATTTATTTTTTATTACTACCGCCATTTGTATTCCATTATTAGGTTATTATTTCTTGTCTTGCGTTATACTTTGTATTAGCTGAGCAGGGAGAGAGGCTAACGAGTTTAAGTCCCTATCCCAAAAATGGTGGACCACCTAAGAATTTTGTAATTTTATCACATTGAATTTTCATATCGAAAAAAAATTAACAACTATTGAAATCATAAACATAAGTTTATTCCATAAGCCGTAAGTAGGCTTTCAGATTTCTGTACACATTAAATAAATCTTATTAACATTTAAAAACGATTTGATTTAGTCTCCATCTCCCCCCCCCCGCTCAAGAAAAAATTCTGGTTGCGCCCTTGTAGTAATGACTTATGTTTCTCTCGTCGTTCTATTAGCCCGTTAAATAAACTGTTGTATTTTAGCGAATTTTCGTTTCATCCAATTCAAATTTTTTTTTTTTTTGATTCGGAGAGAATATTTAATGGCAAAAACAGAAAAATAATGTAAAATATCGACGGTTAATATCATGTAGTCGAGAAAAAAGACGGTGAGTGCGCTCGTCGCGGTCGTGTCGATTTCGTAGTGAACGTGATTTGTGTATTTGGCCGATTCGTGAAAAAAAATCGCACGCACTCCCGGGGGAGTGCTGGATTCTGGAAATATCATCAGAGCGGCACAATCGATATTTCCGTTATTCCGCGGATATCGTTCGGTATCGCTAAAAATCGATTGGCGAGCTATCGAAGCCGTCGGCTCACGCGACGTATTCATTTCGAAAACGAATCGGTGCGCCCGTATCGCACACGGCCGATTTAATTAACAATATTATTACGCCGCGGCGGACAACATTTATTGTTGTTGTATCGACGATGGACACACAATACACACACACACGCGCGCGCACACAGGGAGAAGCGACGTTTTATATTAAATCCGTTCGCCGGTTTTCCAACCCTTTCCGCGAAAAACGCACTGGTCATCACACACATACGGGCGTCATGTGCCTTTTTTGATCCGCTCGACCTGCCCGCTCGTACGGTCAAGAGCAGCAGCAGCAGCAGCAGCGGCGGCGGCAACTACTCTCTGGGGAGAATAACGGCGTGTAGAATGTCAACGGATTGTGCGATCGCGTTGGCCGAAAGAGCGAGGAAAAGGCTGCGTACCCCCGGCGGCCAAATGTCATCTCCACCGCGCACCGCCGTCGCGCCGGCGTCGGCGCGGGTCAGCGTCGGTCCGTGTACGCGGAACGGGTCGATCCGAACGGTCAACAAGAACTCGTCGGCCCGGCTTTTGTGTCCGCGGCGTCGTGTTGACCGAGTAATTACGACGACACCCGGTCGCGCGAAAGCCGTCTGGCAAACAGCGACGGGGCGTTCTCATTCCACGTCTCACCGTGCGGGGTGTATTGTCGCGGCACGAAACTCCTCTCCAAAAGTGGTCGCGCGAGGATTTCGCTGATGAAAGTGGAAAACGAAAGAAAGAAAAAAAAAGACGAAGAAAAATAAAGAGGAAAACTTCGAAGACGCGAAGACTTCGACGGAGTACTTTATATAATTATTATATAATACGTATCTCGTTACTTTTTTTTACAACGTAGAACGTTTGTTTTTTTTAAAGAGCGACCGGAAAAAAACACTTCAGTTTTGGATTCCGAACGGAATTCGTTGGTGTTACCGATTAAATGTCTGTGCACGAAAATTCTACAGAAATCAATGCTCCGAACCTTAATACGGTCGTGAATTGCGTCTAATCGGTACCTACTTTAGAGATTGATTTATTAATTTATTAACGAATTGATGGCGATAGGTTTTTTTTGTATAGAGCTCGGACTGTCCGTTGACTTATATTCGAATGACATGGCGAATGAAAACACGTCAAATAAATAAACGATACATACGAATTTATTTTTCTATATTCCATCGTCAGAAATTGAATTCTCGTTATGATAAATGTTAGTGTTTTCAAAATAAAATCGTAGACATTGTTTTAAAGTTTGTTTTCGTCCCATCAGACCAGAACGTTCACATCGCGCTCATATGTCCGTAGAACCGCATGTTTTATTATTTTATAACAGGTAGTAGTAAACTCACACTAAGATTATCGTTTTTTACGATAAAACATTTATTCGTAACGTATTTTACACTGTTAATTTTACACGTTATTTATTTGATTCATAAAAATAAACACCGGTGATAAAAACCGATTCAAGTCCGGATAGGAATATACGAACTCCATTGCGCATACCTGTTGTTTCACAACAGCGGAAGTCTTTTTCTAGGTGATTTCTTTTCTTGTCTTTTTTTTTTTTTTTTGTAGAAAAATTCAAAATGTCATTTAATTCTTATTGAACTGACATGACAAGGCGCTGTGGCGTGATGACGAAAACGGGTTGTAATTGAAAAATCGTGTTTTCTTTTGCCGTTGTCGTTGTCCGACAATGTAGCGAAACAAAAAAAAAAAAACCGAAACAAATCCCTTTTGAAAATGCGACCGGCGGAATCGCCGCGACGCGGTTTCCAAACAAGCGGTAGAGTATAAAATTCTGCCGGTATTCCGCGTGTCGAGATTTAATCGCGTATATATTTATACATATATATATATATATATACGTAGAGAACGCGCGTGACTACTCGCACGAGTTTTCGCGAGAAATCACTTTTTGAATAATTCATAAACGCCCGGCGGCTGTTCTTAATTCGATATTTCGTCGCGCGTGTGTGCAGCAGCGTGGACCGGATTTTTCGCCGGCGAGAGAAACGACGGTGTATTTATATATATTTATGGTGGCGCAACAGTGCACGGAGGAGAAATGGGGTCGCGGCGACAGAATTTGTACCTCTTAAAAAGTACATGTACCACCGACGTGACGTTAATGAACAATTTTCTGCCAAAGAATCGTTTCGAACGATTTGCAACACGGAATTCTCGTTTCCGACACTCCCCACTCGTCCCTTTATCCCGTTGAACTCGGGCGGAAAACTCTTTCTATACACACACGCGCGCGCCCGTCTTACATCTCGCGAGACTTTTAAACGAATTCGACTGCGGCGGAGGCGACGAAGTAAACCTCTCTCGACAATATAATAAAAGGACGGTACGACTAATGGAATTATGCAAAAATATTGCCGTTTGAATGACATCGCCGCCGTTGTGTTGCCGCAGTTCTTTGATTTTTCCGACCGCCGGCTAAATGAGATTTCGGTAAAATATTTGCGCGCGCTAACGCTGTAATTATTAACTCCACACACACACACACACACACACACCGCGGCCTACGCGTCGAACACAATACGATTTGTAATTCGCGTAGCCGTCAAAATTGAGTGTGAGAAGAAAAAGAAATGGTACGAAAATAAATCGTTTTCCGTGTTCTTTTCGTGTAAAACGTGTATTTTTTTCTCCTCGCCGTTATTTCGTCGAAATCGTTCGGCATACGCGCGTTCAGGAGGTATTGCTTTATTACTATAGGGCTATGAGGGGGACACTTCGTGTCCAAAAAAACGAAAAGGCCTTAAAAAATACGCACGCATTCACAGCCTATAAAAATAACTGAATACGTTCTTCTACGATCGCTAAAATATGTATTAAAAAAGAAAACATTTTAATGACGGCGGCGCCTTCCATTATAGGTACCTACATAAGATTATTAAAATATGATCAGAAAATTATTAACTTGTATTGTTAAAAATTAATATCGATAAAACTAGAACACATTAAACACGTAATCCTTGTGAAAATATTGAAATAATCTCTGCGGTTCTTAATGATTTCAAATAAAAATTGTCGAGCAAAAATACTGCCCATCCATCTTTCATCGATATATTCTTTCGCGTATACATTCTTTTTTTATCACCTATTCTATTAAATAACAATTTGTTTAAAACTAGTATTTAGTGTACCGAGATGCGCTCTCAAAATTCGAATGTATAACGAAATACGCCTACTAAAAAGATGCTAAATACGGGACATATGCAAAAAAAAAAAGATGTCTACGAGTTTCTATTATATTATGAAACGAATTTCTGTATCGCATTGACATGTTTTGAATGTTTATTAAAAATCATCCTGTGAGTGCCTAGCCATAGTTTTATTTTTTTTCCTGAACGTCGACCGAGCGGCGCGCGGTATAGGGCGGCGACGGGAAACTCTTGCGGGAAAGGGATGCTGCACGACCCTCGCGCTGTACACATTATAATATTGTAAATCGCGTGCACCGCGGTACATAACAGTAGAAAACGAATAGCAAATAAAATAACAGACTCCGACAAACAATATAACACAGCAAACGACAAAAACACGATTTTACCAATTTATGCGCACCGAACGGGGTCGATAAAATGTTACGCGAAATGCGCAATCACATAAATATACATATAAATACACATTTAGAACGACTGACTGAGAGTGAACAAATAGCCCGAAGGCAATCGGAAGGCTCGACGAGCCGCGGCTACAACAAATAGACACAACAATATCGTAAAAGTACGTACAGCATATTATTATTATTATTAATACTACCTATATTTGCATTGTCCGTGTACAGAGCGATCGTTTTGAAAACGATTCATTTGACGTGTACGAATTTCGGTCGACGGTAATACGCCGGACGGAATATTGTCTCGCGTTTTTTTTTAATTTGAAAACGTAATAGAAGAAAAAAAAAGTCCGTATGAAATTTTTCCCAATTTCATCCCCTCGTAAAAAAAAATATATCGTCAAAATTACCATAATTATATTGTTAAATTCACTATACTTTTAGAATTAATCTGTGACTACGCGCCGAGTTCTATTACAACCCGATATCAAATGAAAACCGTTTATTAATCATACCGGACAAGTACCACTCGAATTGTAATAATACTTATTTTATTATATATATATTAATGTATCTATTCGTTTTTTTTTATTTTTATGTATATAAATATGAGAATTTCATACGAATACTGAGAAACGTGTTGTCGGGGATTTCTTAAATTATTGCGGAAAACTGTCTCGTAACAAAAAAAAAAAAAAAACAATTTGGTAATACTTTGGTTTTATTAGAATATTAAAATATAATTGAAATATTTATATAGAAAAATCAAACTAATGAATATTACAATATATTACACATACTAAATATAATTTTTCGTTAATAAAAATAAAATGTTATAAATAAATTAAAAAAAAAAAAAAAAAACGCACGCTTTAAAATTATTGGTCTTGAGTCTCAGATATTCAATGCGATTTTTGTTATAGGACTCACTGCGATTTCTATTCCTCGCTGTATTCTCTGTTCGCCTAGACATTTAAATATTATATTTTATATTTATCGCCAAATTGAATTCGAAATTCGTTGTACGAAACGGCTTTCAAGCTCGTGTATTTATGAAAACGCGTTACAAACACACTGTTCTATTATAAGACGATTCATAAATGTATACAATTCTTGTCGTCCTGACAATCAACGGCGTAATTACGAATGATATAAACGGTTGGAGACATAAAATTTAATATCGGACGATTCACGTAACATCGTCCGTTGCTGCACCGAAGGCGTCAATTACGTTTTCGCGTTTCATTATTATGTTGAAACATCCACTGCGATCGCTCCGTATAAATACGCATTCGTCGTACGCGCGACTACACGCGGCCGCGGTACATTTCACATTCGTTTACCGGCGACGCGTGAGCGATTGACGACGTTTCCGCGTGCAAATGCCGCGGCCCCTGTACAATGTGCGGCAACCCAAAACCATCGTTTCGGCGTCGTCGTGACGAGACGTTAGCGTTCGGCACATTTGCGATACGCGCAACTAGTTGCGATAAACACGGAGCAAAAAAAAAAAAAATTTATAAAAATAATAATAATATAAGCACGCTGAAGTGTAGAGGTGACCGGAGGTAAACGCGATCACGCGATTTACCGGGAGTAACTCGTTGTGTATATTTTGATTGGAAAATCGTCGTTCGCCTTATATTTGTACACGAGAGCCACTGCGTTATTATACGATATTCGGTGGCGTACACGATAGTGAGACAGTGAGACACCACCTCCCCTTAAATACACTCATGAGCGAAAAAATCGACTCGCATCGCAAACTCGCAGTTAAACATCTCTAGCGCAGAAATTAAAACTCGTATACCGTTTTCTATTCTTAAGAATCTATAAAGTCTCCGTTTTAGTTCTAAGAAAACATTTTAAAACTAAGGCTTTGAACTCAAAGATTTTAAAATCAAAAATGGGATGGAAGTTTAAGTTTTTTCGCCAGAGATATTTAAAAGCGAGTTTGCGGTGTGAGTCGATTTTTTTGCTCACGAGTGTAAAGTATAAAGTATCTTTTCGAATTATGAAACGATGACTAAAAATACAAAAAAAAACTCATCAATTCGCGTATGTTATGATACCCCCTTGGAGAAATCCTGCGTACGCCACTGATGATATTAGAAAAACGCACAGCGTGAAAACACTTCTTTTTCATTTGCATCCGACCGACGACGAAACAAGAGTGTCGCGTAAAAAAACAATAAGGTACGTACTCGTATTTAAAAATGTGGGTACATAAGAAATTCGAATGAAACGATCGTGAACGGTTTTTTTTTTTTAATAAAATTCCCATTGAAATAATAACTGATATTTATTTGTTCCATTTTAATATGTACATATAATTTTGTATAATTGCTAATTTTTTTCTCCATCTTTTAGTAAATAAAAAATATTAAAATATTTGATTGCAAATTATTGACACTCGATATGAAAAAGTTTTCCATGCACACGCTGTCTGATGTTGATTTACAAAATAAATTGCCAAATACATTGTATCGTATGTATCTCAATACGCGAACGAACGAGAAAATTTTTTTTTTTTTTTTTGACTTTTCGACCATACTGCGAAAACAATAATTGATATATTAACGACATTTTAAACAGCACAATTATATGTATGGAAAAAAAATTATTTTATTTTCATTTCTCGTGAAAATAATATACGAGTACAATACGGTTTAATTGGATTAAACATTAAATACACATTTATTGAACACGTTATCGGTCTATTGACATAAATCTTGTAATTATAATTATTATTATTATTATTTATTATTTATTATTATTATTATTATTATTGCGTTATTAGTTATTACCAATGTAGGCGATATAGTTAATGTTCTTTTATATAGTACGTAGTATTTTACTGCACGTTAATAGATTAATTTGACAAATAGACATTTTATTTCACGATTTTATACGATTTACAAAAATTGCACCTATAAAATGTTCTTTTTTTTTTTTGACACATTTCGTAACGCATATTATATTGAAAAGTACATTGCGTTATAGAAAATTTTTACTGAAATTATTGCGTATTTATTATTTGAAATTTTAATAAAACCGTTACACTTTACGTACTCTAAAATATGATTCGTCGACAATATTTAAAATTTTAACCAACGTATATAGTCTTTGATTCGTATATAATAAACGTATATATATATATAGACGTGTACTACGTGGATCAAAACGATATGAAACTTAAAATAAAACGTTAACGATTTGTTTTAGGACCTTAATAAAAAAAAATGGGAATCGACCGATTTGAAAATATAATTATTACAACACGTTATAAGTTTGATTCTTTTCGAAAGTTTTTTCTAAAAAAAAAAAAATAGTGTAAAATCGTTTCTAAACCAACCGAAAACAAGAAATCTGAACAATCGAACTCAATATATCCCTGTACGAAATAACAATATGTTTTATAATGCGTTTTCCATTCCGAACTATACATTTACCAAAGTACATTCATTGGTAACAATAAAAAAAAAAATTAATTGCCTAATTAAATATTCGTTTATTAATTGTCACTAGAATAACAATACCAAATCAATTATGTAAAAATACACTCAGTTAAACGTGATTTCGTATTCGAAAACGCTACGCAATTTCTAAAAATATTAATTATTGAAATCGTATTGAAATCGGTGTCGTATATTACAATATAAAACTACGCGAAACACAATCATTGTGCTGCCATCTACCGATTAAATTGACGGGATGAAACGCTGTAATTCGAGTATATGCTGTATGTAAAATCTCTATAAAATTATAATAAACGTTTTGCGCAATTCTCAATTATGTATTATAATACTCATTTTATTATATCAGCCGTATAAAAAAACGGCGTAATGTATTATTAATTATTTCAATAGATTCTAATCGAAATCGCGACAACTTTTTGCGTTAAACGTTGGCGAACGCCGTATATAAATAATATTATTATTTTATTGTGAATTTCATATGTGAGCCGAGAATGATTTACAATTCACTATAAAAAAATATAGCGGGGGGAAAGTGGTAGTATAGACGTGTTTTTCGTTTTTGAACAAAAAACTCGATTTTCAAAGTAGATATTGTATCATTTTCATCAATACAATTAACAAATATGTTTGACGTAACGAAATAAGAGTAATTATGAAAAAAAAAACCGGAACGATTCCATGATACATTATAATTTTAGCATGCACAGCATAATATGGGTTTTAGAAAGTAGATAATGTGAAAATGTGTAAAAATATATCGAAAATATTTCATTTTACGTACAATTGCTTTTATTATTACAGTTTTATGGTATTCTTAAACATAAAAAAAAACAAATTATACTTTTAGATAAGAAAGAAGATACAAATAGTTACAAATGTCTTTAAATTTCTTTATGAACAGAAGTGGCAAATGAAAATATCATTTGCACAACACATGAAGCCCATTACTGACACATCCCACATTGAATCCAAAATGGATTTTGATTTCTCGCCACAAAATAGACAGTCTACAGTTCACCTTTCGTTGGAACTTCCTGTCCAATTGGTTCTGATATGTACTATGAAACATTCAGTTTCATATTATCACCCGACACCATTTTCTAATCTATTCCAATAATCACAATATTCGTAAAAAACATGATTTTAAATAAATATCCCTCTTAACATTTTGAAGTCTAATAATCTGATACACTAATAATATTTTATTTAATAATACAGATACAAATAATAATAATAATAAAAAAAAAAAAATTGAATCTCGCCTTACGAAAAGTTTTGATGGTTTGAAAACACAATGTTTTTTATTTACCTAACCGCATGCAATGTCATAAACTGACACCTACTGTTTCTGCGATATCAAAACGTAAGATAATCATTATAGTTCACTACAGGTAGCCGCATGACACTGACAAATACATATTTATACGTATGGATTAATAAAGATGAATTCTTTACGTAGAAACAGCATCGATTTCAATTTATTCTTTATTTTACAACCACGACGATTATAAATAAAATGTAAAAAATTACGATTAAAAATGTGGAAATAAATTTCAAAAAAAAAATGTATTGCTATTTTTTATTTTAAACAATTGTTCGCGATAGGATTTTTCACTGTAAGCGGGTACGCATCGGATAGTGATCGATAAACAGTTTCCTTCTGACGTTCATTGCACAAACGGTTTATTGAAATATTCGTGGAATGTTATTAAACAGAATATACTATACTTTAAAAAAAAAAAAACGGAAATTTTCTAAAATATCATCGCAAAGAAGAAAACCTATGAAATTTTAAAATTTGTATTTTTATTCGCGAAGTCATTTTTTTTTTGCTTATTAAGCGACGTACGACTTGCAATCGGTGTCTGTGGTGTGGATGAAGAATGAACGAAAAATGCGTATACGTACAAATATCATAGCTGTAATTACATATAAATAATAAAAATCGATTAAAAAAAAAACACTCGCGTGGAATCCCGCGTACTTTTGTGAGTTTATTAAAAAAAAAAATCGGCCGCGACTTTGATGTATATTTTTTTTAACGTAAAAAACAACGTTTTTCGCGGCGGGACGCATATTAACAACAATTATAGTAATAAACTGGAGCGGAACAAATGAATTACATATATATATAATACGCGTACTTCCTACTCGCATTTATAGATACGTGATATTTCGAATATTGTGTATTAAAACATGTAGTCGGGTGGTGAACAATTTCGCCGGGGGGACTACCGCAAAAGGCCGGCATGCGACGCGGTTTTGTAAAGAGCGGCGGCGGCTTTAGCCATACGCTACTATACAGGGTGTCCCGCCGCGGCTGTGATCTGACAAAATCTATTTCGTTCGTTCCATATTTCTTATTATTATTTATTTTTTTTTCATAATACTTACAACAATAGAACCCCGCGGTACAACATTTTCGTATTATTTTTCTTCTCGCAAAACCAGAAATAATCAATATTTACTATTATTATTATTATTATTGTTTTTCAGGAAACGTTTTCATTGTAAACGAATCGCGTTGATTGATTTTTCTGTACAATTTATTGAATTCGTCGATTTCTCTCGTATATATACGGAAGAGTAAACCCGGCGCAAATACTACACTCGTGCGCGTCGTACGATTTTCGTCGGGTCCGAAAAAGTGTAAAAAAAAAAAAAAACGATCCACTTGTCATCGGGCAATTTTCAATGCATTTATTAAACGGCTGTATTGGGATTTCGCGTAAAAAAAAAACCATTTGTAATTCGAAAAATTATATGAGCGGAAAAAAAAGAACCGCGACAAATTCGGCGCAGCATCCGTGTTTGCCGATCGACATTTGCAATCGGATCACCTTGTACACGTTTCATGCACGCGCGCGACGGTCCGGCCTAAAGTATTATTAAAAAGCGCTCGGGTGCGCGCAAAGGCCGGCCGGCGGGAACGCATTGTTTTTTTAATAAACAAATATGTCCACGTCGTCGTTATTATATCGTCGTATTATTACACGCTATTGTACGGCGGTGCAGACCGCGATGAAAGAGAGATTATTATTATTATTATTAAAAAAAATCCGACGAGTCGCGCAGACTCCGGGGAAACGGTAAGGGAGTATAAAATATTATAACGCGCGCGTTATATGCGTCGAGGATTTACGGCCTGCCGGTGTTTACACGCACCTGACCGGGAACTTTTTTTTCAATCCCATCCCGTCCCGCGCCGTGTCCGACGATTAATTCGCAAACAATTATATGCGGAATTCGCGCATTAAATAAAACATTGTATATTACTACTACTACTTGACACGACTCGTGTATAGGTGTAAACGAATCGCTTACACCACCGAGAGCCGATAACTATTATCAACTGACCTAATCCGCAAAACGTTGACGAATACACCTTACCGCCGTAAGTATATTACGCGCGATCACGAGGTCGTCGCCACCGGGACGTCCCGACGCGATGGATAGCGAAATATTCGTGTTTATAGTAAAACGATAATTCCGATTCGTAATTAAACATATACTGGTGATTACCCGCCAGACGTATTATTATCGATACTACAAATATGAATAATATGATAATTAAAATTGCAACGAACGACTGACCAAACGATTGAGTCCGTTCGCAACCGTCCGAGTGGCAGGTAACCGAGCAGTGATATTTTTTTTAGAAAATCATTTTAACTTTGCCGTAAAATATACGCCCTGTCGTTCAATCAGTGTTTGCGAAACAACTGTATTTTGTGTAATCCGCACCACAGTGATCTACGACAGTGTCATACTATTATTATTATTATTATTATTATTGCTAAAAACTTGAATACCTGCACAGTCATATATACTACGGGATTATCGCGCGGATAATAATCGGCTTTTCTCGCAACTACAAAATATACGTACACGACGGAAAAATCGCGCGCGGCTTAAATTTCATAATTAGTTTTATGAGCGCGAAACAAAAACTCCGTGTCCGAAAGCGTTTTTTTTTTTACACTTCGCAGTTAAACACTGCAATGACATCGACGACGTCGTTTGCAAAGTACCCGGACGAGTGCTCTACTTCGGGGAAACGGGAAAATTCGAAACGACTCTCTCACAAAAGTAAAAAAAATCTATTTCCAAAATCTACCATCGAAAATACAATGCGAATTTATACGCCATTTATGGTCCTCCCGGATGGATTTTCGTAATCAGTGTCTATAAGACGGTGTCCTAACACTGTCCATTTCAACGTCTCCTTTATTTATGATTTTCAACTCGGAACGATTGTTATAAAGCGAGTGTCTCTTTTCACAATGGCGGCCAACAACGAAAAGAAAATATCGCTAATAAATATCGCCAGTGTACGATCATCGAAGTGTTGTGGATAAGGCTGCTGGTCTCGGCAGTTCGTCGAGTTTTCGGGTGTTTATTCGTGTTGAGAGCTCAGCCCGGTCTTTTCGAAATACCCTGTTCGCGTGGTCCCAATTATATTAAAAAAAAAAAACGTAACTGCGCATTCCAAATGCGTGTTACGTATTTTTTTCTGCAGTTTAAAAAAAAAAAAAGTCAAATACGAATAATAAACCGAATAGCGTTTTATCATTCCCACCGACATTGTCAAAAACATTTACATATTTATTGAATATACCTATACGCGAGGCCGTATTAAACACAGTTTTTAATCCTTTTCGGTCAAAGTAACGATTCAACCGTGTGTTTCAATTCGACCGTAATTGAAAAAAAATATATAATTAATACTCCAACAATTTTGTACCGGCATGTACGCGTGTGGAGAAATAGCTCTCGTTTCAAATACGTTTATTGGAGCTGAACGCATTTTTTTTGCCATCACCGCTGTGTATACAAAACCAGGTCGAGAATTAATTTTTTTTTTTCTATATAGAATTACACAATCACCCCGCAGTCGACCGTCAGGTTTTATTTGCATTTTTCCGACACAGGAATCATATACAATCCATTGTGTATTCATTATGTGTGTTCGTGTTGAACAAAACTCTTGACGTTTCTAAAGCGTCTCTTTGAAATCACCGTGATGCGTTGTTACGTCAAATGCTTTAAAAAAAAAAAAAAATTCTACACCAAACCGTATTTATAAAATAAATCCGCGCGCGCGACAGTGTCAATGTAAACGTGTAAAAAGCATCGGCGGTTTTCACGAGCATACTTATAATTTTATAATAAACATTTATTCGAAAGAAAAACACATATTTCCGACGTGTACTCCGTTGCGTAGTATAACTGAAAAACGCATAATTGTGTAAGTGGAACAAACGCCGTCGTCTATTGTAAAATTATAATAGTTCTCCGCTCGGCAGAAGGTCGGTAGAGTCTTGAAGTGGTACACACAGAGCGTTCGCGGGATTCGTGTGCGTGCGAAATACCCGGTGGTGCCGAGGGATCGTCGTGGAGGAGAGAGAGCTCACTCGAAAGGACGTTCACCTTGTGCCTAGTGTTCGGAGTAATAGAATATGACGTATTTGCCAGGACAATAGACGATATTCAAACCAAAGAAATCCGAAAAAAATATCGATAATTTTTGTTAAAAAATAAATTAAAAATTATAAATAATAATAATAATTTTATTAAAAAAATATAATTTTAAAATAATAATTTATATTTACGTACGTAATTAAAATTTACGGTAAATCGTGTAAAAACTAGATGGTTCTTTTTTTCTTTTTTAGTGGGGGAAGAGAAAAGCGTTAAACAGAAATTTCGTTTTAGAGAAATGACGTTTTTTTTCGGGTTTTTTCACTAACAATCATCTCGTATTTAAAAATAATGATGAAAACAATAATATAAGTATAGAATTAGATTAATTTGAATGAACTATTTTTCAAATTATCGATACCAACAAAAACTATAAGCCGACTCGTTACTAATTGGTGTATAAAAGTAAAAATTACACACAGTCTATAAACGAGTAGGTAACATTATGTACATCACGATCGTATTTGGATTACGGAAATTGTATTGGAGTTGTTATCGTACATGTTAAATAGAACTTTTTTTTTCTTTAAATAAAATTTCACGGTTTCCTAAAAAAATAATATAGGACGGTTTGTTAAATAGTCGTGTACATTGTGTACACATATAATCCAATATATATATATTCGGAGACGAATTAGCTGGACGAGCTATCGAGAAAATCTCGATGAAGCCAATTAAATACTTAATAATAAATGTTACATTTTCGTGTACAATTTTCTCATTGATCTGATATAAAAAAAAAAAAAAAAAAACAATGTCTTGTCCTCTAAAACCTAGATTTCTCGCTGTATTGTTAAATCTATTGAGTTTTTTCTCAGATACCGAGTGAAATATGCTGAACAATCCCCATTAAAAAAAAACACACACACACACAATAATAACACGTTTAAAAAACAGTCTTTGTATAGTAATCCACCACCGGTGCTGTAATAATAATATATTTACCGAATCCATAATGAAATTATTACTCGGAACACGGATTTCGAAGTCAATTTTCTCGGTATTTTTTGCTAGTCGGGGCGGTTATAGATCATGGAACAGCGTATATCCATCGAAACAAAACGTTTCGAAATCTGTCGACTTACGCAAAAAGCGACCGAAAGTCGTTGGTAACAATATGTCCTCACCGATTCTCCGAACGACAGTATGCGAACCCCTGTCGGACACCGACTTCGTAATAATAATAATAATATGCGTCGTCGTCACAGCTTCCACGACACATAATGGATTGTGTATATTAAAAAAATAATAATAATAATAATAATCCGTTGTACGTTCATATCCGGTCGATTGAGGGAGGTCAGTGTTCTCTCGCGCGAGCGTTCGAGTTTCGCAACGGACTTTTTTTTTCTTTTTTTTTTTTTTTGTTAAACGGGCGACGAACAATAAAAACGGGTTAAAGAAGTGAGTGTGACGTAAGCCGAGCGTTGTTATTTGAATTGGTTTCGACGAGAGACACGCCCTTCGACACGAATTTTTTATTATTTTCACGCTTTCAGTTCCGTACCGCGGCGTCATCGAATCGACTCGAGATCCGTAGTCAGTATATTTTCCTATGACACCGTATGCAATAATAATAATAATAGTCGGTCGAATGTAAATATAAAGGAAATTAGCGTTTCGATCGTTTCCCATAACGGACCTCTATCCGGTGCGAATTCATTCCGTCGAGTCCTGTAACAGGGTGGAGGAAATTGTCTAGTCTTACCCACACGGTGTTCGATATTTTCGCGTTACCTTAATTGTAAAAAATGACACGCGCGTATTTGTTTTATGGTCGACACTGGAGACGATCCTCTGAGCGAGTATCGATAAACCCGAGTGGAAAGAACTGACGTTTGACGCGTCCTCTCGATTCGTATCGACTAACCCTCTTAGCTCTCGGCAAATATAGCAAACGACCGTTCTAATAACACAATCGTTTTTGGTTAAAACACCTGAATTTCTATGTGTGCAATGCATTCCAATCACGTACGATAGCGTTCGACGACATATGGCCCGGTGGTACTTTCTAATATTTTCTAGTTTTACGCTTAGGCGAAAACAGTGTGGCACAAATCAGCGGCATTTAATGGCAACAGAGAAAAAGAGCGTTTTAAATACCGTCATTTATTCTAATATACAGTCATCCGAAAATTTTACCCTACGCGGTGCAATTTTTTTTTTTTTTATTACGTTAAATGAGTACATATTAAAGGACGAGAAAAATCTCTGTAGACGCGTATTAATAACATTAATAATAATAATAACTGTAGGCATTGTAATAATTATTTCTGGTTAAATTCCCCTCTGAACGACGGTACGTCCGTAGAAATAATTGAAGTCGTCTCCCTCGTCGGTCGGTATTCTTCGTCCGTATAAACACACACACACACAGACATCAAATGTCGGCCGGCCGCGGACCGGTCGGTGTGTCGCCGCGCGCGCGTTCGCAGGACAAGTTCCCCGTTGCCGCCGAAATTGTTCGGACAAGTATATTGTTACGCGTCACAACCGAGAAACCAATTAAACTTTAAGACAGGACCAATTAATTAAGGGGCTGATATCCGTTCGAGATTACAAACCGCGCAGGCCGACGTCCGGGTCATTACTCAACGAAATTCCGTCGTCGGTAACACACCGGCCTAAGTCGTCTCGTCACGCGCTGCACTCTCGAGGGTCCGCCGCCGAAGTTCACGTCTTTTCTTAACTCTGTCGCGTGTAACGCGCGCACGGATAAAGGAGATACGTCGACCCCTCGGGCCTGCCCGAATTAATCTGTTCACCTTGTGTAGCGTACAAGTTCGGACGTATATATTATATCGCAATAGGCGAATATTTAGCGAAACAACAACAACGGGGACGACGGGTTATAGTTGTCGAAAATAATATTCACCGAGCTCGAAGCCGAATCGCCGCGACGTTAACGTGTACACAAACAACCGCGAATGTCGTAATTAATTTATAGGTAGAGTCCGCTGGTAAGGGATTAAAAATTAATTCGATCGGTGTTCGGAATTTAAATTTTAATAACTGCCGCGTGTCACCGAGATGAAATGTCATAAATCTCGTCAGGGAAAATTTTTCGCGTCGATCCGAGGAGGAAAATCGTTTTTTAATTCGCCAAAAACGTTTTTAATAGTGATGCGCAGCAATATTGTTCACGAACAAATCGAAATAACCGAATGAATTCGCGAGATCGGCAAATTCGTTCTTCTTCTTTTTTTCTTCACTTATTTTTAACACATTTCTCGTACGCTCATACGCGTTATTACACGACAATTCCTATGATAAAATTGATATAAAAAAAAATAAAAACGTCTTATTTTCCAAAAAAAACATTAATTGTTGGATCTTTTTTTTGTCTGAGTACGTTGCAAAAAAAAAAAAAACCGAGCATCATTTATATAATTTAATTTAAATTCCCGCACTTGGGTACCGGTATGTATATGAATTATGAGATCGATTTCCAAAAGGCCCATATCAACTCGTTAAGACGAATTAATGTAAATTGTTTTCTTTGTAAAATTTAAGCCGACCAGCTTTGGCGTACCACGTGGCTTGTGACAATATTATTATTATTTTTTTTCCCCGTATATATACGAGTATATAAAGCTATGGAAAACGTGAAATCGTCGTCGGTTAAAACCGCTGTGCAACGCGAGACACAATGAATGGTACGCTCGCGAATATCCGCGACACCATAAAACGTTTTGTGACGGTTATTGTGTTGATTTTTCGTCTTATTTTTTTTTTCTTTTTGTAAAAACGCGACAGACGCTATTTAACGTTTTCGCGGTACGGCGTATGAGACGGCGGTGATGGCGGCGGCGGCGGCTTGTCATATTATTATAAGTGTATGGTGCAAGGCCCCGTGGAGGATAGGTCCATTTGAGAAATTAAAAGCTATATAAACGAAAACGTTATTTATGTGCGGCGATAATATTTTAAGGGCGGTGTACACGGGACGAGGGACGCCGCCGGGATCGACGATAAAACACGGGGAATTATCGTCGATTTTCGCCCAAAACCAATCATTACTGTGCTCGAACATAAAACGGTAATAAACGTTATTCGGGGTACACTCCACACACCACGGCCCGTGACAATGTTATTAATGTCCATAACAGTGTTGACGGTTTTATATTCTCCGTGCGTGCATGTGTGTGCCGCACATGCGCGAACGGAGCAAATTTTTTTCCGGTCCTCCGAATTCTATTTTTCTTGGCGCGCGCGTGTACAGCGCGTTTCTGGCGGTTTAACGTGAACCGTATATAGAAATCAATTCGTTAATCGTAACGTATTTATTAACTACACATTATTATATCGTATCACACTACTTCAGACGCGTATTTTGGACTTTGCCTTCTGCACTGTATTATTATTATTATTGTTATTATTATTATTATTATTATTATTATTGTTATTATTATTATTATTATTATTATTATTATTATTATTATTATTATTATTATTATTATTATTATTATTATTATTATTATTATTATTATTATTATTACTATTAATAATAGTAATACAAAAGTCGAATAAAACGACACATATTACAATCGGTTTAACTAATCAAGTTTCTGTATTCTCGGATTGTTGTCGTTGTGCATGTCGGTACGGTTATACCTATGAAGATTATTGAGTGTCGCGACGGTTTTTTAAAAAAAAATTCATGTCGTTTTTCGAATTCACAAATACGACAAAACGAACATTTTCTATCGCACGAAATCGTCGTGCGAACCTACGAACGCTCCTCAGTAATTTCATTATTTTCCCTCGTACAGAGTTTTATGAAATTCAAACGGCGCCGAATTTCACACGTGCCACGGGATCGGGTGCCTCGGATACTCCATTGTGTTACGTCGTTTTCGCGATCGCTCTGTATAGGTGTAAAAACGAGCAATTACCAACGGCGTGTTAACGGTTTATGATAACGGCCGGGCGCGCGACGTTCGTATAAAAATCGCTATATATACTCGTATATATATATATATAGAAAATGGATTATTTTTTTCCCTATACACGGCCGTTTTTATTGGCAAAAACGCGAACGCGTTAAAAATATTCAATTTATTTTATTATATTTTATTACGTATTGCGCGTCTCGGAATAGATCCGGTGTAGAGGGCGAGACGGACACCAACACACACGCGCACGCACCGCGGTGCACACGCGAATTCTCCGGCTCCGCCGCCGCGGCGACGACGACGACGGCGCGCGCGTTTTATACGATACAAACGCACACGCGGGAGAACAATAAAATAACGCGACGAGAGTGGCGGCAGTGGAGGAAATATACATTTGGACATTTTTCACGATGCAAATTACAATACAATTCGATAAGGTCGTAAAATTATCGCGCGCACCGCTCGTGTATAGGGCGGCGGCGTACAAACGGATTTCTGTAGCTCCGACTATGTCTCGCCGTTATGTTACCGCTTTTATATATTATAAACAAATAAAACGAGGAAATAATAAAAAGTAAATCCGCCGCCGACGCTTGCGGCTGCTGCTGCTGCCGTCGCGGAGCTCCGTCGGGCGAATCGTACCGGCGGCGGCGGCGGCGATATAAGGGCGGCGTTATGTCATCACCAGCATCCGCGGGGCGTCCGTTCGCTATAAAATCCGGTAGAAAAATATTATATTACAAGTACACGCGAGCAATCCGAAAGTCCCGTACGCCGCGAATACCTATTAACTTTATTGCGTCGTTGTTTTTAAGAACTGTTTCTTTTTTTTCTTTTTCTTTTTTTACTGCGCGAATACTTCCAAATGACTTAATTGACCGCCGCCGCCGCGTACCGAGAATCCATTATTTTCGATTTTTATTATTTCGCCTATCCACGACGAGTGGTGCGTGTATTATTTGACGGGTTTTATTATACCACTACTGTCTTCTCCTCTCCCTCTGGTAAGCAACGCGTTACGCCGTCGTACGAGTTTTTATTTTTTTCTCTCTCCCCCCCACCCCCCTCACTCCTTCACCGACGAATCGTTTTCGATAAAATAGGATTTTTTTTATCTTTATAGTGTATTTGGCAATTTTCTTTTTTTTTTTTTTAAACATATATTATACGTAATAAAAAAAATAGTCAAAAGGCCGTTTTTTATAAGCGGACGAAGTAGACGTATATAAAATTACTGAATACATATTGTTAAGAAAAAAAAACAGAGAAAATGAGCGCTTGTCGTTATATTGGAATGCGATGCTGTTTAAAAGACTATGGTCAAAACAAACAAAAAAAAAAGTTACGGTTTCTGGAATATTATAAAAAAGGAAAATAACAAACGGAATGTAATATTCTGTTGGACGGAATTTCGGGAGCGATACGTTCAGGTTTAGGATCGAACCATATGATACGGTGTGTAATCGTCACAAAACGGACTCGGTTTATTCGGCGGATATTTGCGGTGTACGAGAGGAATCCGTTATTGACGTAATTCTATAACTGACGATCAATCCGATCGTACTGTTTTGTTACTGGTACGGTAATTCAAGAGACGGATTGGCGATTACCACCGCCGACGTTTAGGGACATCTGGAACGCCAAACGTTTTGTGTTTTGCACTTTCAAACTACTAAAACGGTCGTTCTCGTACAGCGTAATACAATCGGAATTCCAAGCGAAAGCCTGCGTCCGTAAACGCAGTACCAGCAGCGGCTTCTCAATAGAACGTGTGCGACAAATCCGTAACACCTACGACCGCGCAGGCCTTTGCAAGTCAACCGAATGGGCTAGTCAAGAGCATTTACGGTTACGTGGAGCACGTTATTGCCAAACACATGGCATTTTCGCGAGCAAAATCGAAAACACTAATGTCGTCATAGAGCGTTTGCGAGAGTGTCCCGTAACAATAGCGCTAAACGTTGTGTTCGTTTTCATAATATTTCCTATCGATTTGTTCAAAAATCAGTTGGTTCTCCGTGGAACGCGCCTGTACAGTTAACACAATCTTAAGAGTTTATTATTATTATTATTATTGTTTAAACGCAAAGCTCACCATAAGTATATTATATAAAGGTTTCTTTTTCATTTTTTTTTTTTTTTTTTACACCGATTTAATCAATACGAAACGAGCGAGAACAACGTCCCCTCGAACGGGACACTTCAACCCATCTCGTTTACATTATTATAATACGTGCGCGCGCCTTATTTTTCAAAGTCCTTTGCACGTGCAGCGTGTAAAACACGTCGTCATCCGGCCGGTGGAATAACTTTCCGCTCGGCAGCAGCAACAGCAGCAGCTGGTTCGCGGCGCGGTCTCGGGGCTATTAAATACCATTACCGCGCCATTATTATGTGCTGCTGTATACGAGTGAAAGGGATTTTTTTTCCATTCTCCCGTTCTTCTGTATACACCTCGTTCTTAGACAAAAAAAAAAAAAAAAATTGCGAAGCGTACCGTTAAAAAAAAAAAAATCTCTCACAAAGTTCAACGACACCGCGAAACGCTGCACCAACGGCTCTATTGGGTTAGCTAACCGAGTTCAGTGCGCCACGGGTGTTTGTTATTCTTCGCGGCCCGTCCCTCCGATCCCCATCGTTCTCCTTTCGCTATCCGACTCTGCGAAACCTAAGCAACTTTTTTTTTCTTTTGTGGCATTTTTAGAAGTTATCGTCCTTTGAGCGCGTTTTTTTTAAAATTATTTTTAACCCGATAGTAATTATTATTAAACCGATTTAATACCGAACTGAAATGGGCTTATTTGTTCATTTAATTCAAATTGAACACGCGTCGAACTAGTTTTTTTTTCATTTTAACGAAATTCAATTAAATAATTATACGCACTGAATATTGTTTATATTTGAAAGCAAATGTAATTGCTTAAAAAGTTTTTTTTTCTTATGAAATTTCAAAACAACGTTTTTTTGGAATGTTTACGCGATAAAATGCACTTTTTTTTAACAATATATTAAAGGCGTTTTAAATCCGCGAACTAATCTTTATTTTATTATTCGAGTACACAACACGCGGACGGCGTTTATATTTTACAGGGTGTATTTGTTATTTTTTTATTTCACTTATGTATCGGGTTAAATCTATTAGCGCGGAATTATTATCGAACACAAAAGAAAAAAAAATTATACGCGATAATGAGTTCTTGAAAATACTATCAAAGACGCGTGCGCGTTCACTCATTGCCAACGCTATGGAAAACCGTCAATAATCACTATATTTACCTAACCGCTCTCGCTACGTCATAATAAACGTATGTGGTCGTTGTATTTTTATTTTCGTGGTGAACGATGGTAACTGTTACTCGTCGTCCAAACGGACCAGCTACAAATAGTAGCCCACGAAATATCTCACACATTATTATTATTATTATTATTATTATTATTATTATTATTATTATTATTATTGTTATTATTATTATTGTTGTTATTATTATTATTATTATTATTATTATTATTATTATTATTATTATTATTATTATTATTATTATTATTATTATTATTATTATTATTATTATTATTATATTATTATTATTACTATTATTATTACTATTATTATTATTATTATTGTAACGATGTTTAATTTTTTTTTCTTTTACTTTCCAATTAGTGTGTAAATTAATGACGCTGACATCGGTTTTTTTTTTTTATATATAAATATATGGTATTTATTTAGACACAATCGGAAAATTTTTTTCGCCGCAGGGATCTGCGTAATTACTCGAAAGTTGCATCGCACGCGTCCGACATAATGACGCGTTCGTGACACCCCGTTTTACCACATACCGTCTACTCCGGTCGTTTTGTCCCTTATGCGCGCGACTCTGCGCTCACCTCCCTCGCCACGGCCTGCGTAGGCCCACGCGCAGATACAGAACGTCCTTGTCGTGTCACCGTCAAAGGCCAACGGGAGTGTAACGGCGAGAACCGCCGCCGCCGCCGCCGCTGATGTTCATAACACAATATATAACTCAAGTATAGAGGCCGCAGTAGTGCACTGCAACGGCGTCGAACACGCGCAGCCGCCGGTCAGAGTTCGTTGACCCAGCCGGATGCACGCGTTTGCACAGACGATGTTATTATTACGTTGTTGTTGTTGTTGTTGATGTTGTTGTTGTGCAAGCGTAGAATGCAATATTGTCCAAGTTGTGCAGCTGCAACCGACGCGCGGTGACGTCATATTTATATTGTATTTAATACGCGGTATTTAAACAAAACCGTTTTTTTTTTCTACTCCTTCTCCGCGTCCCCTTTGTACGGCGTATAATATATTTGTACTCACAACGAGTGTTCGTTTACGCTTGTACCAAACACGGCCTGTTTCTCGTCATTATTTTATCAATTATTATTATTATCAATTGTTATTTATTATTATTATAATAATCAATTGTTATTAATTATTATTAATATTTATATAATCGTAATGATTTTATTATGATTAAAACGCCATTACATTACATCGTGCAAGGCCGCGCTGGAAAATATCTCCATTCAACAATCGTTTTATTGCGAAACGCAATGAATGAAACGACCTCGCTCAATTCGCCCGGTATTATACATTCATTCGATAAAATATACAAACGCTTGTGCGAGCATTTGCGAGTTAAAATTTCTTAACGTTGTTATCATGTAGAAACGCGCGCAGCTGCTTTTAACATAGTGGAGCACTTAAGTAACGATACGCGCGTTGTGTGCGCGCTCGCGTACAGCATGGCAGTGCAAGCAGGGATAGTCTTTTTGTATTTCACTGATTTTCGATCAAGACCTAGGCACAAGTAATCCTGATGGAATTCAAAACCGAAAATGTGTAAATCGAGTTCACCTATTGCCTACAAATTATTCGGCCAATTTCTTCAGAATTTTCAAAACGAATTTTTCTTTCCGTCGTACAGTCGTTTCGCATACGGTATAGAGTCTTGACACTCGAGACTGAATTCAACGAGTTCCGGACGTATCGCTCCGGTTTGTATTTCGACACTTGTGTATTTGCACGTCACAATCAAATACAAAATATTTGATCCTACACGATCAGGACCGGGAGAAGTCTAGTCCGCCGTTTTCTAATCGCTCGATCAAATATACATGCGGGTTCGTTTTTTTTCCAATGAAAATCGTACTGGCGTTGTTCATTAGGAAAAGCGCGGAATCGTTACGGTTCTTGATACGACGAATAACAAATTAACAACCTTGGATAACATGCCAAATACAGCGAAATGTTTATTTGAAATAATTGAATACAATTTGTATGGCTTTAAACGACGTTAATATTTTAATTACATTATTAAACCCAAACAATAATAATAATAATAAAAAAAATTAAATACGAAAATATATTATCAACGTATCGATAACAAATTACATTATAACGAGGAATTTTTCACTACGTTAAATATGCCTACATATAATCTATTTCTTTTGAAATATTTTTTTATATTTAATACAATTAAATACAAATTGTCCCTTGCCGCTTTAAACGTTTTTTCTTTTTCTTTTTATGTATTATTATACTTAAACAGTTGAGCATGCGGTTTTGTCATTTGTTTTTCGTTCGTTTAACAAAACTGATTGTTATTTTTTTTTAGTTCAAAACAATAGTAACACATAGAGCTACTATAGTAACATTTTGTACTCGCATTCGTGCAGGAGCAATGGCCGACTGTATATCGGACGTTATTGCGTGGACTGGTGTAGTTTTGTATACAAATACTCGTACAGATTTAATTATAAAACAAGTATAGAAAACACTGTAGTGCATACGATTGTGTGTTATTTTTGAGGGAAGTGGTACTTTTTTTTTTTGTACGCAGCCGATGACCCGCATCCAACAGTGTTCGGAAATTTCGTCCTCGAAAATCGGAGGGAGAACGAAATTCACGATACGCGTCGATTGTTATTACTCGCACCCAATTGCGAAATTTCGTCGCGGGGGAGATTGAAGAGTATGAAATGGACCGTCGCTCAAGGACGTGACAAACGCACAGGAATACGTCCCTTTAAATGCGTAAAATGTTCAAATTCCCGTTGAAAAGTTATGATGAATTTGGCGCCGAACAAATGTCACTCAGTAAAAATATTATTTCGTATACATTTTTGAAAAGAAAATTTTTTTAAGTTGTAAAAAAAAAAAAAAAATTATAAGCGACGAATGATGGATACGTGTATTATTAGATATAAAATGCATAATATTTATTATCGTACAATACGAGTTATCTTATGTTATACGGGAATATTAAAATGTGTTAATATTTTAAAAAGGTTTTCAAATATTTCACTTCAACGTCTTCTTCGAAAGTACCATTTCTTTTTTTTCTAAATATACTTTAATATTTTTTTGTACTATATGCATATCATTTTATTATATAAAATAGCGTATTATTTCGTTTTTAATATAATAACCAGGAACGAACGTGTGAAACGTACTAGTAAAATATTCGTACTATAGACAATTTTGAGAAAGTATTAATGTTTTTTTTTTCTTTGTCGCTCAGTGAAAATTCACTGACGTATTTATATGGAAACCCGAGTTCAGTTATGCATGTAACGAAATTAAAACGTCATAAAGCCAGTCGTTCATGATTTCTTGGTATACTTTTAATTCAGCAAGCTCGCTTTTATGTCGAAGAGCTTAAAGTCATTATTTGGACACTAACAGTTACATAAATCGTTAATTCGTCTTAATCAGGGGTTCCCAATATTTTTATCGACGAGTACCAATAGACACTTTTATGATCAATACGCATACGATATTAATTCTAAAACACTATTAGGAGAACCGAATTTTTTTTTTTTTAATATGAATTTTATTATTAATGCATTTATTAATATTTTTTTATTATACGATATTCATAGAATAAAAAAAAAATTTTTATTTTGGTAAATCCTAATATTTAAATTTTACGTGAAATTCGTTCTTGTATACAGGAACATCGACATCACACAGAATGGAACTATTATTTTCACTTTAATCCTGCTTCTTTAATTATTTTTCAACTACAGCATTTCAAAAAATTTATTCTCACACGCAAATAAGTAGTGAATTATATTAGATTGTAACGCTTGCTTAAAAAAACATAGTATTCGATAACACAATAAATATTCGAGTTTTGTCGACATTCAAAACGAAACCAATGATTTGTCTTTCATTGAGCTGTCGCTAATCATAGCCTAAACATCAATGAATATTATACCGCCGTTATTTATCGAAATCAGTTAATACTAAATAAACCAAATAATACTGAACGTTAATAATAATAAAATAAAAACTATAACAAATTATTGCTTCGCGTACTACAGGTTGAGAACCTCCGGTCCAAATAATAGTTATTTTTTTCCCCCGTGAATTACTGCGTAGAAATAGTGGAATTCGTATTACTCATGCGAAACGATTTCTGCATAATGCGTTCTTTGATGTCGAATTAAATTTTAAAATGACAAAATGTTAAAAATCGTAACTTTTTTTTTTCGTTTCAAACGAAAATGAAAATATGAAATTCTTTTATACAGTCGATAATATTTTATAAGTAAAATAACTCTTTTTACGCCCATCATACGAATGAACTTCTTTTCAAAAAAAAAAAAAAAAAAAAAAGAATCCGCTTAACAATGGACTTTAATATGATTGCAAGTGTTCGGCTCGTCGTGTTCTCCTCTTCTTTTCAAATTTCCTCCGACCCTTTGGGAGATGACACGACGACGGCGTAATAAAAACGCAATACCTCGGAAACTCGTATAGAATTATATCTCGTAAAGGAATCCCGTTATTCGAGTTTTACGACTCGAAACATCTACTTTGATAACAGTAACCGTTCAAAATATAATACTCGTGAATATGGCTAAATTTTAATATCCGACGCTGTGCGTATAGAGCTATGCGAGTTTTACGACGGAATATGGCGCGCAAAAATAATAAATTAAAATTTTATACATTCAGTTTTGCCCGTAGCGTTATAAAGATCAAATTTTCTTATTGCCCCGTTAACGACCGCCGAGGACGTCAATGCGAATCCATTAGTTAGTAGTACACCAGGTTTGGTTGTACGACGAATACACCGCGATCCGAGAACGGATCTAACTACTTGTGTGCTCGGATGGAGGGTGCAACGACGACGACCAATCCTAGGTGTAACGAGACAAATGTCCCGGGCCATCGTCGCTTGTACATTTGTACGTCGTTAATGTACCAAACGGCTTCTGACAGGACCGTGCGAAATACTTTTTATAGATGTTTGGCACTCGGAAACAAGAATTATACAGAATACATCGTTACAATAGTATTCTCCGGGTATTTTCGATACTTCGCAAAAAAAATATTCCGAATGCTTTTAGAATACATATATATATATTTTTTTTTTTTACCGGTTTTCAGAATATCAAATACAGTATTTAAATATGTAATTAATATGTATTTAAAAGGGCCCAGGGGTTCATTTTTCTTTTAATCTCCGTGTATTCATAAGTTAACACGATAACTAATAATATCAATTAGTTATATGAAATACAACAAACACAATCGTAATAACACGCCGAGTAATCAGATACACTCGATTGTTTGAATAAGGCTGAAAATAACGGTTCCAAAAACACCCGAATATAACGAGGTCATCGATAAAAAAAAAAAATTTTTTTTCTTCTGAAATAACTTATACTTTAGAAGAAGAAAAAAGTATTCCGAATACTGTATTCGAAACACTATTTCTGTTATATTCGCACGTCGAGTTTTCCAATTGAAATTCAAACTTTCGCGTACAAAATTTATGTATATTACATTTGCTTCTCAGCAGTACGTGAATCTGGAAAAATTCGTGTTCAGACGCTGCCGCAACTATTCTAAACTCAACAACATGTCATTGAAACGAGGCGGAAAATATTCCGCATGTCTACACAATGTTTCGGATAATCGACATTATCGACGTTATTAGATTTCCCATCCCGCGGATTATTGCCAAATCGAATTTACGAATACGTAAATATTTACTCTGACGGTTCACCTGGTTCGCGATACGTTTTCCATTTTATTTGCCCTCCCGCTCGCCCGCCGGCACCATCGGTAACGCGCGCGCGCACTGCCTGGTCTTTCATCTTTTTCGCGACATAGCTGCGACACACTAATTTTTCGCCCCCGCGATTTCGTACACTATATTACAATACGAGTGGACGGGGGGGACGGGGGACGAATGGGAGGAAAAAAAGCGTACGAAATGAAAGGGAATTCGACATTGCTTTGCGCGCGTACAAATACGCGCAGCGCACGGAGGAGGCAAAGCAGTTTTTCATCTTTTGTGAAATTCGTCTCATTGAAATCACTTATATTTATTATCATTTCGACGGCGGCGTATCCGCCGAGCTCGTGTTTGTTTCACTCCCCACACACGCGCACCGCAACCCAAGACGTCAACCCTATCGGCGAAAGGCCTTTTCCCCCGAGCATTTTTTTTTTTTTTTTTTTTATTTCACTCCTCCACCCCCCCCCCCTCCCACACCTCGGCGCTTTCTTTTGTCCGACGACGGGAACTTTTTCTCTTCGGATTTAATAATTCCGTCGTCGACATGGCAATAAAAAAGGAAAAAAAAGACAAATACACAGTGAGAGAGAGAGAACGAGAAATATCTGATTTATATACACGCGCGTACATTGTTGTCGATATATATATTATTATTTTCGAGGAAAAAAAAAAATCACGAAAGGGAATACGGGCTCGCGGGACTACAGGTTTCGGTAGGCCAAAGCGAAAATAAAAAGACACGGAATCCCTTGGAAAGCGGGACCACTCGACGCGACGTCGCACTGGTATATTGTATATTGTTCGAACCGCGCGCGCGCACAATACGCCGGTAATTGAAGGACAACGAGGCCTGGTGGCGGCGAGCGGGATCTGTATACGGACAGATAATAATCGCAGTGCAGATGATAAGTGTAGGATTACGCCGTTCGTTTTATTAATGATAAATGAACTTTCGGTTTGTCACGCTATAATCGCACTCGAAAATATGATGACTTTATTGCCTGTGCCAACGTTCACTTACATATTGATATGTATAAAAATATTACTGTAATTAATAATAATAATAATAATAATAATAATAATAATAATAATAATAATAATAATAATAATAATAATCAATCGCACGATCGGTTTTGTTTAGACACGATTAAAGTATAAATAATAAACAAAACAAAAAATTAAAAATATTTTACACGTAATTATGTGACTTTAACACTGTCGTATTAGTGAACGAATATAATACGCACGCAAAGTACTGTTGAAGGACAGGATTTATGTTTTACACGAATTTACAATAAATACAAAAATGAATATTACACGGACAACTGTTTACTCGGACGGCTACGGACGGACTTCGCATGTTCAGTCGTATTCTCGCTCGATTATTTTGGGACTATTTTGTGTTCGATCCCGACAGTCAATATAAACGTATTTTTCATACAACAAATGTCATATATTCTCTTTATTTTGCATAATACCCTTGGCTTGATTGTATATTCGTATATACATATCTTATATAAATATATTACGAGATAATATATATATATAAGGTATATCTATTTGTATCTTTTATATATTTTTGTTCTGTTATTTCATTATAAAATAACAGTTTTGATATTAATTTAAAAATTAAACGTAAGCTTTGGACTACTAGCCGGACGTCCGAATTTTTAGAGTTTTGTCCGAATGTCTTTGTTGGGAGACATCGAAATGTCTCAAGATATTAATTCCACGTAAAAATTTAACATTCGTTTCTTAAGCATACGAAATTTCGAACAAAATAATCGAATTTTACGCGACATCCCATAATTGTATGGAAAATATTGAGTATTAATAAACGAGTACGAGAAAAACAATAAATTTACTGATTAATTCGAGTTACTTGTGCCGTGAAAGGCGAACATATATTTTTTTTCAAGAATTGTTACTGTAACGAACAGCATTGCTGCTGAATTACTCTGCAAGCTTCGTCAGTAATACCAATGTTTTAATTACATCTCACAATGCGAGTGTTTAAAAAGAATTTTTTTCTCTATACGATTCAAAATTACAGAAGAAAGGGAATCGAATGCGAATAGGAACAATTGCTGTTAATTATGTCACATTTAAATTTAGTTGCTCAGAGTTTTACAATTGTGGTGTACGACCAAAATGAACTTTCAGAACAAGTGAAAATTCGACGCGAATAATAATTAATATTAATTTTAAAATCGTGTTACGTACCTGCGAAATAAAATATTATATTACGCGTGTAACTAAATCATTTTGTCTCGATATTTTTTTTTTTATATCATTCTGGTTTTCCTGTATATTTGCATAAGTATAAAGGGAAACTACTTCGAAACGTTTCAGAAGAGATGAATAAATATCGAGTACGCATTATTACGTGTGTTACGAATAATAAATTCGACGCTACACGATTATATACAAGAGTGCTGGGGGATTCTAACGGATTTGCATTTAATTTTTAATTTTTTTTTTAACACGCGATGCTTTTTTTCAAGGTAAAAACTCGTGCTCAAGTACATACGCGCTGATTTTTAACGAAAATATTTTGTATTTTTTCATATGCGAAGAGAAACTTTTTTTTTTTAACACTCGTATTTTCTAAAATCCGAAAGATAAATATTCGATAAACGCGTTTGCATTGTTTCGGACGGTTTATTCTTTTATTTTATAAACCAGCATAAACTGTTTTAACGTATGTTTCCATTATTGATTATGGGTGTAATTTTTATTAATTCTTTAGTAGTTGTCCAGTTTAAGGATGTTTGTGATACAAATAATCTTTAATAGATACTTGTGTTCGCGTTTCAAACGTTTTTAGAATATTTTTATAACTACTATTGATGACTATGGAAATAATGCCCGGTTTATCGACGGAAGAATATGAAAAAGCGCCGAAAATCTTTACTCGATCGACTGTGTGTTTCGAAGTCAAAATTACACACGTGTAATCGGGTCGATTGCGGGAAATTGCCAAGCGATTTTTCTCCTCGATTTCCCTCGAATTTCCTTAATTTACTTCAGCCACATTATTTTTTTCACAAATTGTTATCGTTTAAAAACGCGGTCGCATTATTATAGAACCTGCACGGTAATCCGAAAATCAATAACGTGTTTTCAGTGTCGATATTCTCAGTAGTTTTTGTCACGACAAAACAGACACGAAGGGAACGACGCGAATTTTATTTATGCACATAAACAAACGGAGTGTAGTTTTTTCAAATGGAAATTTTGACGAGAAAAAAAAACTGATTTTTCTTTAGGAAATTATATATTACGATAAAAGCAATTAAACAGTGCGTATACGTGCGCACACAAATGGGGACACGTCGAACGCTGTCAAATACACGACTGGCCCGAGGTATCGGGCGTTTAGTAAATTAATATTATGTGGTGCAAACCGTGAAGTAATCGGCTATTGATTTCGCGCGTTGGCCGTTTGTTTGTGCATGTCAAACTGATTTCACGCACTCGGACTTTTTGACGCGGACACGACCGCAGCCCGTGCAGCAGTAGCAGCCGCCGGCCATTCTGTTTCGGGCGTGCCGATTTCGTTCCCACGAGCGGGAAACGTTGAGACGCTAAAAGGACGAGTTCGGTCTTTTTTTTCCCCCGACAACCGCGTTCGCATTTTTTTTTTTTTAACAAACGCAATAACCGTATCGCATCGGTGTAACGTAATTTCGATATAATATGAGTCAAAGGCTCCACTCGAATTATGAATCGCGAAAAACGTTCACACGACGAAAGGATTATCGTCGATACAAGAGCTGTTCGATGGAAACCGTTCGGAAATCAGTTTCCACCGTGAAAATATTCAACGAAATTCCGATTCAAAATAAACCGTCTTCATTGCGCACATCCTGTACACGGCTATTGCTCATAACGTCCCGATTAGGTAAATCTCCAGTCTCTAACTGATCGCCGACTCGCTCGTGATAATATGTCTATCACCTGTAACCTCCTCCTGTGATTAGTATAAGATAACAGTGGAATATTTCCCTGTTCACGCCTGTGCAAATTAATATGACTATTAAACGGAATTTAGCTCAGAATCGTTTTTCCAATGCAACGATTCGGATTAATTACTTTCAGGTTGAGAATTAAAAAAGCAAAAAAAAAACGCAAGAGTTTAAAAACGTTCGATCGAATTGGAGTTTATTTTTTCGAATGATAAAAACCGTTTAACGATGTATTCACTCAGTGAAAGTAAAAGGAAAAAATACGAAAAATAATAAAACGCGAACGGTGGAGGACGTTAAAAGATGTATAAACGATATAATAATAATGCATTATAATAATACGGTAACTTACTCGTGTAATTTTCTTCTCTCCGCACTGCATGAAACGTTATTATAAACGAGAGACGGGGACCACGAAAAACAATAATCTTATAAATGTGGACGCTAAAGATTTTTATCAGAGCGGGTGTTGGATTTAAATGGTTTTTTTTTTTTTTATTCTTCCCGTTCCGTGTTCATAATTCCGATAGTGGTACACGGAGAAAATAATAACGGCGATAAAAAAAAAAAACAATAATACAATATTGTTGGCGACTGACAATATTATAAATAATTTATACGATATTACTTTTTTTTTTATAATGATTGAATTGGGGAGGATGGAATCCAATATAGTGAGCCAATTTCAATTTACAAAACGGACCTGCACCACAACAGCCCGTTTGTTATTTGTTATTCCATTACATTAACTCGTCGCTTTCATTGCATGAATGTGAACATATATAGTTCGTGAAACGATGGTTTAGGCACGGAATTTAAAACGAAATATAATATAATAGTATGTGTATGTAGAAACGTCGTCGTCGTCGTCGTCGTCAATATCATTAAAAACATTTTAATCGCACGGCAACGTAACGAAAATAATTCGAACACTATACATTATTAATTCGCCAGGTAAATTTCTTTTTCGTCATATATTATATTTCTAATAAAATAGATAATAAAACGAAAAAATGAAATAAATGAAAAGAATCTCAGAAGGATCCGCGAAAAAAATGAAAAATGTTAATTATAAATGGACGTTCATAAATAATAAATTTGTATACGTGAATAAAAAAAATATAAAAATCGAGCCATGAAAAATAAAGAAATCTATTGGAGTTGTTGTAATTAAAGTTAAATTTTTCGTTTTTCTTTTCTGAACGTCAGTGTTTTAAGTGCCTCTTTGCTCTTTGTTCTACAAAGAGAAAAAAATCTTCAGAAAGGCATATAGGCGATATGTTATGTCACACAACCCAAAATTCGTGCGTAAAACTCACTGAACGGGGAGACAAGTCATCTTGAATAAAATTTATAGTAGAATTTTCAAATTTGTACAATACTCGTTTATAGAGAAGAACTTAATCAATTTCGTAACGTTTTTAATTCTTATTTAACGGAAATACAATAATTTGTTTTTCCTTTATAAATGTTCAATTTCGTTTTTTTTTTTTGTTTTAGTTTTTAATTTATTAATGAAACATTATTGAACAGTGTTTTGAACAATCAAATAAAAAATAAGAACACTACGACACAGGTATAATTATCCTCTATATATTGTAATCATTTGAAAATCTTACTATAAATAGGATTCGAAAAAATTTGTATCCCGTAAAAGTTTCCCTTTCACAATAAATACGATTACATAATAATAAAAATGACACTCGAACAGGGCTATGTAAAGTATGTGTGTAAAAATTCTTTAATCAAAAAGATTTAACGAGAAGTTATAAAAGAGCAAATATTTGAAATCAAGTCAGAAACTTGATTTCATTATGAATAGCAACCCGTGTATTTGTCAACATAGAGCTCAAAACACATTGTTACACGCTTGTGTTGGTATTAAATTTTGCGACGCAAATCAATGTTTATGAATTGTATACATAAAACAACAGATTTTACCAAAAAAAAAAAAACCCCTCCCGGTTTATAATAAATGCGTTGTGGAGTACGCAAAAATGTTAAACATAATATGACTCACGCGTATAATGAGCGCGTAAATCAAACTCATATCAAAAAATGACAAGAGTAACTTCTCTTAACGTATTTCATTATGTCCAATTTTTTTCCCCTGTAAATTCGATAATATTAATTATTAAAATAACTTGTAAACATTGTATTTCGATGAAAATTATTTTTTAATTTTTCAAATGTTTTTTAATCAAGACATGCGTATTGTGCGCTTAACTCACGTAATTAGAATATGACCACGTAAATTACGATTTTAGAATGAAAAATATACGATCGTTTATTGCATCGCTACCGTTTCGGTTGGAAAAAAAAACGTTTTAAATGTCTGGTTTTTCATTTTTTTGCATTATACCGCCGCTTTGGTTAATTTAAAGGAACACGCGTGTCATCAAATATTCACGTTGTTATTTATTGGAATACAAATTACCAATCATCCGACAAATACACGCTTACTCGGCAGCTGGCTATAAAATATATATTGCACAATACGTACGTTAAACTCATAAATCGTATACAATTCGCTTTCATCTCGTAAATATTAATGCGTGTTGTGCATTAAACGAATTGTTTCCGTTCTGATATCGTAAAAAAATTTATTTCAATTGCGACTTTGCAGTTTTGACGTCGCTCTGTTCGTTCGCAATGTCGCACGTTCAGATATCGGCGTATATCGTGGCGCGTGTTTGGTGTGAGAAATTATTTGTGTAGCCGAAGAGAAACATTTATATAAATAACGCACAACTGTTTATAAGAAGAGCCTAACCATTATACGTTTACGATTCAATGCGAAATGAAGTTCGTAATGAGTTTATTAATTACGGGTCGGAAATTATAGGAGCTAAAATGGATAAAACATGCGTGAGAAATTGGCGTCAGCCGTTCTATTCAGATAAATTAATAGATTACACAATAGAACGGGATAAATGTATAAAATTACGTACAATTATTTAATCCGGCGTTTTTAATTATAAAAAAAAAAAAACCACTCGTGTCGTTGTCGTACGTAATAATAAATATTCGTTTTTAAAATGGAATAAAAATATAAATAAAAAAAAAAACGCATTATATCATATATACGTACAAAAGTAGTTCGGCACACGGATTATGTTCTGCGTTTCGTTTTAAACTCCGCCGACAGAGTGAAATTGAAAGTACGCCATTGTCGCCGTTGATGTATATATATATAAAAAAAAAAAAGAAATAATTCGACGAGTCGTCCGACCCCGCGCCAGCCGCGGCGACCAGATGTGTCGACAAACATTTCCTACAATCGACTTGCGGTCTCGGAAAAATACTATTACGACAGATCGATGCGCGACTGCGGTATAATAATGACACATAATATCACGATCAATGTGTTCAAATACGCGGAAGTCAATTATTATTATTATTATTATTATTATTATTATTATTATTACTGGTGGCCGCCGGGAGGGTGAAAAAAAAAAGAGTTAGTTTGTCGTAGGACGACACCTGATGGTCGTCAATGTGTCGCGAAGTCGGGTGAATCACCTCTGCCGCTCATACGGCAATAATGCATACGGCGCGGGAATAATAGAAATAAAAATCTATACCACCAATAACAATAATAATAATAATAATAATAATAATAAAATTTAACGCGTTTTACGTACAAAAGTCCTCTGTGGCTAAACAACAAATGCCCGACTGTGCCGACGTTTGAAAAAGCCGATTTTTCACTCGTTCGCCGCCCATTATTTCCGGTTCGACGCGGACGCGACTGACAAAAAAAAAAAAAAAAAAAACACACAACATTTATTGTTACACGAGTCGCCCCGCGTTTCCTACGTTGAAAAAAAAAATGGCTTACAGATTTCTAATCGGTATTTTTTCTCCTCTCGTTTTGTTCGCTTGCGGTCTCGTACGTATAATTTTATTTTCAATATTGTGGCGTTTGAATAGCTCGCAAATAAAATATGATAACCCTTCTATCCGCGATTCCGCGTCCTTCAACGGTGGCCGCGAACTGCCGTCGACAATATCGTCGAACGGCTTGTCTTCTTCTTTTTCCCTATGGTTCCTGGTTTTCGTTATTATAGTTATTATTGTTATTATTATTATTATTCTGCGATTGTGCGCGCCGCAACGGATTGACGGTTAAAAAAAAAAAATAAAAAAATTATTCACACCGACGAAAGCGACAAACAATATGTGTGTATTATGTACAATCGTATTGCTTGTGTACATATATTTATAAGTGTGTAATGACCGGGAAGCAATTATTATATTTTATTACTCTATGCTTTTATTATTATTTTTTTTTTTGTCAACGATTCGTTTGTAACGGGCGTTAAGAAAAAAAATAAATAAATACTCCCGGCAAGTCAAACGGACAATTTTTTTTTTTTCCCCCACTCAAACCGAGTGTGTGCGACATTGCACCAAAACCTATCGAAACGCATACGAGTGTGTATCGTAAAACCGATGAAAACGACGAATCAACAGACAACTAAATATAACGCGGCAACTAATTGTAAAGTACTGTATTTGACTGTACTGTAAAAAATAATCGAAATACCGTGGTTTTCGTTTGTCCGTTCAATTCGTGATGGACGTTTTGTCGAAACCGGCATTGTAAATATAAACACTCCGTATTCAATTATTCCTTGTTTTTCGTACAATATCCATTTGACCATATTCGACTATACGCTTATTCCGATTTCTTTCATGTATCATTTTTATTTGAATTTTTTTTTTTTTTTACTATTTTATTAGAAACAATTCGCGTCGACATAATACAGTAAATGTAATTATACAATTGTCCGGCCCTCGGGTTCGGAAATACAACGAATAAATAATGAATTCGGCGCCGACAAAACGTATAAAACCCTTTGAGTCCGACAACATGAAAAATATAAATACGGAAAATTAGCCCTTTTGGTTCAACAATAACGCGCGGAAACCCAGTGCGTCACACTAATAATATTGCAATAAAAAAAAAAAAACAAAATGGACTCGAGATCATCGCGAACGCGGTGTGTGCGCAGCTTTTTTTAGAAACGTTAAAGTAAATCAAAATACACGCAAAAATATATTTCGTTCACGTGATGCGATGGTAAAACGGTAAAAAAAAAAAATCGAATAAATTCGCGTCTATCAGACATTTTTTTTTTCTTCGCTTACTAGATGCCGCGTTATTAAATTGTTACAAATAAAAAAAACCGAATAATTCCAGACGACGAATGATATATATATATAATAGGCAAAAAAAAAAAAATGTACAAATACGTATTAGCTGTACGAACCGGTGATTCGACACCGTAATCTACACGACGTATATTTTATTAACGAATGGCTTGTAATAGAAATAATAATAGTAAAAAAAAAAAAAATATACGCATAAAGCAAAAACGGCGAAAATTTCAAAGACTGCGGTTACGCGACGAAAACAAGAGCATTGACCTCTTACAATAATATATAAATAAAATTTACTGGTAAACAAACGATAATTTATTGTTTTTAGCATATGGCAATAATTTATTGTGCGTGTGCGTGTGTTTATGTGTTTATTGGTCGCGTTCGTCGTTGCGGTGGCGATAAGCTGTTTAATTGACGTCAACAGTCGTAGTAAACGTTGTTGTCGTTGTTTTTTTATCTTAGAAATAAAAACAATTCGTTACGAATGATTTTTTTTTTTTTTAACCGATAAACGAAAATCTTTCTAGACGACAACATACGACGCTTTACGAATATTTTTAACTTTAACGGGTTAAAATATAATGCGTTATGATTTCAACGCGCTACCGTTTCCCGTTCGCCGAATTCTCGAATTATTATTTCGTATATTGTAGGTATTACGCGTTGGTAGTATTTATTAATCATCAGTTGTGCCGTCCTGGATCTATGTTTTATTTTTCGGACCGCCGAAAGATCTTTTCGGTAAAAGCGTAAAATTCGAAAATGTCCTCCTCTGGGTTTAATCGCGACGACCTTCTCGTATGAGACATTTGTCGAATTATCGGTTTGTATTGATACGCCGATTTGTACAGTAACGTCGGAATTTTTTTAACGAAATTTAATACGCGTAAATTAAATCAAAAAAAAAAAAAAAAAAGAAAGAAAGAAATTAAACGTCGCCGTCGTATGAAAATCGCATTACATCGTATACGTATATTAAAACGAGACGAGTGACTTTTCCCCGACGCCGCCGCCATATCCGACGAGATTTCCCGCTGCGAACGGCTGTAACGAGCAGCAGCAGCAGCAGCAGCAGTGAATGTCAAAGCCCGTCGGACGCGTTTCCTGAACAGGGATTGGGGATGGGGACAAATGAAATAAAGAGAGAATAATAATAATAATAATAATAAAAAAATGCGCAGAGACGCCGGAGAGCGGTTATAGACTCTTGACGAAACCCGCATTTCGTGAAGTAGCCCGTCCATTAACGTTTTCGGGGAAAATGGAAATTCGCGCAGACACACTCGACGAAATTATAATACCGCCGTTGTCGACGATAGGCGTCTCTCTCTCTCTCTCTCTCTCGATAAGAGAGATTCGATTTTTTTTTTTTTTTTTGGTCCATATTTTCGGACGAACGAATCGGCGCGCCGCAGGTGGTAATAGTCGTTTTAGTATACGACAAATATCGTGTAACCGTCAAACTGCAGTGCTGCCCGGCGTGTCTGGTCCGTTTCGAGCGGCGATCCGTAGGACAAAAAAAAAAAAAAGTATATTTATAAAAGCGGACTTTAAAAGCGCGTTGACAAACAACACACCGCTGTAGGTCCATTGTTGTGCTGATCTCATATATACATATATATTATTCCCTTTGTATTGCGTTTCGTACTTTATACGTCGCAGAACGGTGGTCAAAACGATGCGAGAGAGAGAGAGATAATCTTTTTTTCCTCTCCCCTTACTCTGCCGATTGTCGAGGGTTCTACGCGCACGCACGTAAGTTTCCACTTTATTATTATATAGTCCGGTATGTGTGTGTATGTACTATTACGTCTCCTCGCCGGCATAGGAATTTTATTCGCGAATAATTAATTAATGCACAAAAACCGTGGCCCTGCCCGATTGTCCGACAGAAATTCTTTCATTAAATAACTTATTCTTTCGCGATTAGGAAGCGTGTGTATAATATATGACTTTCGCGCGCTCCATCCGATTCCCTGTCACAGCGATATAATATAACAGTTAACTGATACGTGAAAATAATAAAAAGCGAAATTATACGAGTGGTGGGGTGGGGGAGCTCGTAGCGATTTGCATACAATTTGTCTTACGTGATCGCAAAAATAACGGCCCGTACAACACTAAACTAATATTTTTCGCGTTAAAACAAAACCGGATTATTATAAGTATCGCGTACAAAACGCTTTTTTTTATATATATATATATTTCTTCATTTTTTGTTTTTTTTTTTTTTATCATATTCGCATATTTCATTAATTTGAATTTTTAAATCATTTTAATTAGTAAATTGAAAACAAAAAATGTTCCCCTGCTAATATGTGGTTTCATAATTGACGGATTTAACGTATTTTTACAGACGTACGCAGTGGCGTAGTCGGAATTTAGTCAAGGGGGAGTGTTATTAAATAAATGCGATATAATTTACATGTTTAAATTCAACATTACGAGTCTTACCAAGTCATTACCTACCAAATACGTATTACGTTATTACCTATAAAAAAAATCATGATTTTATACATGGCTGAAGGACATACTTTAGTGTGTGATTGTTATTTTTTAACATTTTTTTATGATTTTAAGTCTCAACAATTGTTAGCATTAAAAACAGAATAGTTGTTTATTAAATATAATTATGTGTAATCAAAATTTTTTTCGTGGTAATTATACATTATAATACAAGGTGATGAAACACTAGGGGTAATTTCATACTTAAAATTCAACAAAAATTTCCTTTTGACTGTGATCGGCCTCAAGTATAAAATAGAAATTTTAATATATGTGTTTTTTTTTTAATGTGATTATTATTACCCATAATTATTGTTATATAAAAAAAAGCAAAAGGAAAGGGGTGGTGTTTGAACCCTTTAACCCCCCCCCTGGTTACGCTACTGAACGTATGTAGTATTTATACGACTATGCAAGTACGTTCTGTGACATTGGCGACACTATTTTAAGTATTTTTTACTGTTGTCTCCTCAGGGCTGTATTCTCTTTTGCGAAAATTATGAAAATATATCTTAAGCTCTCAAAATAATTTTAACTAAAATATAACGAGACAATCGAGCACACAGGCCGTCGTGTATTAAAATTCACTTTAAAATAAATATAAATATTTATCTCTTTAATGGATCAATTGTAGTCGAATGGAATTTTTACAATCAAAGCTGTTTCGTTTTAAAAACTATGAAAATATTTGATTATAATTATTAATTATTATTAGAGTAATGTTATTGTTGATACAAAATAATGTATTCATTTTTTTTATAATAAATGAAATAATTTTTGTTTTAATAATAATAATTATTTTCGAAATTTCAACGTTAAAAAAAGTATTAAAGTATTCGTAATAAAAGCCATAGAATAATAATTCATTTACTTTTTTCGAGCACATAAAATTAATTTTATAATTCTTTCAGAAAAAAAAAATTAAAAAAAAGAAAAAAATACGATAGTAATAAACATTCAAACGAGTATAGGAGAAACGTCGCCGTCGAGCGTATTGTGTGTTTTTATTTTTTAACGTTCGTCTTTTTACCAACCCATCAAAATGCGTTCACCAGTGACTATTACGCGGAGTTCCAATTAACGTTTTACAACCGAAGGATTAAAGACCCCTCTTGCTTTTAATTTAAGGGAAAAATAAGTTCTTTTTTTTTTAAATATATTTTAACGTTGTATTTAGTATAAGCATAAAACAAAAGCTCATCTCACTCATTAACCTCTAATTTTGATGAGTCTTTTGTCATGGATGTTTTTTTTCTTTCTTTCTTTCGAATACACACGGACGTAGCCTCGAAAAAAAAATAATAATAATAAAAAAAAACAACAGAGTGTATTTTCTCCGAGACAATTTTTCTTTCGCAGTATTTTTTTCGTTCGCGTCGATTGCTCTCTCTCTCTCTCTCTCCAAATGGAATTTACTTCAATTAATACCCAGAGGGCTAATTAGCACAGCGCAAGCAGTAGTCCCCTTTTGAACTTCATAACCCGATTAGACAATATTGGCGTCGCTCCTCAGAGACCGGAGGGTAAACACAAAAATAAAACACAGTATTTATTTAATTTTTTTCTTTCAAATATATTTTATGCGATGATTTTAGAATATTCACGGGGTTTAAAACATTATAAAACGTAGCGAGATTGTCAAATGTATTGCATAAACGTTGCGCCTGTATATAACTATATAAATCGACTATAGCGGGACGTTGAATAATCAATATAGCGTATGATATAATTTGACAAAAGAAGGCGTTTATTAAAATTTAATAAATATTTATTGTAAATATTAATAACTTATAATGTCGAAATATAAATATATATATATATATAAATATTGTTTTTTAGTGACTTTTTACTAACTTAATACTGGTATTTTATTCGATCAACTTATAATCTAAGTCCATTATACTCTTGAATTTTTATAATACAATTATAGTGTTTGAATTGCGGAGGGACGTAGGGGATGGAGTATCCCTTTTTTCTTTAAAGATATTTCAGCGTACCTCTTCAAACGTTTCAAAACTTAACTATCATCAGCTGGTCAAGGAATCACTTATTAATGTCTACAGTTTTATAGCATCGAACAAAAACAAGTTTTCGCTATGTGTATATATATATATATATACTGTACGCTATTTTATTACAAGAACGAATACGATTCGACGTTGTGTACGATCTGTAAAAATATATAATCACTATACTGAACGAAGCGTTCTGTGCGAGTATCAATCGTGTTAAAACGTCCGAATAAAATAGTAGATAATATGAGTGAAGCCGTCCAGCGCAGGTTTTCAAAACATTGCAGTCTCTCGGAACGCATCAAATGTTTAATATTTTACATTTTTTCCCGATTCAAACACCTAACATATATATATATATATATATATATATGATTATAATTGGATTTTTTTCCCGGTATTCTAATTGATATTGTCACTAACTCGCCCTGGCTAAAATATGTTTTCGATTTTAAATTTGAAAACACTGCGGTTGACTGAACATTCATCGTTCGAATGCGCCGATCGAACGAAGAAACGACACTCGTACTAAAAATGAAGAAAAAGCGGAAAAAGAAAATAGTCAACTGTATCGGATATGTGAGACAGTGGGAGACGGTACAATTCGTTTAAACGTCGTCCGTTAAATGAGTTAAATCGACAATGGATAACTGCACATTACCAAAAATGCGCAGAGTAAAATACTCGACGTTCATTAATATTGTCGCGCGCGCGCGCGCGCTAAGAATCGACTACGATATATTCCACGTCAATTACACCGGGCCGGGGACGCGCTGCAAGCGGCTCCCGTATGAATTCGTTGTTTTTTCACTTCTCCTTTTTTTTTCTCCCCTCTATTCTCTCGAAAAATCAACCACCAACAAAATCTGCCGCACCGTCGCGGAATCACAAATATACAACAAACACGTGGTACAACGCCGCGCTCGTCCTTATCGGCGGTGGCGGTGGCGATGCGAGACCGGAACGTCTCTCTTCGACGGCGGGTTCTCTGTCGTGTCGTTTAATTGGACAATACAAAGCGATACGAATTAAAAACCCTCTTGGGATATACGGCGGCGGCGGCGGCGGCGGAGAAAATAAACTTATCGTCCGATACTTTATGCGTCTCTGTGTCGTCGCCGGTCTCCACCCAGCATTAAGCAGAGCGCTGTGTGTGTGCGCGTGTATATAATTCGGTTAGCGTCGCTCGCGCGCAAACGGTGACAAATTGTTTTTAACCGTCTGCAAAGAAATTGTTCATCGATCATGCCAGTGCGGCTGTACGTTTGTACGCACTTATGTATATATTCCGAACCTTCGTCATCTATCCGCTGGTCCGGGGGGAGGGAAGAGGCGGTGGCGTACAATGTTCTAAGTATATGTGTGGCAGTGTATACCGGTGGACGCGAATTAATGATATACGCGCGGGGGCCGTATGTCGTGCCGGAGAAAAACGCAAGCCGAGACAAACGGTTGTTATTTTTTTCTTTTTTTTTCTTGCCACTCTCTCCCTGTGAGATATCTCCGGACGCGGCGGCGGTGCGCGTGGTGGAGAACGACTTCGCGCAGCCCCGCCGACTTCATTTATCACGCGGCGGGGCCCGTTCAATCTGGCGGCAAATTGACTGCAACACACCGCAGTGTCGCCGAAAACGACGCGCGCGCGTATTGGAAAAAAAGGAATTTCGGCGGACGCGACAGTGAGGGAGGCGAACGCGGTTTCGACGCGACTGCTGTTCGGCGCTGCGAAAATAATAATAATAATAATAATACACGCCCGCGCCCGTCTTATATACGTATATGTGTTAAACGTCGTTTTCGTACGTGATTCGTGTTTGTATTTTCCGGTTTCAACGGTCCAGCGTCGTTGTCCTTTTCAAACGATCTCCTCTAACCGAAGCTCACACGCCGATCGTATGAAACCGTTACTGTGCAATCGGTCGGAAATCACGTCGGAGACGTATTGGACGCGTGTTAGATGTGAAACGCCATCGAAGAATTCGTATCGTTACACAAAATTACCAAATCGAACTTCCGTTTTCAAAACGGTTTTTCATCACATAGTCAGATTAATTTCACTCATTGAATGCGTTTTTATTTTTATTTTTTATGAATTTAATACCCGTAAATAGTCGAGTACAAAAAACAAAAACAATTCATATGACGTTATAGATATTGTTCGATTCTTTAATATTTCTCGTACAATTGTCTTTAGAATATTATATCTCATACGCGTGTTAACACTACAAAAACAATAATAAAACAATCGCGATCCTGAGATTTATGTAGAATTTTCACCACTCGGCCCTGGGCTACTACTCATCGCCATTTCTCGTGTACTTTTATGTCCGTAAGTGATTTATTAAAACGTAATATCGTTTGAAAAGACATCAAAAAAACAAGAGAAAACAAATACGACGTGAGTTTTACACGAAAACCAGAAATTATTTCAAGTGTACTATACAAATTCCTTTTCTATTAGCTTTCAATTAAAAATTAATAACAACTGAACAGTTATATGTTATATGATTCAGAAAAACATCAAATGTACACAATTAAAATGTATTATGTTAAATGTAATTATTAACAAATTGAAAGAAAAAAAAGAAATCAATATTATAATGAAAAATGTTCGGACAGGAAGTAATTCATAAACGAAATTGATATAAATACGATTTAAGAGATTCGAGAATGGTATGGAAAAACGGAAGAGGATCCGATTGGATTGAAAAAGATTGTCTAGATAAAGTCAATTTAGATTGAAGGGTATGACAATGGAAACGAATATGGGAAGAATCACATATCTGTATAAATCAACTTGTATACGATGAACGATAAGGATGTCGTTTAAAACGTCCACGAGGAGATTAAACGAAAATAATACATTTTCTGCAAATTTCATCTATGCGTGGAAAAAAATAATTAGCCACCAGTTAAAATTGACTTAGAATTTATATCAATATAATATATCGCACATAGGTGTAACAAATAAATATTAATCGAACAATTACTATTATTAATTTTTGTTATTATATATTATTATCGTCATCGTCGTCATCATCATCAAAGACGATTATCTTCCCTCGTCGCGTTTTCAATAAAAAAAAAAAAGTGACAACTTTTCCATCAAGGAGAGAAGAATCAATATTTATTTTTTTTTCTATATGAAATTCGTACATAAACGGTAATAACCGTATAATAAATTTGTAACAAATATGTCGAGAGAAAAAATGTCTCTTTATATTTCTTGTATTTTTTTTTCTTTCTTTTAATCAATATATTATAACATTTTTTTTTCTACGACGTAAAGGTTATAGTTTTCTAATTTTTTTTTTTTCTTTTAAACGCGTGTTTCAAGGGGAAAAAAAAGGCACTCTCCTTTGTATTGTAACCCCTTGGTGAAACACACACACACATATATATGCGTGCGTATCTACGCGTGGCAGTGAATTTAATAAATCCGTTGCCGTATCTCTGAGAACCGGAACTATTGCACTTTATCCCCGTTCGAATCTCAAAGGAATCGGTTTCTCGTATGTATAAGAAAATATCAAAAAAAAAAAAAAAAAGCGCGAGGATGGCGGCTTTTTTTTTAGTCCGTCGTCGTAAAAAAAAAAAACGAAACCTCTTTCGGTTATATTCGTACGAAAATATATATTTTTTTGAAGCCTATTGTTCGTGGCCGCCCGATTTTTCTTTCGTTTTTTACGACGGGGATTCATTATCGCAACTCCTCTGCCGGGCGCGTATATACGACATATATTACACGCCGACCGTGTGGGCGGTGGTCGTATTACGTATATATTATATGCATGGGCTCTTTTTTTTTCCCCGCCACCTATTTAGAATAGATAATAAAACGGAGCTAAAAAAAAGGAAAAAAATCCCTCGTGTATCCGACGGCGCGGTGCCCGGCGAAGTTTATGCGCGCGTATCGAAGGAGTTTGAGTGGTCCGACCCGTAACACCGGCTCCGGTCTGTAATATGTAAAAGCGCCCGGTGCTGTTAACCTCGTGGCTTTTATAGCGAAATTTGCTCCGGTCCGCGAGGGGGCGGCGGGGGTCTTTTTACTCTATAAACCGCGCGCCGGACCGTCAAATCGAACCGCCGGGTAATGTCCACCGCCGCGGACCGTCTTTGTCCGGTCCAAAGGTTTTCTTATACTCCTCGTATTCCCTCCCTAACTGGATCTCGTCCCGCCCGCGGGATAAGAGAAGAGTTTCTTTTTTCTTCTCGTTTTTATTATTTAACTATTGTTTAGCTTCCTGAAAGTAGTAAAAACGCGCGAGCGCGCGCGCGTGTGTGTGTATATACACGTAAACACACCGCCGCCGCCGCCGCCGCCGGAGTGATCGTAACTCTCTTCACTTATTCGGTCGCGCGACGGGGATAAGTCGTTTTTACGATCATCTGAATAATAAATATCGACGTCAATACATATATATATATATATGTATAATACAGTATATAATATAGCCAAAAGCGGTATAGTGACGTAGGAGGGACGAGAAAACATCGGTTGGCTCTGATCCGTAACTTAACCTACGTACAAATCACTCGATTCGTTTTCTCCGGCTGCATACATTATTATTACTATCATACGCGGTAATACAAACCGAAAAGTCTATATAATATTTTTTTTTCTTTTTTTTTTTTTTGGTCCCCTTCATAAAAATCGTATCGTAAAAAAAATATCTTCCGATCCGATGCGGAGAGTGTACGCACGGAGAGTCGCACGCACAACCACGAAGCGGGACGGTTTTTTTTTTATATATATATATATATATAATATAGGCGAGTCGTTCGTTTTTTTTTTTTTTTTTACGGAACTCGTATAAAAGACAAAACAAAACGCAAATATTTTTTTTTTTTACATTAGAACGAGAAAAACGACAGAAAACAGTGCGGAAGTCCTCGTAGTTAATGCACGTAATAATATACCGCGACGTGCTGCAGGTAACGTCACGGAGCCGAGTCATTAGGAGTGGGCAAACCTTTGAGTTTGAGCGGGGAAAAAAAATGAAAAGGTTTTTAAACGTTTCTCGCTCGTCTGTGCTTCGGCTTTTTGTCAGCAACCATTCAATCATATTGTGGCGGCCTATCACAATCAAAAAAACTTGTTTTAAAATAATAATATTTGTTTTTCGCCAAACGCAAATCAAAGTGTTTTTTTTTTTTATTATTTTAAACGTGAATCGTATTGAAAGAAAAAAATGGATAAATACGGCATTAGTGTAGTTTACAAAATGTCTTGTTGTACGCTCAACGAAATCGTTTTGTTTTTTTTTTTTACACATCAATCGGTAATTCTTAATAGCATCGTTATAAGTGGATATATTGTCTCGCACAGCGCACGAAACACATAGTAAAATAGTCGTTTCTCCTGTGTACTTCTTCCAATGTACCGCGATCAGTATATATAATAGTGATGCGCGAAAAGGATTCTGAAAACGAATTTGAATTCTTTGTGAATTTTACTATGTCGTAAAGAAAAATGAAAATACAATCGGTATTCGGAGCGGAGCAAGACGCGTTAGTGTCTCTTTTATTACAATAAATAAATGTAATTTAATCGAATGTGTTATTTTCTAAAACTAAACACAATAACGGTATGCGAGAAGCATATCGTTAGTGTATAATATTTGTCATTTTTTTTCATTTTTAAATTTTTAAAAAAGTATTTTACGAATAAAAAAAATTGTGTGGAAATTTCGATCTCAAGGAGATTTTTTCACGTCAGTGTCGAATCCATCTTCAAGTTTTAAACGTATTAAAAATTGTTCGTTTTCATTCGTAAATAGAAATTGATATAAAACCTCGCACAAAAAAAAAAAAAAAAAAAAATAACAATTTGTTTTTGACCTCGCAAAATCTTAAATACGGCTACGTATAACGAATTGAAATGTATATACATATAAAAAAAACACTCTCTCGGTACAGTATATATATATATATAGTGTTTTGTAATATTTAAAACTACGAGTGTAGCGCGTATTACGACGACAAACACGCACCGAACAGAATTAGAACGCACTGTAAAAGAATGAAAAGTTCAATGCCGTACACCATTACTTTAAATTACTGAACCCTCGAGGGGAATTGTACGACACGATATATATACACAAATTGATTCTACGAATTAGTAAAACGTTCAACGTGAAGCGAATTTAACCGGTCGATAACTTTTACTGCGTAAAAATAAATAACGCGCGCGCGAGACAAATAAATTAAGTCCGACGTGCCCAATAACGCGATTTAAAAAATAAATGTGGAGAAAAAAGCTAAAAATAGCGAGTAGAACAGAGCGTGGGAGAAACGAAAAAAATTGCAAACATATTTTTATTTTTTAAATAATATATATTTTGTCGAGAGAGACGGTGAAATTATGTTTTCGCGACAAAATTACGCGATGGATAATTTTTGCAAATCGAAACTGAATGATGGATTTTATTTTTATAAATATCGAATTTACGTTTAATTTGTTTCGGAAGCATTTTGGACTGACAGCTAATACAGTGGGACGTTTTACTCAAAATCGCTTTTTTTCTAATCGCTCTAATTTCAACACTATTGACATTTTATAATACAAATTCGAAAATTGAAACGATATTCGCAACGTTTTTCTATAATAACTCACTCGGGCGCGTGTTCGTTGTTTAACAAAAAAAAAAATCCAAATCGATTTATGACATAAAATTTAGATTTTACCACGTGTTAGCGTGTTACTACTCATATATGTCTTGTCAATAACGTTCTATTATTATCTCTCAAAAGTTTGGCTTACTGTAATAATCTTCACGGGAACCAGCACCCATTGTTCGTCGAAATAATTGTATTTTTTTACACACACACACACATCAGATCTAGACCATATATTATGTAATACAATGTAAATCGTAAATTGTATACTCAATACACACACACAAACTATATATATATTTAAAAAAAAAATAACACCGAAGCTTCGCTCAGAATAGTTTTGTTCAATGCATTGATTATTCATTCGTATTCAAATACGAATTATAAAACTCAAAATCTGAGTCAACTGACTCACGTTCACAACACGTGGCAACGGTACATTAAGTTTTCTTTTTTATATTGATAATATCGTTTTAGATATATATATATATATATATATTTATTTATTTATTTATATATATAATTATAATATACGGCCGTTTCCAAGCCGATCGCTGCCGGGGAATAAAATATTACTCGAGTAATTAAGACGATTTATACGAATGTAAATTGAAACCGTTTCCGTTCAGTATTCTCGAGAACGCTGACCGTGTGAGTTGTGTATTTACATTATTTCGATTGTTTCACACTTGAAATCGTTTGCTCGGCATTTGTTACTTCGGACGACCATTTCGTTCTACGTCTTGATTTGTATCAATCGCGATGGGCTCGAATCTGAACGAATTGACCGCGAGGAAAGTGTTTTTGGTCCGCAGTGACACGGCGATACCGAATGTCCGAACGACTGGAACCGGTGGAGGTCCTGTGCGCCGGATCAGATCGGTGGTCGTTAAGCGCTCCGACGGCCCTTACTCGATGATGAACGACGGCGAACTGAACAGACGACTGTCGATGATAGGCGGACATTCGAATAACGGTGTTCACCATCAGATCATCGTAACAAACTTGGACTACAATGTCACGAATGCGGATATCCGGGGACTATTTCGGGAATTCGGACCGACGAAAACGGCCGCTGTACGCTGCGATGTGTCCGGCAGATCGCTGGGAATAGCCGACGTGGTTTTCTATAACAAGAACGCCGCGTTACAAGCCATACGTCGATATCAAAACGAACGACTTGATGGCCGCTCAATGAAAATGGTACTGGCCTCGGATATACGTACACGTCTCGGCCGGAGACCTGTAGTGCCTCGAAGAAGAGTTTGGGCTTTTCAAGGCAACGACGCGAGAAGGGTGCGCGGCGGTAACAATCGCCGGAATTCGAGAAGACGTCGTGCGAGCGGCCACGGTGCGGCGGGCCCGGTGGTCAGACAAGACAAGAAAAAGACTCCGACTAAAGACGAATTGGATACGGAAATCAATGAATATATAAATAGAGGAAGAAGAAGAATAATTGATTAGTATCTACGTATACGGTGCATACACAAATTGTGATAATATATTTTTCTATAATATGCTACGTTAATTATAACGTTATAAATAATAAATTTCTACGATTTTTCAAAAATGTTTTTGGAAAGTATAGAAAACGGACCATAAATTCGAATGGACGCCAAGTTATTGTGGAGAGTTTCTATCACCGATTTTTTTTTTAAACGTATTATTTTTCTATACATAAAAATGTAAATAAAATCAATGGTAATGGGTGTTGTGCATTTCGATTCAACCGAGTTTTATGCTTAGAAAGAGATTTTAAAGTTTTATTAATACAGTTGTTTACGTACAATTCAATGTATTGTAACAATAAAAATTGTTTGCGGCCATAGCAGCCCTCAAGGATACTGTCCCACCGGGAAGTTTCCCGGTATCCCGATGGGCCAATCCGGCCCTGCATGTTTAATAATATTTTACGCGTTTACACGAACTTTAATCGTGTTTATTATACGCGTTTCACACACATTATTCATCATTATTTGTACAGTATTTCAAATGGGTTTTAGCACATGTGTTCATTTAAAAACGCGCGCGTATTCGTTACGATTTCGTCACAAACCGCACGTGCCGTACTGTACAGAAATGTAATTTACTAACGTACGAAAAAAAAATATTCCAAAATTTGCAACGTATAACGAGAATAACGTGTACTTGCTAACGTCAAGTGTTTGCGCGTGTAAATATAACTGCGGTACAAAAATTTCTAAGGACTCTCGTTCGATTCAATTTAACCGTATTGTAAATGTATAAAATGAAATCGAGTAAATAAAATTGTTTCGGTGCTTACGCGTTCTTGGCGCGTTTCAACGGAATATTTTTTTTTTTTTGTTTTTTTTTTTTTTATACAGTTTGATGATTTACAAATCATATTTTATATTTGGATTTTTTGTTTAAGTGTTGTGTATTTCTTCTTGTTTTCAATGATCAGTTGAAAATCGCAAAAAAAAAAGTATTTTAATAAAAAACGTACCTATAACAAGTGTTTTTATTTATAAATAAGGTTTTTATCCCCAAATTAGTGTCATATCACTCACGTATACAGTTTTTTCCTTTTTTCTATTGTACTCAGTTATGACATACGTATATAAATCGTTAAAATCTACGGTGGTGTGAACGCAGAGCGAGTATGGAAGAGCAGTTAGCCGTGTGTATCCTTTCTTTTGAATTCCCGTACTATCTTAATCGAACGGGTTGAATTAGTGTCCCGACGACGCGTCGGTAATCTCGCCTGCAGCGTAAAAGCGATAATATAACGTAATATACAAATGCGTACGGACACACGGATGCTGGAAGATGAATCTGTCTGTCCGGAGAGTATACGGTTGTTGCGGCCGCGCGCCGGCCCATAATTCAGTAGGCAATAATTACACATGAAATATACGCGTGTTAACGCGCGCGTGCGGTGAATCGAATTTCGCGTGCAGAGGGTTGCGTCCCTGCGGTCTTCCGGCCCATAAATATCGAATTTTCTACGTACGAGTAGTACGGGGTCGGGGGAAAGCGTCGATGTCCACTTCGGTCCCGCCGCCGGGGACACGGGGGTGCCGAAGCGCAAAACATTGCGATCTAACGGGGTAACGTTTTCATTTTTTTAAGGGTCCATTTGCGGTCACTGGAGCGGGGGAAAAAAAGGGTTTCGCGTATACCCATTACTGTTATTACGCGTCAAGTGGTCACTCGGTATACTTCGTTATTTATTATTATTACTATTATTATTATTATTATTATTATTATTATTATTATTATTATTATTATTATTATTATTATTATTATTATTATTATTATTATTATTATTATTATTATTATTATTATTATTATTATTATTATTATTATTATTATTATTATTATTATTATTATTATTATTATTATTATTATTATTATTATTATTATTTTTACACGGTCCGAGAAACAATTAGAAATGACGCGAGCGGGACAGAAAACGCCTCGAGTTAGTTGCGGTAGAACGACGACGGAGATTTCTCGCTCTCTCTCTCTCTCTCCACCAATAGAAGTTATGTGAGAGGAAATGATCTCGCCCTATTTTCTTCCCCCACGTCTAGGTACAATTTCTGTTACGAATTTCGTGTGTTTATTGATCATTATTTTCATTAGAATAAAAACGTTCACGTTTCTATTGCACTTTACGGCGTTTTGTCAATCGTCGTTTACGTAATATTTAACGGAGGAGAAAAAACCGTTTAAACGCGGCATCCGAGTGTAGACACGCAGCACCGACGCTAACACGAACTGTAGCAGCAGCAGTCGTATTTTACTGTTTGCTTTTAATTAGTGTAAAAGCTTCGACATCGAAACATGTAATCGGTCTATTTTTAAGAAAAATATAAAGTATATAACGCTGTTTTGGCTCAAGGGTTAGTTAAATATACATTAGGTTTTCACCAATTGCTCAAATACATTTCGTTGAAGAATTTCGTAAATTTATTTGGATTTCCCTTCACTGGGCGCGGTGCTTATTGATGTGTAATGATGAGACGCGGGGGTTCTCGAAGATTTCACGTTTGATTTTACCGTTATCAAAATATGTATTGAACGTAATGAATATAAATTTAATACGGTAGATTCTTTGAAAATCTAACGAATTTCAAATGGTATTGATTCAATTGATATGTTTATTATACGTGTATATTCAGTCGTCGAATATATATTATTAATAACACAAAAAAAAAAAAAATTACTAAATCGCGTCATTTAAATATGCTCCAGTAACGTCGTGTGATGTGGAGAGAAGTTTTAATCAATGTAAAACATCAATTAGTTTCTAATATCGATTTTTCCCCCGATATTTTTGTAAATAAAATGCATATTTTATACTATTATTCATCGCATATAAATCCTTATGCTTCATTAAATATAATTTTTATACATTTCCTATTCGTTTCCTGTATGTTTTGGAATGGCCTGTAGGTATATTGTAAAAGCAAAAACACACCGGATTTAACACTTTACCGCGGTATAACATATATAATATATAACAATGATGGGTATTTTCGTACGACAATATAAAGAACATTTACGGCGAAGTATAAAAGAAGTAAAATGTCAGTCATCTCTTCCGTCTGGTAAAGGAATATATATATCTCTTTTTTTTTTTGTAATATATACGCTCGCACCACCGTTTTCCATGACGGCGGAAAATATTCAAAAGCTATTATCATTTATATATATATATATACGTTCGCGGGGCCAAATCCGAAGTAATATAGTCCTTGTAGACGAACGTGCGTATTGGACTGCACACAATGGACTCGTTCCCGACTTTTCTTTTCACACAGAGGTTATATCAAAGACGTCGTCTCATTGATGGATGATGAGGAGGAGCAGAGGACGGTGAAATATTCGTCGTCTTGGGCAGTCTATTCCTGCGGAAATAATTTCGCGCGCGCATTACCGCGATTAGTATGCTTGCAGAGGCAGGGAGGACCGCGAAAGTGCGAAATTGAGAGCCGGCGGGCGCGTAATCAAAACCGCGACTTTAAACAAGAATTTCTATTCGAAATGTCATGTATGAAACCACTCGCATTATTCACAACGAAATCCAGTAGATACGACTGCTACAAAAGCCGGTTTCCACCACTCGGAACTTTAAAAAAAAAAAACTTGTTTTTGTTGTTTAAAATTCGAAAATTTCATAATATTTCGTCGATCGTGAACGAAATTGCCGAAAATAAAATAAACGGGAACGAAATAAGTGTACTGCCTATTGGTTTTTTTTGTTGTTGTTGTTGTTTTGTGTGACTCAGAAAGATAAAAAGTATGTGAAAAATTTCACTTTTCATGTTGAACAGTTTTGGCGTGGAACATTCGCGAAAATAAATTATTTTATTTTAATTTAATTTTCGTATTATAATAATAATTAATTCTTGAAATTACGTCTTCCTCGTTTACTAGTAACGAGATATAACAAATATTAAATTAAAACATTTTAATGTATTTTACGCAACAATATATCGATAAAATAGAATAGTTTAATTTGTAACTCCTATAAAGACAAACAATCATTTCGAGAAATGGATAGGAGACTAAACCCTGTATCTTTCACGAAATTAAATTCTGCACTTTTACGCGTATAATTGTCCATCACCGTTTATAATTTAGAAAACGAAAATAACAGCGAATTTCCTCCTATTACAATAATTACACGGAGTTCAGAATATTGAACATTACGCTAGGTACAGGTGAATGTGTATACAAAATATAAATAATTGAAAAAAATATTGATTTTTGTTTTTACTTGATTGTAAAAAAAAAACACGATAAAATTAAGTAAAAAAAAATCAACTCTTCATAAAAAAAACCCCCGTACACTAACGATAAGTGCGGAAGAAATTTTAAATTTATTAGCCACAAACAATCGGCGAGTACTGACTTTGTTGTGAAATTATTACGGAAACCATTCGTTAAAAATCACCAAAATAAATTTAAAAATTTACTAAATAACATATAAAATATTTTTATTTTGAAACTCAGAGAAAAAAATCGTATCTACACCACTGTTAAGCCAAGTCCATAATAAAAATACATACCGCGACATAAATTTAACGAGCACTGCACATAAATAATTTTATACAATAAACAGAAATGTTCACTTATACGTATGTATATAATGAAAACGACATACGCGCGCACGCTTGTAAACCGATATGCGACGAATATTATCGGAGATGATTTCAACACTTTTTTTTTAACGATTTATTTATTTTAAAAAACTACACGTACATAATATTGGTAACACTCGTCGTTCTTTTCGATCATATCGTTTACGTTTTTTTAGTTAGAAATTAGTTAATTGTTCTTTTTTCTATAAAGAAATCAAATAATTAAAATCGTTGTTTTTATTTAACGCAAACAAATATGTTATTATAAGATATGTCCGTTGTAAAACTTGATTGGACATTTTAAAGGAGTGCATAACACAAAAAACTAACAATTTCTAACTAAAAATGACGAAATCGAAAATCTCGATTTCACCATTGTTTCTTGAGCATATACGTGAATTATGTAAGTAAAAATTTTATTTTAAAGCTGAGTAAATCGCTACAACGTGCCGCAAGCAATATTTACATATATAGGTTTATACGATGACGTCAAACAGCAATTTTCAATTTACTTGCGTTTAAATAAACAATTTTGTTTTTCGCTCACGGAATTTTTATAAAAAAAAAAAATCATTTTTTTTAATATTTCAACTATATCGTTTATGTATAACGATTAAAAATTATTATGTATTCTATAGGAATATATTATTAAAAATACTGTATATGTCCTGCAGTGTATGCGCCTTTTAGAATTCAGTGTTTTTGAAAACCAGTAGTTTGTAATGCTGTTTGATAATATATTAATACTATAATAAAATTTTAAAATCTCTATCCAAGTGTAATCCATTTAAAGCGCAAGACATCCGCACGTTTATCAACAAAATAAATGCAATATATATATTTACACAATCTACACGCATATGTATATAGTGAAATAATATCGTGGAATCATTCTAATGAAACAGTTTGACACAAACGTTCGTTTATGTCGATTTCCACAAACGTTATTATGGGTCGATAAATGTGTATATAAATCAATTTATATAATTAACCCTATTCACATGAAAATCGTGGAACAAGATAAATCTATTTGTTTTTTTTTGTATTTTATAAATAAATTATTATGATCACTTTTCAAGCAAAAGTATTTATTGTCTATCAGGGCCGGATTGGCCCATCGGGATACCGGGAAACTTCCCGGTGGGCCGGTATCCTTGAGGGCTGCTATGGCCGCAAACAATTTTTATTGTTACAATACATTGAATTGTATGTAAACAACTGTATTAATAAAACTCTAAAATCTCTTTCTAAGCATAAAACTCAGTTGAATCGAAATGCACAACACCCATTACCATTGATTTTATTTATATTTTTATGTATAGAAAAATAATACGTTTAAAAAAAAAATCGGTGGTAGAAACACTACACAATAACTTGGAGTCCATTCGAATTTATAGTCCGTTTTCTATACTTTCCAAAAACATTTTTGAAAAATCGTAGAAATTTATTATTTATACCGTTATAATTAACGTAGCATATTATAGAAAAATATATTATCACAATTTGTGTATGCACCGTATACGTAGATACTAATCAATTATTCTTCTTCTTCCTCTATTTATATATTCATTGATTTCCGTATCCAATTCGCCTTTAGTCGGAGTCTTTTTCTTGTCTTGTCTGACCACCGGGCCCGCCGCACCGTGGCCGCTCGCACGACGTCTTCTCGAATTCCTGCGATTGTTACCGCCGCGCACCCTTCTCGCGTCGTTGCCTCGAAAAGCCCAAACTCTTCTTCGAGGCACTACAGGTCTCCGGCCGAGACGTGTACGTATATCCGAGGCCAGTACCATTTTCATTGAGCGGCCATCAAGTCGTTCGTTTTGATATCGACGTATGGCTTGTAACGCGGCGTTCTTGCTATAGAAAACCACGTCGGCTATTCCCAGCGATCTGCCGGACACGTCGCAGCGTACAGCGGCCGTTTTCGTCGGTCCGAATTCCCGAAATAGTCCTCGGATATCCGCATTCGTGACATTATAGTCCAAGTTCGTTACGATGATCTGATGGTGAACACCGTTATTCGAATGTCCGCCTATCATCGACAGTCGTCTGTTCAGTTCGCCGTCGTTCATCATCGAGTAAGGGCCGTCGGAGCGCTTAACGACCACCGATCTGATCCGGCGCACAGGACCTCCACCGGTTCCAGTCGTTCGGACATTCGGTATCGCCGTGTCACCGCGGACCAAAAACACTTTCCTCGCGGTCAATTCGTCCAGATTCGAGCCCATCGCGATTGATACAAATCAAGACGTAGAACGAAATGGTCGTCCGAAGTAACAAATGCCGCGCAAACGATTTCAAGTGTGAAACAAACGAAATAATGTAAATACACCACTCGCACGGTCAGCGTTCTCGAGAATACTGAACGGAAACGGTTTCAATTTACATTCGTATAAATCGTATTAATTACTCGAGTAATATTTTATTCCCCGGCAGCGATCGGCTTGGAAACGGCCGTATATAATAATTATATATATATAAATATACATATATTTATCTAAAACGACATTATCAATTTTAATAATAAAACTTAATGTACCGTTGCCACGTGTTGTGAACGTTTTCTGACGTTTTCTAACGAAAACTATTCTGAACGAAGCTTCGGTGTTATTTTTTTTTTAAATATATATATATAGTTTGTGTGTGTGTGTGTATTGAGTATACAATTTACGATTAACATTGTATTACATAGTCTACGCACGGTATTGAACGGTGAAGGTATATAAAATTAACGAGTACATGTATAAAACATTGTTTATTGACAAGAATATAAATATATATATATATATATTCGATTCATAATATAAAGACCACACTAATACAGTGGTAATTAATTACTGTTCGAACACGGTTCTCATATCGAAATTTTAATACATCAACCCCTTTTCATCGTGTTCTTCTCCCTTGCGATTCTAAGTTTAACGGCCCATAAAAATATTTTCTTTTCAAATTAACCGCGAATTATAATAAGTACACGCTGCGCGCGAGTTCAAAGGATATGACTACCGCGGATACCACTCGAGCGTAATCACCGAAGACTGAAAGGTATATTGTGTATTACCCTAATTTCATAACTGCGGAAAAAGCATCGCGTTATTATCCTGATGACAGTGGTGGTTACATAATAATATATTTATTGTATCGTCTGTAATGAAATTAAAAAAAAGTTTTTTCCCACCCCCGGGAGTTATTCAACTTTAAGTATTAACATTTTCTATTCCTCGCGAATATTATTTGCAATAATATTTCGATTGATCCGTTAAAACGTTGCGTAATGAATAACGTGCCCTACGCACTTTTCAACGACAATGTCTACATATTAAATGTGTGAAAAAACAATTAAACACGTTTCTCACGAGCGCCTGATTTATTCATTATTTTCGCAAACACTGTTTTTACTACGTAGAATCGGAAACGTTTAATCGATTTATAACAAATTTCTGAAATCTTTATCTAAGTACTTTATTTCAGCGACATTCCTTCACATAACACGCATATTTGTCACAATACAAAAATACGAATTTATATAATTAATTTATAGTTAACATTTTTTTTTTTTTTTTTTAATTTCTTTCAACTTTTTATTGTTTTATCTATGACTAACGATAGAATTAATATGAAATAAAAAAAAAAAAAAACGTAAAATATGCACAAAGAAAAATGTTTACTTCGACATCGGAAACTAATATATTGATAATGAACAGAGTTATTCACAATTATAAGATATCGATATATTATTACACGGTGTAACGGTTCTTTGTTTCAAATTTTCAAATACATAAACGAACGGAACCGAAAAATGAATCTGTATTGAGCAAGACTTCTCCTCTGCACGTCTGCACGTCACGACGTTACTGAAACGTATTTTATCAATAACGAAGGGATTCGGTAATTTTTCGTTGTTTCATACATATTTTCGACGGATAAAAACGTACATTTTATTGAAATAATACGATTGGAGATTTTCGAAAATTCTAAATGTACAATTAACGAAATACGCGAAAAACAAAAATCGTTCTATTTAATCGACGCAGAACAAGCGTCAAATCGCGGACGTATATGATAACATCATTGAATTTGGACTTGAGTAAACGCATATAAATCTTAGCCCTTGTTTGTGACTACTATAAATAATTATAACATTATTACGAGATTACGCGGATTTCGATGTGAACCGAAAACTTGGTGATGACGACACGCGGTACGACGGGTGTAATAATACACGGGTAATAATAATATTATTATCACGTACCGTATTTATTACATCGTACGCGCTCATATATTTTATATTTCCACTGGTAACTCCTCACGTTATTATAATAAAACGTACGTATTACACGACGCGAAACATATTATTATTATTATTATTATTATTATTTATTAATAATACGAGAACATAAAATATAGCCGCGTTACCGACCGATATAATTAAACTCGTACGGTTCGCGTGAGCTTTTCATTGTGCCGTCGCCGCCGCGGTCGATTTTCCGTCCGGATCGACGGAAGGTATTTGGCGTAAACGTCGTACATTCATCGTCGGAGCGCTTTTCTCCCGCGTTTATTGTCATTTTTAAACGAACCCCGTCCCTGTAACGATGCAGGGCTTACGCGCTTTCTCATTATTACACTACATGAGTAGATATAATTATTATTATTACGTCTCCTTGCCACGCGACACGATCGTCTGCAGGGTCTACCAGGTCGTCGCTACTTCAAGACGACACACCCTCCCCCAGCGGCACAGATTGATCCGTTCGAGTTCGCGGCGTGAAATCCTCGTCGTACGAAACGATCGCGAGTGTACGCTGTTTCTCCCCCAGTTTAATTTTAACTCTTAGTTAAGTTTGAATCGTGTTTAACTTTTATATGGACGAATGTGTTAAGTCAACGGATGACGGAAATTCGGGGAGTCTGCGAGGGGACTGTTAAAGATGAATTTTGAGTTAATTGGATTAGGTTAGAAAAGAAGAAAAGTAAACAATGAGCTGACTTGATGCGAGACAAATTATTCTTTTTGAATTCATTATTACAAATATACGCGTGTTCATAACGTATTAGTATCACTACAACGACTTCTTAAAAGTTCGGGTTCGATATCTGTAGACGAATCTGAGATATACGAACTCGTTCCGAAGCGTCGTTAAAAACTATTGTAATTCGCGCGCATATCATATAATATTTAATTGCGTTAGCCTAATAAATTTCGATTCATTTATTATACTTTACCATATGACTTTAGAATAAACGGCCTTTTATAGTGTTTTAAACAAAATAATCGTTTTCTAATTTTGAAATGTCTAAAATAAATCAACTTTTATACGAGAACTATATTTTTATTCGATTTGTTTTTCGACTGTCCGTTCGTGCTGTATAAATATACAAAAGATGTTTTCATTTTTAATAAACCGAAATCGATAAGATTTGGATTAAATGTAAATATTTGTTCATGGAAAATATTGATAATTATATACAGCGTTATAATACGAGTGAAAAATTTGCACGTTCACGATATTTTCAATCGTTTACTATATATTATAAGTATAATAATAAGTATATTATAAGTATATATAAGAATATATATATATTCTCTTCGATCGTGTATATTATACATTCGCAGCATACGTATAATAAATCAATAAATTATTATATACTAAAGAGAAATGGATTTTTTATTACATAAAATAATAATTTATACGCGTGATAAGCCCATAGGGTATGGGCAAAAACAAAACACTTTATACATTATTGTAAGACGCACGATAATAATATATAATAATTATTTATATCGCGTAAAACGTACAATACATATTTATTTAGTATACTATAATATTATCAATTATCGAAAACAAATCAAAACGCTTTTCGATATACTGTAATTTAATGGGGGTTTTTTTTCCTTTCTTTAAACAATAAACTTTCGTTTTAGTCATAATTATAATATACGCTACACTACTCGTCGTATAATATTCGTCGAGAAGCATAAGTATTCAAGTGCCAATATTCAATACGCTATATATTATATTTGTATATTTTATACTCGAATATGCTCGTTGACATCGCTGTATAAAAATATATATACATATATGCAAAAAAAATTATTTTTATTTATAATATATACATAATGTACGCGCGTGAGCTGTGAAATCATTTAATATTCCGTTTGTTATATATAAAAAAACAAAACATATTTCATTAAAAAAAAAAATATATAAAAATTCGTCTGTATTTATATACAATATGCTATATTCAAAAACGTTCAAATTGAAATGTATTAAAATTATAACGAATAATAATTTTGTGCTTTTGTACGGATAAATGTGTGGCGAGCATAAAATGTTCGGCAAACCCACTGCGCGTTAACGCACACATGTAAATATAGAGTGTGCTATCCAAATTCAAGGACGTACATTACAAGTTTAAAAAAAAATTTGTTTAAACCAGTTTTTTATTTACAATATTTTTATAGTTAACTACGTCATAGATATATAAACGATATTTTCTGTTTTTCTTCTTTTTGATAAAGTTATCATTTTTGTTTTAGGTGCACTCAAAATATAAGTATTGAACGAGAGCGTGTGTGTGAATATTGACATACACTGACGATTAATTAAAACGTTATTGTAATTCGCCTTTTATAATAACGCTTACACATGGATTATTATATTATTTTAACGTTCGTATAAAATATATTACGGCTCGTACGATATTTTGCGCTACGTCTAATTATAAATTATTATTTATCAAATATCGTTTTTATAATTTTTTTGTTTTTTAACAAAATTAACATAATCTCTGTATCGACGTGTGGGATTAATTTTTTTTTTTTCTTCACATTGCCCCGCTCAAAATGATAATTAACGAAATATTCCCATCGCTTATATAATTATAAGTATACCATATAAAATGATTAAATTAGTATGTGGATAAACACAATATTATATAATTGTGGCGTACAAGTACTCTGCATAATATAGGGTTACAGTCGAAAGATCAGTGCCCGCAGAATCTCGTCTAATAAAATACTCGTATTTTATTGCAGCGGTAAAATCTGAAGGTCTGGGACGGGGGGGAGGTCGTCTTACACTTATGAATACACATTGTAAGAACACAAATGTGCTCTACATACATGTTTAAAAGAAAAAATATCTGTTTTAAGCGTTAGTCCAAAGAAATTTCAAAATAATATGTGCTTAACCGTTTGAATTTAAGAATCACATACGAAACGTATATCTTAAAGCCAACAGCGTTTTACGACGGTTGTAGTGAAACGATAAGAATTCTGAAAACAGATTTCAATTCGGCATGAAGTCTACTCGGTATCGGTCAGGTCACTATTATAAATTTTATCCCCATGATCTTCCAAAAACGAAACGTAAATATATGAAAATGGACGAAAAATTAGTGGTTTTATTATATGTATGTGCAAGAAAATGAGAGAAAATACCAGTTCCCAATCTCCTTAAGGGAGACGTAGCGAGATATATTTTTTACCTCTTTTCTTTCTATTTACTCTTTACACAGTTTATTTCTTGTTTTATACGAATTTAAACGCAACATTTTAGTTCGTTTGTTGGAAAATTTGGCATCGTTAAATCGCGATTTCAAAATTCACATAATTTTGACAACGATTTAGAAATACATTTTTCGCGTGAAGGGTATTTGGACGTTTTTCGCGATAAAAACCAATCGAAACGTATCCGAGGAACTCGCTGAAGTGAGGCTAGATACAAATCAAGGACATTTTCCGATCGAGCGAATTCGCGGCGTAATCAATTCACAGAACGATCAAAAAAAAAAAAAGAAATGTCTATAGCGGAACGTAAAAACAGAAAATTTTAAAGTTCGTTACGAATTACAATGGAAATTCACCGCGAATACGTTAAATAAACGCTTTTATCGGGAAAGTGAAAATTCGTTCGATAAATAACGCGTATTTCGAATATTTTCATTTAATATTTCGATCGAAATCAATAAATGTGGGGTCGCCTCCGGTAAAACAGCCTTACGCGATTCGGTTAGTTGGGTGTTAAAAAAAAAAGAAAAAACGACAACGCGTGAACAATAATAGTACCGTTCGGAGATCGCTGAGAAGCGCGTATTGATTGATTCGATTAGAGACGAAAAAAAAAAAACCGCCCTCCCATTGAACTCCAAACTACAATAAATTATTTGTAACCAAACGCGCTGCGCCCGTCGAAAACGCCGTGTCGTGCTTGGCGAATTTCGCCACCAAACGTTTTACGCGAAACACACGCACGCTGCGGGCTCATTACAACGACGGCGATTCTGCGTCGGCAAATGCAGCAACACGTGGCGGCGGCCGCCGTCTCGTCGTCGAATTATTATCGTCGGCGGACGTGGAAACCAATGCCGCGGCCAAGTGGTGGGAAGAGGGGTTTAGGATTTCGGACCTCTCCAACCGAAATACGTTTTTCATAAAATACAATTTAACGGATCTATTATTATTATTATTTTTTATTTCCTATTTGTATGGGAAAAAAGATTTTTTTTTTGCACGCTACGGCCTTGAAAAGGGAAAACGTACGAATTGATTAACGAGGGCAAATTCTTTTTTTTTCCCCCTCCACATCGTTTTATCGAACGAAAATAATATCGTTTTGGAAAACGTGTGTGCGTGCGCGCGCGATATTGTGTATACGGTTCCCCGAGTCCGTTGGGGTCCCGATTCCGGTTACCCGCGGCCGCTATGAAGCAATAATAATAATAATAATATAATACGAGCGCGTTCCGGTGCGGTGCGGTGCGTGGTGTGTGTGTGTGTGTGTGTCCCAAGGCTTAACCAACACACGCCGAGTGGTCTCTCGGCGATCGTAGGCCGACGGGTCGTCGCGCGCGCGCCTCGGTGGGGTGGCCGCGGGAAGAAGGGGGCTAGCGGCTGCGGCGGACCCGAAACTGGGCCGACACGGGCGGCCGGCCGTTCGGCCACGGTGTGCACACACACACACACACACACGCGCGCGGCGCGACTCATTGTGTGTGTGTGTTGTATACCACGCACGCATATAATAATGTAATATCGCGGCGGGACTAGAGCTCGCGCATGCGCACACCGGGCTCCGACGACGGCAGCAGCTGCTGCTGTTGCCCCGGTTCCTTCCTCCGCGCGCGTACCCGACCGGGACTGAGCCAGCTCGATACCGCGCCGCGCCGTCGTCGACGGGGGCCCGACGCGCGTGAACCAGTGCGAGGACGACCGCCGCCGAGTCGCGTTATCGAGAGTAGCAGCACGCGCGCGCGCGCGCACACACACACACACACACACCACTAATACACACTATTCTTTTCTTTCCTACCGGGGAAAACTATCTCTCTACCAATTCCCTACCCTAAAACGCGCATATTATTTACGATCTCCTATCTATCGGTGGGAGTGAAATCGAAAAACGCGCGTCGTTTTGTGCTCGGCGAGTTCATGGGATTATGGACGCGAAGAAACGGTACATATGGTCGGATCGGGAGACCGAACACTTCATCAGACTCATCATCGACATGGGTATGACGAACATGTTGGACAGCAAAAGGTAAATCTAACAATTTTTTTTTTTTTGTTTTATACGAACGTACGTGATGCCGTATCACGTGTGCGGCGAATAGTACCGACCGCGTGTGTTGTGTGCGTGTGTGTGTATGATGAAATGTTATTTAAACGGCCGCGCGCGCGTTTCGACGCAAGCGCACCGGCACCGTCCCGGCAATGTTTTCGAACGTAACGGGCGACGGCTGTCGCATCGCGGTCGCCGAAGGGACGTGCGGAGTTCGTTCGGTGCGGGCGCGCGCGCGCGCGCGTGTGTGCGGCGGTCGGGTGCGGGGATTCGGCGGTTGGTAAACGCGGACTACGTATGGTAGGGAGGTGTGTGTGGGGGGGGGGGGGGAGAGAGAGAGAATAGAAAAAAAAACCCGCCGAATTCACAACGGTCGGTTAGACGCCGGTGGGGCCGGAGAAAGACGACATTCGAGTCGTTGCGAGGTTTCGCCATATCTCTCGAGGAGAACGAGGAACAAAACGTTTCTTGTTGATGTGTGCTACAGAATAATAATAATAATAATAGCCTATCGACGAACACGTGGAATTTGTCTTGTTTAAATTGTTGCGTTCGTCGGGAGAGAATTATCGCCCGTTTCGAATCGGCGTGATTTGCATTACGTCGATTGTCCAACGACAACGGAACCCCCGCGCGTTTTATACACGTTGTCTTCTTGAATTCCGGTGGAAAAACTGCTCGGTTTATGCGAACAGTATTGTTATTTCACGGGGGAGCGGCGATACCGTTGATTTTATAAAACTACACGCCGAACGATTTGTGTCCGACGATTGCATTACGTCCACGCCGCATTACCGGCACTAAAAATGATAAGGATTTAACCGAATAAAAAAAACAACGACGGCCGCCGCCGCCGCCGCCGCCGAATCACAGACTCGGGAAAAAAAATACTTTTTAAAAGTATTCGTGACTACGATGATATAATAGTCGTATTCCCTCGAGTGTCTTCAACACTCCGCGAAATATGTTGAAAATAATTTTTTTTTTCTTCTGCTGGTTTTCAGTAATACGAATATTATATCGATACGTTCAGTTAAATGTTTTATTATTATTATTATTATCATTTAATCGAATACAAACCGACGTCGTTTAGAGGGTGTTATAATAATTTTTTTTCCCCGAGTTTATAAATTAACGCGCAACAAGTGTTCCCCGCCACCGCCGAAATATTTATTTCGAAATGTATTGATGGCGGCGACAAGTCGTTATCGTATTATTATATAATAGTACTGTTTAAAATTCGAATTGAAAAGTATAGAATTCTCGGAATACTTTTAGAGTGTACCTATTTAAAATACCGGAATACTATCGGAGTGCGCGTCGAACAATGATTTTATTATTAAAACGGGAATGTCTAAAATAATTTGTATTATCGTTACTTCGTCGCGGTGTGCGGGCGCGAAACGTTCGACTACACGTGACAATAACATTCGGTCTGTCCGGTCGCGGTTTGACGAGTGAAATGCGCAAACGGTGTATGGAGCAGAGAACAGGGAAACGGACGGTACGAGACGAGACAAAATCAAAACCGAAATAAGTCTTAATGGGGGGCGCATTAACGAAATTTTCCGTTTGCAATAAATTCGAAAACGAAAAAGCGTGGCCGCGCGCACATTTCACGAACGCGTTTTATTGATCAATAATAACGGGCCCAACGCGTACGTCTGCTGTGTTTACTTTAAATGATGATCTCGAGAGAACGGAGAGAGTTGGCGTTACCGACGGTAAAAATATGCGTGGAAACGTCAGAAAAAAGGCCATTGGAAACCGACCCGGAAAACAGTGTTTGGGGGAGGGGGTGGTACGCGTCAAACATTTTGTCCGGCACGGAGTGTTTTCGACGAATTACGCGTCGACGGAATAAAGTATTTCCGTAGAAAACAGGACCTTAGAAAACGTCCCGTCGGGAAAAAATATTCTGTTGTAGAAAAAGATTTCATCGGAAAACGATACCACGGATATTATAGGTGTTTCACGTAAAATGCAGTCGTAGTTAAAAGGAAAAAATAGATCGGACGAATACTCCAATCACCGCTCGAAAACAGAGCCTAATACGCTTTTTCGATTGATGGACACGAATCAATATAGGCACGCACACACACAACGATTTGAATTAATGTGCCGCCGATAGTTATACAATACTATTGTACAGCTTCTTTCGTTTTCTTTAGTAATATTATCGTTCAATAACGGTTATCACGTGCCGATAGAGATGTAATAAAGTCAAAAAACTTGCACAATTTCCTAAATATCTGACATGAATCATTCAAAATCCATTACTTTTTTTCTTTTTTTTTTTTTAAATGTCTTCTTTTCTGTCGTGTTAAGTATATATATATATATTTTTTTTTTAAATAATTTATTCGATTCACTTCTGAATTTTCTGAATGTTCAAATTTTAGGTACAATATATATTATAATGTGCTATCATTCGTATCACTCTTTCAACAGTTGGTCGGTCACGCTTATTATTTTTCTGAATTTTAGGATACGTTTCAGCTCCTGTTTTTTTCTTTTCGTATAAACACTGCATTTCTAATGATATATTTTCCGGAGTAAATATTCTCTTTACTCTTATTTTCGACGTAAATATGTTTTTCAAGAAAATATTATAATAATTAAATTTAATTAGTTATTAGTTAATATATACGTAATATACAAGTTAATATTTAAATTGTTTCGAGAAAATATTTTTCGGTTTAAACACGGCTTGGACAAGATGTTTTTGAATAAAATACAGTAGGCAAAATTATTTTCAAATAATTTAATAGTTTATACAGCTCCTGCTGTAAACTGTTTTTTCGAAATAAAAGAAAATTGAAAGTATTGTGGAAGAACATTGGTGCCAAAATCGAATAAAAAATATCATTTAAAAGCACTGTGACCAACTGTAGAAAAATCATCAAATATTAATCGTTCGATTATCGAATTCGAGAATGTTTTTCTTTGACTGATATATCCGAAGTATTATATAAGTATTATATTATGTAGTTAAGTATTTACAGGTTTTGTATTATCCTTAAAAGTTTTTTAAAAAAAAAAAAATGTAAATTATTTTATTTAAATAAATCTATGAACTCTTTTCCACGTTATAAGTTTACAAAAAACACTAAATATTTTAAATTACAGTTTCATTATCAATTTATTTAGGCGCGTGTCGTCGTCTTTATACGACAAGAAAATACTTTGAAAATATTTGCGTCGAAAATAATCCATTGCGTGTTAATATTTGTAAAATAAAAATATTTTAATTGATTTTTAATATAAAAGAATAATCGAATTACGAAATAATAATGAGACACGTATATATTGTTTCCCATAAGAAAACAGTACAATTTCAAGCACTCAATACTGTTGTTAAAGACAGTGTAACAAACAAAAATTTCTATTTATGAAAAAGAAATGTATACGACCATAGTCCGTGTGCCCTCGTGCACTACGACACGAATTATAGTTGTACATGAATATTCATTTATATAATAACTTACTTATTTCGGTACCACTTGCCAACTAGTAAATAATTTATTATTTATTATTATCGATTACCATAATATTTAACCATCACTAATGCGACTATAAGTATATGTCATTTCGATTTAAATGCGCCGGTGTATTGGCTCTGTAAATATATATATATATATAGTGTATTATAATAATAATAATATTCGTATAATATGTGTGCGATGAATAGATAAATAATATATATATATAAATAAATCGGTGGAAAAACGAGACTTAACGAACGCGAGAAAAACAAAACAATCTATAAGCCATTATATAAAATACAGAACTATTAATATTTATAATAATATACCGGTGTTAAATCACACGTACGTGTCGGCGGCGGGCGCTATAACGTATATTATAACAACGTGTGTTTCAGACTTTGTCGGAATAAAATACTATATCGAATAGTTGTATAATATTATATATTTAAAGACAAATACAAATTGTACGCGTAGAGTCTTTAAAAAATTGTTTTATGCATATATTGCCCATTGTCATTTATTACGAAATATTCGAATAATAATTCGTCAACGATTTATTATTATCCATCTACGTATTATGCACGTCTAATGAATAAATATCGATTTTTTTTTACAAACTCCGAACGAATATAGCCAAGTGCGCACTCGAAATTCATATATATATAAATATATATATTATTATTATTATTATTTCATTATACGTGTATAGAATTAAAGTAATTCGAATTATTTAGCTCCGATCAATTATTATTATTATGTAAATATTGATGACATGACAGAAACGACACGTTCTCTCGACGGGTACGTAATAAATATTATATTTTATACGATTTTTATTATTAAAAATCGAAATTTTTTTTTCCCTTCTACTTTCAACTCGTTTGATTTTCATAAAGCGTTATAATATTATATTCGTTGTTAAATTTTTTTTTTTTCGTGAGTATACCATATAAAATATATTTTAATATTTAATTACGTTATGTACGACGACGTATACCGCCGTTTAATTAATAATAATAATAATAATTATTATTAGTTATGTGCTCGTTACTGACATCACCGCGATATTATATGTGTGTGTGTGTGTGTGTTTACAACAGTGTTTTTTTTTTAATATTTTTTTATTTACATATATTGTACTGAGAGGAAATAATTTGGAGATAAAAAGCGTATACATAATATATATATATATATATATATATATATATATATATGTATGCCACCAGTTACCATGCGTGTAATATAAAACATAATACGTTTAGATAAGAACGCGCGGTGGTAACAAACAAACTGTATAATATAATATATTGTGTTTTATTTATATAATATTTTATATATGAATTATCTAGAAAATAAATTCAAAAACCGTTTTACTCGTATACAACGTCGTCACGCAACGATAGAATATTATATTTTAACGATTTTAATTATTTAAAAAAAAAATATATATATATATAATTCCAAGGACCTCTGCTCGTATTATTGAAATTTACCGAAAACACTCGTTTTAAAGGCGGCTTTATTATATTTCAAATGCTATTTTTATTTTTTTTTTCATAACGTTACGTACAAAATGTTACGTTATGACCGTGGTTATAAAACAATAATTAATGATCTGCTGTTCCCCTCTCCTCGCGGGCTAATATTTATTGGCCGTCGTTTATTTACCATAAACGACGACAAGTAATATAGTTATATAATATTATTTAATACAGTTTTTTTTTCTTTACAGTAATTATTATTGAACAAATTATTTTATTTCTTTTTCAAAAATTAATAATAATAATAAACGTATAAATAATGATTTGTTTATCATCGTTTTACGCCTCGTACAACGGCGCTTTAATACATTGTTTGTGACGGCGCGGTGCACAAGCCCGTAAACTGATCGTTTAATATGCGGTAATAGAAAAATATTTTTTGCTTAAAATCGAAACTCCCTTATCGTGTGTTTAATTTTAATGTTTTTAAAAACATTTTTATACATTTATTATTTGACGCGATCGATGGACGCCAATAAACATTGAAAATACCAACAAAAAAAAAAAATTGTTCAAAAAATGAGTATACACGAATGTTATAAAATAGTAAGTGGTTTACTACTAGCTATCCCGAATTTCGGTCGAGTTACTGTGCGAAATAAATTAGGATAATTATTTTTTTCACTTTAATAAATACAGTTTACAACGGGCAAATTATTATTATGCAACGGACTGAACAGTGTAAATATTATATGAAAATATATATTTTATATTCAAAAAATACCGACCAGATTATATATAATAACCCATTTATAGTAAAATATTTAATAGTTAATACGTCGTACGACAGTGATCCGGCGCGTCATCAACTATATGCATGTATAATATATTTTTATTTTAATTAAAACGGTTGAAATTTCAAAACAAAAATCTGTAAACATTCATTTCGATTTATTTTTCATAACTCTCTCTCTCCCTCTTTCTTCTATATATAAGACACCTGCTGATGTTCTAAAATATCAAACTGACAATATACGTTTTATTTGTCGGTTATATAACCGCATAAAACGAACCCAATAGAAGCATTATTATATCATAATAAATATGTGCTTACACATGTAAATTTTCCAGTATCCGTTCTTTTTTTTGTGTTTGTAATGAATACACTAAATAAAAAAAAACACGAAACGCTTAATCGATCTAATTGTATTTTTTGTTCTTTTTCAATTAAAATGTATTTATCGACTTGTATATTTTATAAACAATTTTTTTTTCTCTGATACTATTCGTATTTATGTTTTAACGTGGTGCGTGCTAAAGTCGAAAGCAAAACAATATTACTCGATAAATAAAAATATCGTTTAAATTCATCGCTATTTACAATGCGTGTAACCTTTTCATCGTTCACTTTACATATCAATAATAATAATATATGCGCAGGGAGTTTACATATTATATACCGTCGTAAATTATAATATTATTTATTTTAGTCTATAAATAATACAGTTTTTAATATCGGTGAAATATTTTTGAAATATCATTGACACTGGCAGTGAAAAACATAAATTTTAACGGCGTTTCCCATATGGTTATAGCAATGGCGTCATTTCAGTTTTCGAAATGCTGAGGAAATGATTTAACCGGTCCATTTAACTACTTCTCACTTACAAATACGATTTATATTTTTCATACTTTCGTTATCATAAACACGAATCGCACGATATGTTTTTTTTTTTTTTTTGAAGCGAAATTCACTACTTTGTCAGCTATAATAACGTACCTATCATAAACGACTGTATACCCGAGATTCAAGTTTTTAAGTTTCTCTTGTCATGACATTAAACGCGTTTTTTGACCAACTCTGAGTAGATCACTCAATGTTTTTTCCTTTCTCTCTCGTCTTGGCGGCGAGTTGTAATCGCGAATTAACAGGCTTTTAATCGTGTTCACAGCCTAGCATACTTTTGATAACGTCTGTATCATATTTTTAATATTATATTTGAAATCTACCACTGTTTACCACACGATTACTTATTGCTCTAGATTCGATTTGGATAACTTATATAATATATTATATATTAACACATTATGTATTTATAAAATATACTCTCAAGATTTTTTTGGAGAAAAATATTGGGTTTTACTGTGTATGCACTCCCGAATAGTTCAATTTTTCAATAATAATAATAATAGAAAAAAAATTCGTTAAGGTACGTAATATAATTGTCATTAGTGGCCCGTTTCGCGTATTATACGCCGTGTACGCGCTTCTCTTTGATACACATTGAAAGAAACCCGTTTTAAAGAAGAAATTAAAAATAAAATGTAATTTTTTCTTGTCTCTTCCTTATATGGACCGTATATGGAAATTATAAAATATCGGATTTTAAGCAGTGGATCGATGGATTGGATGGTGTACCCATTAGAAAAATAAATATACCGATGGAAACGCCAATTGTCTAAATTGCGTGTCTTGTTCGAGGTATTATGATAGAGCGCGGTGGTTGTCTCTGCAGCAGAGCGCTTTCCATTTCTCGCTATGCGTAGTTCTGCACGGTTTATAATTTTCGAGCCGGGGACCGGATGTACAGTTAGTTATAATCTGGGCTCGGTCGAGCAAGACGAGCGCATTTTTTTCTCCATTCTCGTTGCCAACCTGTACCGAGACCGGACAAGACTACATTTCTCTATATGCGAACCGGGCCCGGAACTCCGAAACTTCAATATAATATATTATTATAATGTGTATTGCGCTCGTTTCTGGTTTAAAACGTGTTTCGGTGAGAAAAAAAAATGGTTTTTTTAGGTGAACCGTTTTCGCGGCGTTAAAAAAAATATGCCATCGACAGCACAACGCCAAATACATATTATATATATATATCATATACGTTTCAAACGTCGGTATTCTCGGATATTTTTTTTTTTTAAATCTATAAAATCTATGAACACCGGCATATATTTAATTAACAAATAACCGCGTGTGCTTCTTAACCCGCAGTGTCTCTGCGCGGATGATAAAGAGAAAGCGCAAACACGCGCACATATTGGCAAGGGAAAGCCGTCTGTAGTTTGTGCTGATGCGAGTATACAATATATGGTACCTGTTAAGAAAAAAAAAATTTACGTTTTTAAATGTTGTTTAACAGCATATATATATATATACTTATTACTATTTATGTAAATTTTTCGTAAAAAAAAAAATTATGCGTATATATTAGAGCTGTTTGCGGTGCATAGTGTGTTCGGACGAGGAAATCCGGTTTCTTATGATATATAATACGAGTATTTAAGTCGATTTTATTTAAATCGTCTAATCGAATTTTTAAATGGTACAGAAATCTGCGCTATTATATGACCTACAAAAAAAAAATAAATAAATAAATAAATCTTAAAACAGCGGAAACAAAAAAATTGTGTTTTATTTATTAGAGAGCTAACAATGAAACGCGGAAATATGCGATTATTTTTCTTATTAATGTTCAAATACTTTTTGAAAAATACACAAATAAATCAAATCGAATACATAATATTGTATTATCGCTGAAGCCGCGGGAAAACAGCACTAGAAATCCGAAATGCTCAAAATATTTTACGATATATATATATATATATATATATATATATATATAAATATTTACAATCGTGTTGTCTTATAATTGTTCAAATAATAAATTGTTCAAAACTGAACACGGCGATACAATCGCGGTTACGTACTCTTTTTTTACAATTCCATAGGTATTGTTTTTCATGTTTTTACTGTTCTCGCACACGCGATTTTCTACAAAATACAATATAAACGCCGTATATTAATGCGATTACGATGTGATATATTAAAAAACAAAATTTTTTTTCCAAAACAAGTGAATTGATATTTATTCATACGAGCGTCGTATTTTTACTTATAACAATAATTTATTATTAATAATTGTTATTTTCGGTCCTGGCAAGAATTGGTGTGTGTGTGTGTGTAATCGTTTACAGTTTTTAGTGGTGTTTTTGAGGGTTTATTCGGCTGTTCCGAGTATCGTGCATTTGATGAAAACGGTTTTTTTTTTTTTTTTTTTTAAAGACGACGGATACGTGTGACGGCAACGACTAATTATATTTTATTTCTCGTTTACGCATATATAGGAAAAGAAATTCCGATCTTTATTCTAGTCTGGTCGAACCGATGGCGGCTGCGGGTTTCAATCGAGACGCGACGCAGTTGAGAACGAAATGGAAACATTTGAAACAAGACTATAAGGTAGAGCTGGTGCGAATCGAGAAAAACGGCGTGGCCAGTTCGCGGATGTCTTATTTCCCGTTGCTCCACGAAGTGTTGAGCTGCAAACCGAGCAACGCCATGACGTATCTGTGCGAAGTGGTGTCGAGTGAGTGTACATTTTTATTCTTTGCGAATTTTCCCCGTGTACGTCTTTTCGACTGTAGAAGCAGTGCTCCGATCATTACGCGCACTTTCCCCATTTTTCCGGTATCAAATTTTACCCGGGTAGTGATAGTTTAGAAAGATCATTTTTTGGATTTCCTTAATAATTTTCGAACGCGATTCCCTACATCCACGACCAAAGAATGTGTGTTAAAAATAGCAAAAAAAAAAACGCGTTTCTATCAAAATCCATTATTAAATAATAATTAATATTACACCGAACTACGGTTCAGAATCGTTTTTATTATTATTATTAATTAATTAATTAATATTTGTAGATTCTCCTCCTCGTCACGATATCGTAGACAACAGCGTCGTGACAAATACCATAAAGACTGAATACGTGGATGACATGAAAATGGACGCGGACTTTTACAGGGTGACCGAACCGCAAGTGGACATCATCCAGACGTGCGACGTCCAGACGCAGACGGATTGCACGACGGAGGAGCTGTTGTTGCACAAGTTGAACGCGTTGGAAACCGGATTAAACGTACTCCGGGAGGACGTGCGCCGAGATCGGGAGGCGCAAAACGTGTTGATGGAGAAATACGTGCGCAGGATGCTGGAGAACCAAAAAACGTTAATGGAGAATTTTTTCGCGAAAACCAACAGCCAATTGAAAAACCGGAACAGAGACTGAATTATAATAATAATAATAATAATGACACGCCCAATGTATATTTGAATTTTTAAACACATCACATTTTATAATAAACACTATACGTGTATTATCGGTAATGTTGGTAATACCGTTTTATATGTATATATATATATATAATGTTTTACTTATTATATTAAAAAAATGAACATAACCTATGATGTATTGTAACATGATATCATATATATATATATATATATATATATATATATATATATATAAAACAAAAAAAAATAAACTCGTTATTAGTTGTTACTAATTTAATATTCTGTTTTAACTAATTAACGTTGTTGTATTTTAATATAAATTTTAACTAAAAAATAAAAACGGGTAATGTAAATGCTGTTACACGTTTTATAATTATCGCGTATTACGTAGGTACGAAAAATCGAAACTACACGCGTATTGTTTTAGTTTTGGCGTGCCACGTCGAAAATATATGGAATTTTTTTATTATTCGAATCCGAATAAAATCGTTGATTTTCAAAATTCGACGCGAAATTATGACACACAAATATTTTTTACGAAAATCAATTCCAATTTCAAACGTATAATAATACAGTAATTGTGCACCCACCTAAGTCACGCAGCCGAAGTTAAGCGGCATTTTTGTAATTATTATTTTGGAACGTGTTATAGTAGTTGACAAACATATCCACCGTTACCGCGAAAACGGTAAATAATAATCTTCTTATTATTCATATTATTCTGCGTTTCAACTGCGATCTGAACCACAAGACCACAATTACGGGAACCTTTACGTATTGACTTGTCGAGCTCTTGCTATGAAAAAGAAAAAAAAATACGTGAACTACTGGAGCCATCTATCGTTCGAGCGTTTGCATAAACTTATTTTCGATTGCGCGTTTTCGTTTTTTTCTCGTGATTTGGAAAACAAACGCACAACCCGCTAGAATTAAGCCCGATCAGTTTGATAACGATTTCACATTCCGTACGACGCGATTGGTCTTTACAATTTTTTCTGTGTACAGATTTTTGACTCGATAACAATGCACGGCTGATCTCGTCGTGCACGTTACACGAATTTCCGATAACGAATCGGTACTTTATTGGAAACGTTTTTCGATATTCTCAGTATACCACTTTCCTATGAAAATCGCCAAAGAAATCGGGAGGAGGGGAAACTATTTTCTCTCGATACTATTGAAACGAATAAATTCGTTATTTAAAACAATATTTACGCCGAAGAATCGTTTTATCGGGAACGCAATGGATTTTGTCGCATCGCTTCCGAAGTGGTAGGAGGAAAACTGTGAAATCTTTATCCGCGAAATAATTCGCCACTCTTCCTTTCGACTCGATTTAAATGAAAAAAAAAAAAAGAAACGCGTACGATTTATATTATGAATTTTTGTAATTCGTCGCGTATACATTTTTTTTTTTTTTATGTTATTAAATAAATTTTAAAGCGCGTTTTTTTTTTGATAAATTACAATTTGTTTAAACGTATTATTATTATTTGTACAAGGTTTTTTGTGTGTGTGTGTGTGCCCTGAAGAACGATGAGACCAATATCGTACAAATAAATTATCACGGAGACCAACCGTATTGTCCTGCGCGCGCGTGCGTTTAAAATACTGAGATGGTCTCACAGTCTGTTTCTCTCTCTCTCTCTCTCCCAACGCCGGATATAACCTAACCAGCACCGAATCACAAAAACCACTCGTCGCGGCGGAATCGTCGAAAAACGTATAAAACGCGCGTTTAGGTACGCACAACGTCGACTGACAGCTGCGTTTGTGTGCCCTTCGATTCCGCGACGTGTCACGCCAATTGAGAGAGGTATAAAATAACGTGCGCGCGCGTTATTGTGTTTTGTGTGCATCGGATCGGCCGACACCGCACCCGCGTTCGCCCGCCGCCACAGCGAAACGCCGTTTGTTCTTATATTATTGCGCGCTGCAGCAGTTTGCCGGCCGGGACGCGGCGCGTTTAAATTGACTCGAAGGGCGCTGCTGCTGTCATGTCCGCGGGAAGGCAACGTTTGAAATTTGAATATACGAACGCTTCGGGCGCGGTGGTGTTTTGTATTTTGTTTTTTTTTTTCCGTTGTCGTTATTTCGTCGTATTCCGTACGTATTTATAGGGAGGCCGATTGGAAAAATAAATAAATAAATAAAGAACTTAATAATAACGTTCGCGCGCCGCGCGTACGTCATATTATTATTATTATTATTATTATACAACCAATAAATATGACGATGGAATAATATTTTATATTCACTCGCTCGCGTACGGTTTGTTTGGCTTCGCGACAAGAAAAACAAAAACAAAACAAAAAATGTTTTATAACTTCGGTCACATCGTGTTCGCGTGCGAGATAACTCGGTGATACACGACTATAAATCGTATATTCATATCACCGTGCGAACGGTGCAAGGGAAATAATTTTTCGAATAAAACCTACAAATAACCGTATTACTAGTAGCACGTGTGTTTAGAAGGTCCCCACGAGCTCTCTCCGATCGCTATGAAAAAAAAAAATAAAAAATACTATCAAAGTTTTTCCAAACACTCATAATTATCTAAACAATTTTAACACGATAATCTCATCATAAATGTTTAATTTCAATCCGAAACGTTTCACCAAATAAATCGTACCCCTCTCCCTTTATAAAACTGACCCGAAAACGTCCCCGTGGAATATATGTTTTATTATACACGATAATTCTAAATAAATAACGATAATTCAATTCCTTGTTTACGTTTATAATATCATAATACTATTCTAGTTGTTGAATAATAATCATATATAAACAATGCCGTCAATCACCCGATACGGTTTTACTGTATAACCAATTAATCGAAATAAGTTATTTATACGTGACGTTTAATTTTGGGTAAGTGGTGAAAATAATAAAATAAATGTTCCGTTCCGCGTTGTTAAACGCGTAAAATTTAATTCAATTGATTAACGAGAAATTTCTAAAAACAAAAAAAAAAAAAAAAAAAGTACTTGGTTTGTTTTTTTCGAACCAAAGTGCGTATCAGGTACGATTTATATCGGATTTTTTTTAGCGAGAAATTTTAGCGACGGCTGGAGTTCGTCGTATATTAGTAAACCCTTCTGTAACGACGATTTAATTTTCTCCGTTTTATTTTTATTATTATTTTTTTAAATCTAAGAAATTTCTCAAAAATCGTTTTCCGAATATTCGCGCGTTGTTCTGAACACAGTTAACAGGCCGATTGACACGTTACGAATTATAAATAACGCGCGGATCGTTTTCAAAACGTTAAGGGATTATCGTCAAACGAATTACAAAGTATTTCATAACGGGGCGACTATACGGAGTGGGCTGCGCTTCATCGGTCCTCGTGTCGCGTCCATTGTTTATTAAAATCGTACGATTCCGGCGATTCGAGAGGGGTTCGGAAGACTTTCCCTCCTCACCACCCCCGGCTCTTGGACCAGACAATTGTCTGCCCCTAATCGTTCGCGCATATTATTCAATTCGCTTTGCAAACACACGTCGATCAATCGCGGGCCCCGGTCATCGTCGGTTGTTTGTTCCGCGGCGAATCGAAATCGTGTTCGTTCGATTTTTGACGGTCTCGGCCGTTGAATTGCGGCAGGTGATGCCGTGCGCTACTGTATAAGAGAGAGAGAGAGAGAGTGAGTGAGACGGCAATGCGGTCACACTGTGGCCAGGGTATATTTTCCCGGATCAGTCGAGAACACGAAAGAATTTCGCCGTATTCCGCGCGATTGGTGGAAACGAATCAATGTAGACGCCGCGCACAACGGCATAAATTATTGCGCGCCGATATCGTACGATATTATTGTACAATAATCCTATTTACCTATTGTCTTAAACGGTATTTATCGACAATAATAATAATAATACGTATTGGTAAAAAAGTATTGAGTAGACAAAAGCATCGGCAATTATTTTTTGTTTTTTTTTTTTTTTATAATACTTCCAACGATTTCGACGAGAACTGGAATGTTAGAAAAAAAAAAAAAAAAACGACGACGACGAAATATATTTTTTTTCCCCCGTTTTTCTCGGCAAACTGCCACTACGAGCGCACATGCGTGGATACGCACATACGAGCTGTCATCGTGCGCGCCGTATATTTAGGGTCCGTCGAATCGGAAACAAAACGGAATCATCGCACGCACAAAACGTGTCCGACGGATTCGCCGTTGTCCGTGATGGACGGGCGCGCGCGCTGCGTTAGAGACAAATCGACGATCGTTTCCGAACCGGTCGCGCGCTAACCCAGCCAACGTGTGTATAACGTCGTTAATGACCGCGGAGGGAGTGTGTGTTTTTTTTCCCTATCGATTTTTCCACCGCGCGCAGTGTGTTTTTTAGCCGGTTTTTCTTCCTCCTTTTATTTTTACCATACCGAAACGTCACAATCGCCATCCCGTTATCACCGCGCGGCGGACGACTGGGACCATTTATCAGTTTCACGTTTCTCGTCGTCGCGCGCGCTTCGTCGCGGTCCAGATGGCGCGCGCGGAAGCGGACGAAACGCGGCACGCATTCATCACGCAGGCGCCCGGTCCGTATAATACACGCGTTCACTACACTACGCCCGGCACCCGCACTCGTCGTATATTTATGCGCAAAAAAAAAAAAGAAAAAAACCGCGCATAAAAACGTATACGCGTAGCTGTGTGTGTGTATATGAGCGTACGGAGTGATCGTCCCGTTCTCCTCCCGTCATTCTTCCGCGTAGCCCTTGCGGCGTTTCGTACACGTCCCGCGCGCACCGTTATCTTTTCGGACCGTAACGCGTATCAATTCCCGAATCCTACAGGAATCCCCGGGATCGAAGGACCCCGCGGTTTTATCGTACCGCCGGCATAGTTCGATTCGATCGAATGCGTATTTAAAAATCCAATTGAAGCGCCGCAAAAAAAAAAAAACAAAAAGGAGAGAGAAAAAGAGAGCCACAATTTTATTACTTCGAGCTACTATGGTCCGTTTGAATCGACGTACAACGATCGTTAATAACGACGATTGGTTCTTCGTAGGAGAATTAGTTAAATTAGTTAGGTCCTTCTTCGTGGGAACGCCGCACTTTTGGCGGTGTACGTCTCAGTTATCCGCACTTATAATATTCCATTCGACAACGCATCACGTACATTTTTTTTCTCACTTTTGATAATGATAAAGTAGTGAAGACAAACGGGAATTTACAAAAATAAAAAGAACATGTAAAAAAAAAAACAAAAATATATATATATATATGTATTTAAATATACGAAAGAGCCAAGAGCATTAAATAAATTAAAAAAAGATTGTCGTGTAAGTTATTTTATTACTATTATAGACATTAAAAAAATAACATTTTATTTATATATTAGATAATATTAATATCATGCCATAGGTGTATTTTAATTATATACACAAATTCTCTGCTGTTCAATATATTAATATTCTGTTGTTTTTTATAACTCCGCGTCTCTTTATTGTAACATCCATTGTATTCTCTATTTTATTTCCCCGTGTAATTTCATTTCTAAACAATTTCATTTTTTTTATATATATAAAAAACTCATACAATAACCTTTTTTTATTTAATTTAATACTCTCGGTTTTTTCGTTTATTCAAATATACATTTTGACATATATTTTTTTTTTTTTTGAGTTTTCAGCATCTTTTTCTTATTGAATACGACGATATGTAATGACTGTCGTACACAATTATACGACTCTGCCGACTGACTGAACTGTTAAAATAGTCACGAATACTTCGGTAGTAATCAGTAGTAATATACAAATTCGATATCAGGGATTTTCATCGCTTCCCCGGTCGCGTGGCAAAAACGATTTTCGTCCCACGACAACACGTCGTAATAATATCGTATCGTGTTCGGTTTACTCTATTAAACACTATTAATGCATTCTTGTTTCTGATTGCAATCGTTCACACAACAATAACACACAATAATGTAATTATTTATTATTTTAATCAAACGAAACAAGTGGATTTCGATTGACGTAGAGAAACGTGTTCAGTGTTCGTCATATTCGAGAGGCGGGGGCATAGGGGCCGGTTCGAATCGCGTAAAACCGACTCTTCAAACTCTATCCAAGTAATTCGACACAACCAAAACACAAGCGGTTCCATCTATCTCCCGTCTCTCGATTTTTTTTTTTTTTTATACTGTGCGACCGATAACGTTCGCGTATAAAACATTACAATATAGGATTTATTATTTTCTTTAAAAATGTTAAACATATGCGAACATCGCGCACAGGTGTGATTAACAAAAACGACGACGGCGATTATTATAAAATCGGTCGTCCATTGACCGTGTAAAACGTCACGCGGAAGATGGCGGGAGAAAAGCAACGAGAACACAATTTTAAACGCAATTACGGAAAATACGACTTTGTACCGTTGATCGCGCGGTAAATTGATTAAAATCGATCATGGAACCAGAGGCTGTTGTACGGTAGAAATTCAAAAATGACAAAAAAAAAAAAAAAAAATTCGCGCAATACAATATTATATATAACAAACGCCGGGTTAAGAGAAAAACACAAGCCGCGTTTTGTTATTTCACTCGAATCCCCGGCAATTATTTCGCCTCCCCCACATAAAAAAAAAAAAAAGAAAAATGATTATATCATTTCTCTTCTTCTTCTTCTTCATATTATAAAGCGGAATATTTTACAATACGCAATTTGCAGTGTATACGTTTAATAAAATATAATAATACGATAAATCAATCACTTAGTTTTGTCGTGTTATTTTTATGTGTACACAATCATTTATATCGGAAAAAATAAAGACGTCTCGTTACACGCGTCGTGTAAGTATTATACGTATAACACACGCGTGTAATATAAATGGTTAAAATATTACACCCGGAAGTTTACTGATCCTACGAGGACTTTGACAAATCACCGCGTGCGTATAGTAGTAGTAGTAGTAGTAGTAGTAGTAGTTGGCAAGAGACGGCCGTTTGCGTTCGGTTCATCAAACACGCGCCCTATTGGTGAGGTCAAAAAAGTTTAAGGGAACTGCGGTGTATATTTATAAAGAAGAGAAAACGTTCGAGTCATCGTTCGATTCCATATATAATATAAAATATAATCTCCAAAAACGGCGACGGGACGTCATTATCCGTATTTTTGTACGGGGAGAAAAAAAAAAAAAAGGAGAGAACACCGCTTTTTTTCTCTTAGGATGAGGGATACCCGTCATTCGATTTGTCTACGCGGCGCGCGGACAGAGGAGATCCCTAAAAATTTATCGTACAAAAAGAGAGAGAAAGAAAAAAGAAACAGATTGGCTGTGAAAGCGTTTTTGCTTGTAACGCCATTTCGCATGATCGAACACCGAAACCGAAACGATATATGAAAACAAAAAAGCGTATCGCTTTTCCCGGGGTGAAAACTGTGGTTCCAAACACGCTACACAATTATATTATTCGTATAACGTATTATACGCGAAACGCGGAGGCGGTGGACGAAAAGATTCGATTATAATAATAGTATCGTCGAAAATACTCTGTCAAATTATCTCGTCTAGCGAGCGCGTGTAGTGCGATGAATTTTTTGTATAATGAATTTCCTACGCGCGGAGACGAGCAATTTTCGTCCTAAAAGTCCACGGGTGGTGGCATTTGAAATCTTACAAGTATCCGGAATTACGTTATAAAAATTTCATTTTCGAAAACGTCTATTACAAACATTTGTGATCGTGAGTTTTACGATTTTTTTTTTAATACAGCGACGCAAATAATAAAAACACTTTGTTTAATCAATAGGTGTACCTTCAAAGCGTTTTACGCACATTTTCTCCTTTCCATACACTTATCTATATTTAGCCACTCATACTTTTCTTTACATTTTCATTTTGCGTTTTATAAATATTAATTTATTTGTATGTACTTCGATCTATATCGGAAATAGTCTGACCTATATGTTATTTTAAATTATTTTAAACTATTGCGATACACACATTTTTTTATACATATTAGGATCAATGATTGTTGAGTTTCGGAAGAGAAATCTATATTGTCAGTATATAATTTTTTTTTAACTAAAAAATGATTACATTTGTAGAACGGGTGAATTTACAACGTGCCGTTTTGATAGGATTTATAATTAAACTCGGAGCGGCAAAATGACACTATATAGCGTCGACTATGCGTATGTGTTTTATTATGTGAATTCGTATAGTGTAATAAAACTGCTTTTTACTAGAAAAAAAATCGGATTTCGTGAGTCGATCATACATAAGTAAATCCGGATTTGTTTACAAGCTCAAAAAGCGGTGCCTATATAGGCTTCTGATAAAAGCGTGAGACTTTTTTTTTGTATATAAAAGACGCGTTCACGTTTAATAATAATAATACAGGAAGACGGGAATTCAATGCATTTTTGGAATGTTTGAAATGGTTTTAAAGCGTAATTTAATATTGTTCGTACTGCTATTCTAAAATCGATTTTGTTTGAATGGAAAAGCATTTTTTTTTTTATCTTTTACAAGGTAATTTCGAATATACATTTCTATAGAATTATGAAAAAAAAGTTCCCTACATCGATAATTTTAGAGCTTTTTTTTTATTATTATATAAAATGATTTATTTAACCCTTAAATGTATAATTCAATAAATATGTTATGTACACGTTCTATTTCGTCGGCCATGTTGTTTAGTTGGTGGAAAAATGTCAACTTTAGTGAGCTATAACATGGACGTGACGAAATTGAATGCAAAAAATATATTATTTCCTCCGTGTTTTTACGCGTTGCTTTGTCCAAGCGAATCGTTTTCCAAGAAATGGAAATTTATATTCTTAAATATTTTTGGCGTTTTTAAATTAATACATTCGCCCCGTTTGTTCGTTCGTTTTTCTTTTTTTTAGCGTAATTTTCGTCGTGCAAATTATAAAGTTTTCAAAAATAAATTTAAACTATTTATTCTGATATTTTTCTAAATATTATTTGAACGTTTATATACACTTTTTCGGAGTATTATTTCGAGACGTTCGCAATGCATTTGTCACAAACGATTATAATATATTATACACAAGTGCAGACAATATCGATTGGCGGTATTTCTTAATACGCAAGTGTTTTGTCGAGATTCGTCTAGCGGCGCGGTAACGGTATGTGAAGACAATAATGTTGCACAGTGTGTATATTGGCGAGGGAAGTCAGAACACTGTAATAATTTCGAAATTCGGCCGAAGCCCCGTTAAACGCTAAACGATCTAAACCCGTGTACAGCGTGTATAGTGAATAAATAACGCTGGCGACGCGTGGACTTGACAATTATAATCGACCGATAAAATTCGAAATGTCTCATTTATAGAGAAGCAATGAATTCTCGAAAGCGAAACACTCGCGTAAATTCTAATTCATAAAATGAAAAAAAAGCCGCGTGACGCGATGAAAGACTTCGCCGACGTCGTCGTGTGAAAAGTGAACGACGGACCGACCAACGGTTTGTAGAAAAAAATCCTCGTTATACACGAATTTTTAATAAAAAAAAATTGTATCCCGCAAAATGTTTATGGTCTTGATTAAAACTGAAACGTTCGCTACGCGTCCAGGCCCAGGGTTTCAGCGCACGGTACACTGAAGTTCCAGGACAATACATTACATAATTTCATTCGTCGAGACACTTGAAAAATGCAATTTTTATTTCGAACATTTTGTCTGGACAATCGTTAGGTTATTTTGTTCGGTTTTAGTACGTTTATTTTGCACACAACGCGAACGACGAGTGGTGTGCGAAATAAGATAATGCAAAATATTATTCCAAGGATTGTTTTCGTACACAATTCTCATGCGCGCGCATTCTTCGTCAGTGCCAATTGTCGAGTCATTCTATTTACGATTTCGACAACGTCTTTATATAATACGCAGTGCGATCAATCGATGCGGTGTTCAGGGACTCAAATAACAATAATTAACGTAACAATATTTACAAACATTTCTGAGCCGTTTTAAAGGTGAAAAGGAAGCATTTTTAGAGTTTTTCTTTTTTGCCATTTATAAATACATTTTTTTTACACAGTATTTTGTCGAATTTTCTACTATTTGAAAAACATATTTGTTTTTAAGACACGGGTTCATTCATTTTTATTTATTTTTTTTTTTTTGCTTTTATAGACGCGTTTTATTTTTCGTTTACTACATCACGTTCTACACGGTTTGTTACTGCAGATTATACATTTTACGTATAACGTCATTTTGTTTCAATTTCTCGTATCGTTAAATTAAATTCCGTACGATATTTTTATATTATATACGCACGTAAAATGTAAATTCGTATTTTTTTTCGCGTGTGTTTTTTTTACGACAACACATTATATTTTACGTGGTTGAAAATAAAATGCGCTTTTAACGTTCTCGCTAAACCGCGCTTCCGTCTGTCAATAATACATAATATATTATCAGCGGCGAAAGTAAAACGTTTCGAACCGTACGGCTTTTGAATTAAATCGCTTCGTTATAAAATGTATACTTATGCAATATTGTAGTCTGCGTGTAAAATAATCTGGCTTTTGACGACTATAATCGTTTGAACGCGCATATTTTTTTTTATCAAACAATTAATTATATATTTTCATATTATACGAACGTTTGTATTGTTGAATCGATAATATTTTCTTTTTCGTTTACAATAATTTAGCGCCTTTTTAGAATAAAAACGTGCGATTATAATATATTTTGTACGTAATATTCATTTTTGTGAACGTTTCAACGATATATTTTTTTTTAATAAGAGCGCGTAATCACTTTTATAATATTTTTGTTCTTGCGGGTCACATAACAATTACAGTTGATGAAATGAAATATTTAGTTAAAAAAAAAAAAGGTTGACTGTATATTAGATTCAATTGTCATTTGGGAAGGGAAAGTTTTAAGCAAAATTACTATATGAAACCTAGTCTATTCTCTAAAGCGTTATATATATTCATATAATGCACAAATTATAAGACATTAAAAGAAGATCGTTACGTTTCTGTTGTAATGACAATGACGAGGCGTTGCCTTTTAGTGTGAAAGCGAATTAAATTTTAATGATGATCTTGTAATAAATTATGATCACAAAATACTAATAGTATTTTTTCGCTTTTCGTACAACTGTTAACCGATTTCCAAAAACATTTAGATAAACTTTAAACTGTATAATGTTTTATTTGATATCGTTAAATATAGTCCATTGTAATATACGCAGTCATAAGTAACTCGTTAATCGAATACTAATCAAGATTTTTTTTTCCCCTCGTCTTTATTAATATAACATTTTTAAATTAAAAATTGTAAAATGTTGAACGACGTTGTTCACTTCTGAACGCTGTGTGTTTGCCACGAGCAGAGACGAACAAGATTGTTTGCATTTACCCGCCGTGGCAAGACTGAGCGGTCCGCTAGTTGCGGACCGCTATTTATACGTCCGCGTGGCCGCCCCCTCTATAATTTTTCGTACCGTTATCTGGTGACCTAATTTCGTTTCCTGTTTTATCGCGGTCGACTAACGCGCTCTGTCGGTATACGCAGAGCGGTTTTTAATAAATTTAAACGAAAAAATTAATACACTTATTACGTTATAATACATATTTTGTATTGATTTTATAAATTTTTTCCCCCTATTATTGTATTATTGTGAAAACAAAATATAATATTAATATTTCTGGTCGCATCGTTTACGCATAGTTATACCGAGTGTCGTTGGTTAAAACCGGGGAAAAAATTAATATTTATTATTAATTATTATGAAAATCGAATTTTTCCATTTAAATACGGCATATTTTTTTATTTTTTTGTTTTCAATAAAATAATTTATAATATAACACGACGTTCACGCACGAGACGAAACGAAAGAAACGTACGTATGTTTTTTCATTGTACGCGAATTTTATAACTCTGCACGGTTCGTTCTTTTATTGATCGGAAACCAATAATGTTATAACTAAGGCCAAGACCTGACTATACCGACATGGAATTAAGAACGAAACCGGATTAATTTAGGAAAACAATGGCGGATAAATGTTTCGGTTTATTAATTTTATTACGTTTAACAATAATTTTTGTTGTAAATCCGTTTTATTATACGGTTGGTCGACATAATAAAAAATGCCGACGACGGGCTTTTCAATTTAGCGTCTTGAACTCGTATTTAATCAGAGCTGATATTGAATATTATTTATTTCGCCATCACATTAACACGTGTTAGGTGTGTAAAATTATATTTCGGTGCCTAAAACTCAGGTCGATACACGCGTTGACACACACACACGTTTGGTATAAAATCGTTATTTTCATTTAATTTTTCTTTTTGTGTACGTATTCCGTATGCCGAATAATATGTCGCTCGAAATCAGAACGTATAGACTATAGAATGTTGATTCGTACTGACTTCTTTTCATCACAAAACACGACGATTTACTGGAGCATTTCCGAATGATTGAAACGCTGGAGCGTTAGGCATTTAATACATTTCGATAAAAGGCATTGAAATCCACCAATACCTATTATCGGTATTCGTTTTCAATACGGTAAGAGACGAGACGTGAAAGTTCCTTTTCTATTATACGGAGAGTTGATCCCTGCAAACGCGTACGCGTATAATACTATACCGTCGGCATTACGCGCGTTATAATAATATTCGTGAAAAATATCCTACCGAAGAAGACGAAAACCATAAAATGACGAATATTATTGAAACGTATAAAAATGAAAAATACGATACCATCGCGCGTACGATGTATAACAAACGGTCCACAATTGATGATGATGATGATGATGACGACGACGAAGACGATATATATGCGCGGTCCAAATAGCTATTTTATTTTAATAAACAAACGGGAAAATTCGATTTGATAAATGTTTTATCATTTGTCAAACGGCGCATCCGAGATCGTTCTGTGTAAAAAAAAAAATAATAGTAGTAGTGCTGGACCGGGTATTCTCCCGGGGGGGAGCTGGAGGAAGGAACGAGAAAATACACCGCACAGACGCGCGCATTTCACATGTGGCGGCGGTTACTATACGCTCGCAGATAAGCTCTACCGCGCACCGCGGCGACTTCATTTGCCCGAGCAATTTCGTATTCCCCCAATATTTTTTCGTATATACATTTTTTCTTTTTCGTAGCACCGCCGACACAGAGAAAATAAAATAATAAACCGCCGTATAATATGTATAAAATACGACGCGCGATATTTTCTTTATAAGTTTTCCTGCGCGCGTCCGGAAAAAGCGACGGTATATTACGACGCATTCGTCGTTGTGTAGTATAACAATATGAAATGAAAATTTACATACCTGCTGCTGATGCTGTTGCTGTACCACGCGTGTAATATTGTCTACAAGGATCGCCCGCGGAGGATTTTTTTATTATTATTATTTTTGGTGCGTGTACCACCACACCGCCACCGTTGGAATATCGCTCGAACGATTGTTTTAAAACGAAAACACTGCGCGAACGCCATAAAAAATATATGCAAACGTATTGACGCGGACGAATTAAATGCGAAGCCGGCGGCGGCCGCTTTTTTTTTTTCCGTTTCCCCATACACACATTTGTATATAAGCGCGTATATAACGAAGTTACGATTTTCAATTGTCGTTCATCGTCCCCAACGCGAAACCACTTTACCGTGTGTGTATGTGTGTGTATTTTTGTTTGCGCGTCGTTTTTTCTTTTCTCTTCTCATTCGTTTGAATTTTAAATCAAATACCGAGGACCCCGTCCCCAAAACGACAAGGGTGGAGGGACGCCCATACGATTTTCATCTCGAAATATAATTTTGTTCCGCGCGAAAAACAACGCTGAACGTTGTAATAGTCACCGAAAATTATACGAAACGTAGCGAATTTTTTTAAACTCATCACTTTATAGAGATTAATTAGTAATGTAATTCTCGTGTAAAAATTTAGCATCTTAAGCGAAACAGTTCGGGCCAACCGAGTTATTTTCTCTCCCGTTTTATATAATAAACAAATTTGAACTTTCGAACATTTTCTGTATTTTCGCGGTACACCTAACGGCTCGTTGCACGGTTTGGTTTGTTTGCGTGAAAACGCGTTCTCGCACCGGCCCGCTGAAGACCGGCAAAAAACGAATCAGTTACCTGATATATTATGCGAAGAAAATTTCATCGTTTGTGGTCCCTTCGAGATGAGTCTTATCGATTATCGAAGTAAGATTTTACCTAACCGATTGTCTCACAAACATCTATAAAAAACCGAATTTGATTCCGTAAGATTTACATTTCTAACATTAATCGAGTTCTGTTTTTTACAACGAATTGAGTCCCGTCAAAAAAAAAAAATGAAGTTAATACTAAAAAAAAAAAAAAATTGCCTTCCCATTCTAACGGACTTAGGACTGTCCGCAGGAAAAAAAATTTTTTTTTGCTAATGTAATATAAGGAATAAAACATTCTCCACGTAAATCCGAGTAAATTTTTTTTTATGTGTGTGTGATCACACTATACCGATCCCGTTCGTTATGCTCTCTTGTGTGAACGAAAGAAAAACCTATTTTTCCTGTTTTTTTTTTTTTTGTAAAACGGAGAAGAATTCGTTGTCCCCAGTGTCGACTAATGTAATGTAGCGTTAAACGTGTTTTTGTAAATCGACCTTTTGGCAGTGAGGAGCGTTTCGATCAGAAACTCCCTTCGCATAAAGAACACGCCACTTGGACACACGGATAATACGCAGCCGTTCCCCTTCTAAAGGGACTTACATTCTAATTGCGCCACCGAGTCTTTCGGGGAGAATACGTGTAAAAAAAAAAAATAAACATATTTATTAATTTTTTTCTCATATCGTTCATTCATCCGGTCGGTCGCGAAGACGACGCGAGGGATCGAAGAAAATACTGGGATACGATCTCGTACGGAGAGAAGGGACCGCAGTTTTTTACACTTTTATTGCCCGCGGTCCAACAACAAGTCAGCCGTTGCGGGTCATCATCGCTAAACTGTCACCGCCGGGCGTAAAGGACGAGGGAGAGAAAATCGTCCGGAACACACGCCTTATATTATTATACACACACACACACACAACGGTCATCGGTCCCATCAATCTTCATTCATAACGGATTTTTCTTTTGAATTTCCTTCCGGCCGCCCGGAGAATCGTCCGAAAATTCGACTTTTTATCGTTAACGGTTATACAGGCGTACGTACACGGGAAATGCGTAATACACAGTATTCGTGATACGCGGCGTTCCGTATTCTTTCATACGCTTTTTAAAAATCACTTTTTAATACGCGGTTATTGGAAAATGACGCGGTTTAAACCGCGGTAACTCATTCCGGTCACGTCGCGGACGCCGACGCGGACGGACATATTGCGAGCGAGCCGTATTTCTCGTCCACACGCTCGTATATCCGCGTCGAGGCAAAGGCGGGGAGCGTCAGACTTTTCACTTTTACGTTTATAAAAACATATGATAAATAACGCGCGAAGAACAACACTGCGACAAAATAATACGTCACACGCGTATATTTAAAAAAAAAAAAAAAACGAGAATTTTTTTCTCTCCTCTTTCTTTCTTCTTTTTAACGTTTTATACGCGCGCGCGCGTTAAATCGAAATCTCGCGCCTATCCGTTTCCCTAATGCGCACGCGTCGAGTGTCTGTGTGTACGATACGCGTATTGACGCCATCGCGGAGTGAAAAACTCCGCGATGGGAGAGACGGACATTATTCGATGACGTCGAATAATTAAAAAAAAATTATACGAATTTATTCGTTCGTTATCGAAATTGAAGACGGTGATTTTGTTCGTTTTTAACTACAGACAAGACGGTTGGAAATCCGATAATAATTCATAGAGTAAAAATATAAAACTGTAAAACAAAAATAAACACCTAGCACGAATAGTATTCATTCCGCATCAATGAACCGAATCAAAAATGCATGCGTAGAAACGAAAGAACAAAAAACGTGAGTCGAAATTGTCAAGATTTTCTAAATATAGTTGAAGTAACGTAAGACTTGTGTTCTATAAAACGTTCAGTCCTTTAAATTAAAAATTACGCTTTTATGACTTGACTAGCTCAAAGTCTAATTATCGCTAATAATAGCCCAAGATCGGTAGACATTTTTTTGAATTTTTTTATCTTTTACGTATTCGGTGTAAATTTTAAGACTCTAGGACCATTATTTTCGTAGTTTTTTTTGTGCCTCTTTTGAAAAAAAAACTATTGAGAAAATAGTTTTTATTCCCCCTTTTTTTTTTTTAGATGGTTTTGACGATTACGCATATTGGAAGTACTGAAAAAATAGAAAACCGTTTCGAATAAAATACAAAACAAATAAAATTTGCTATCGGAACGCATTTTGAAATGATCATTGTTTCTAGTCGAAAATCGGTACAGAGAGAATAATAAAAAATGAACGTCATTGTGTGTATTACATATTATACAGGTACAGCTCGTTTCGCTCAGAATCTAAAATATTAAAACACTACCAAATACGTGTTACGAATCGCGCCGAATCGTAATTTCTTAACGAAATTTCACGTATATATTTATATAACATCCTTTTTTGAATAAAAAATCAAAGTGACGTCCACTATATGTGGCCTCCGTTAAAAATAAGCAAAAAAAAAATTATACCGCCCGGAGCGATGGTATCCCTTTCCCTCCATTTACACTAAATACCTCTCTGGATAATATCCAACTATAAATATTATATAATATATAATTACGTTTTATTATATTTATAATAATAATAATAATGTAACAGCGTAATAATGTACAATATTATTATTATTATTTAAATCCTCGCGCGGTTTTCACAGACCGGCGCGGCGTCGGACCAATAACGAGATGTGATCGTCATCATCAGCTTTAGAAACGTAGTAGTCGACGGCGCGCGCGAACAGCGGGCGGGCTCGCCGATTCCCAATTAATAAGCTTTTGGTCGGGTTTGTACAGCGTGTGTGTGTGTATTTTAGAGAGAGAGAGAGATATACAGAAAGGGTTGCCCGGTATGTTTGTGCGAATCCCACGGGAGAAGACGAGTGACGTGCCCGATAATTCCCCGCGCGTATTTCGCCTATTAGTCTGATGCTGCAGTCGCTCGACTCCAGTCGCCTCCTCTCCCCCTATCGCGCAACCGGCTCAAGTCGAATTAATTAACGCTAATAACCCCCGAAGTCTTATTCGAACGGGCTGTATAGACGTAATTAAAATTCGAGGATTAACGCGGTTTAATACTCTCTCTCTCTCTCTCTCTATCTGTCTCGGCTCCGGAAAGAATAACTAAAAAACGAAACAAATCGCCAAAGACATGTTTATGACGACGGAGGCTTAGACAGTCCGTGACCTGCGGACAAAAGGGAGGAAGACAACACAAAAGAAACCTATAACGGTTTTTTTTTTTTTTTAGCTCTTTGCGCGCTTATTTTATTATAAATCGTTCGCGATACTCGGATGGAAAACGATTGGCAATAATACACGCGACGTGCAAGAAACGAAAACGTTATTATATTATTAGGACTCGGGATAAAATCACACGAATTATGCGAGTGGAAAAAATTCTAAATACCGTTATTACGAGTATTATTATTATTATCATCATCATCATCGTTTGAGCGAGCAATGTAACGTTCGATTGTGTCGGCAACAAATAAACTCGGAATTAAAAAAAAATATATAGTAACAACTAAGTGACTTTTCTATAAGACCAATGTCGAGACGTTGTAGATTTGTTTCGATTGGTTTATCGAACTCTCGGACGTACTTCATAACATGTTCCATTATTTCAGATGAGTAATCGCAGTCAAAAGCAGCACAAGCAATGAACGATTCTTTCGCTAAAAAAAAACTTCCGATGTGATCCACTTCGAACGGGTTAATATGCAACACTACATCGAAGAGTTTTTCACAGGAAAACAACGAGAAATGTTGAGTTTTAACGCTCGTTGTAGGTGTTTAAAAACGTCTGCCGCTACATTTGATCGCGAGTAAATGTTTCGATGTTTTTCCAAATTTTCTTCTTTTTTTTGTGTATCTCGAATGCTGCGACAAATTTATTTCGGACACTCGTGAAATAAATAAATGTAATTTTCTCGCGAACACAATTTTATCACCATGAAATACGGTTGTGTTTGATCCTCGCAGACTAGTGTTTAGCGATACATTTAAATACATGCGATCCACGTACACACTAATTTCGACAGCCGTTCCTCGTCACAAAAACATCGGAATTTTTCTACTAATTATCAGTCAGAATTAATAAAACTACGCCGTCATTTATACGTATAGCCGCGGACCGAGTAATATTATCGTGCGCGCGTTTTTATACATATAATTTTTAATATCACGCTTATTAATTCAGATTTTTTTTTCTCAAAGCGATTTTCTTTGGGTACCGCCGTTATTGAAAACCACACTGGCCTAGACGAAACGCGAGCGATGCACGTTCCGGTTGAATGTTAAAAAAATCAAGTACGGCGGAAGGAAACAGGCGCTCGTATTTTTCGTACATTGCATTGCCATCCATTATCCGGCAAAGAAGGACCGTTTAAAAAAACGTTTTTTTTTTTTTTTTTTTATGCGAGCTATATCGTCGTATACGAAACGTTCAATAATAATAAAAAATAAATAAATACGATACGTACCGCGCGAGACGGACTCGAACTGATTATTGCGTCAAAGAAAGAATACTGCAAATCGTATTGTTTTCATTAAAAAAACGGATGTAATATAAACGCATTGGATATTTTTATTGTTTTCGTTTTAATTTGTAGGGTATTTTGAGTACAGTAATAACACAAAGGGGGGGGTAGGAGTAGGAAAAAAGTAATAGCGCCCGCGGAGACTTTTTAACGCTGGCACAAATTTTAATAACGAACGGGTAAGGGAGAAAAAAGGGTTTAATACTACGTGAGCTTTTTTATTCGATATAACGGGAAAAAAAAAATAATAATAAACCCCCGGACTAATAAAAAACGAAAACACGAAATACGTGTAGTGAAATGAGCGCGCGCCTTCTTTCTCGTCTTCTCCGCCACGTCGTCCGAGCACCGTCGGCCGCGCGCAAACGAGAGACGAACGAAAAAGCGAAAAAAAAAAAATTAAGTCCGCGCGCAAATTTATCGACATTCCCAATGATATAAACTTAATGAAAAAAGAAAACCGGCGTTGTTAAAGAAGAGGCTTTTATTGCGCGAGATGTTTAAAAAGAAGAAAAAAGAGTACGAGAAAAAGATTAGTGCGACTACGTGCGCTTTAGCCTAATTTCTATTCCATTCTCCGGGCAATAAAGAACGGCGGCGACGGCGGCCGGCAATAAAGTACGCTTAGTTTGGCCGGAGAAATAATTGCGTAATGAAAACGGAGGCGGAAAAATTACGACGACGACGGTTTATTGCCATTTATGCCGAAGAAGCAGGTAATACATAAACGCGTGTCAAACGCCATCGGTCGAATTATTCTCCAAAAATAAATAATAATAATAAAAAAACAAGCGATTCGTAGATATTTTTTTCGATATTTTATACTGCAGAGTACCAGCAAAATGTGATTATATACCTGGAGAATATCACGTACCGCCAATACATTTGTGTGTGTGTGTGTGTGTGTAGCGGTGGAGAAAAAATCTTTCATCGATTTTTTAAACGCCGTTAAGTCTTCCACGTTATCAACACCAAGTATTCGAAAGTTCATCTTTTCATCGGCCAGCCCAGTGGTCTCGCACCTTTTGACTTCCAGTTCGGTGCATTCGATCTCCGTGAATACGCTGTTCCAGCCAGCTTATTTTTCTTTCATAACGTATCGATTACATTATCCGATCTTATTTCGTACTCTCCTACGGGTTTGATCGCATTCTTCTTTGGCACGAAAATGCGCCCGGAGGGATTTTCTTTCTACAACTGCCAACACTTTCGGCAATCTCTTTCACATCTTATCACGTCCTTTTTTAATAAAATTAGGCGAACGTTTTTTTTTTTTTCATCAAATTTCAACAATTAAATTATTATTAATTTCGTCAACGTCCATTCCTGTTAGTAGGTAAAGATATCATTTAAATATAATGTACTTGTGAACATTCTTATAAATACACTTTTTTCCAGTTTCGTGTTTAACCGATATTCTTTTTAATTAATGTTATTAAATTCCGAACGTAAAACGTCACGGCAATCAGTGTCAAAACTTTTTCAATTGGTAATTTTCTGTGGTTATACCATCCAAACGTCATTTTTGTTATAACATATAATATACACTAACTAACAAAGGTATTTATAAATGTATTTAATTTAAAAATCTCCTCAAAGTTTGCGCGCGAATTTTAACGACTCATTATAAGACACTGAATAAAAAATAATCGAAAAGTTATTATTTACACGTTTTTTGTAAAAACCAATTTTTTTGTAGTTTTCACATTTAACTTGCCGAGAAATTAACATAATACCTATGTGTACTGTTTCTTTTTAAATTTTATTATTTGTTTTAAACGGTTCTTATACACGCTATGGCATCGAACTCGCGATTTTACGACTATTCATTTGTATAGCGTTTAATCCACGACGGCGACGCCAGAATCGATTGGGTCCCACGTAGAATTTATCGCTTTTCTTCCGCAGGTCGCGTCCAAAAATGTCGACAACTATCAATAATATATTTTATTTGTAAACTTCGCGTTAACTCTGTTTCGTGTTAAATAATTATGAGACGAGTTTCATCGATTTTTAAGTTTTCCGGTTTCCATGGTTCCCCGTCGCAGTACTGTTTTTCTCAACGCCGCGGATAGAGACAAAAAAAAACCGTATATATGGTATTTGCGTGAAAAACGACTAAAAGAACAATTCGAATATTGTCTCCTAACTCACAGATAGTGTCGACTCGATTGTAAATTATTATACGGATTGCTCAAAACTAAAAAATTCGTTTAGATTTCACAAGAAAACGGACAGTTTAAAAAAAAAACCAAAAGACGCACAAGACGATAGAGACGGGATAGATAGTTAATAAGCCGGAATAATGAATAGGGGGAGTAGTAAATCTGCGGATATGTGATGGGGAGAAACTTTAAATTTTTGTGAAACGCGTATTTCGAGCAATCAGTCGAAATTACTCAATTGAACGTTTGGATTGATAAATTCGTTGTGTGAGCTACGATCGGTGGAAATTTCATCGAATGCAGTCGTGTGGAGTACCTACAACAAGGGATTGTAAGAAAGTAGAAAAATGAACTCTATCGATCGCTAAAGAAGCCGAATATTATAACCATTTCGAAATTGTTTTGTATGATATATAAGTATTATTTTTTCTTTTTTTCATCGCGCACCCTTGCCAAACCGCCACTGAATAATAACAATAACAACAGCTATAACCGCGACGACGTCTATTATATAAATAATATATTATACGTTTATATATATTATAAATAATATACAGTGTGTATGCATATTATATATATATATATATATATTATAATAAATACGTTTTCTAGCGTTCCGCAGACGCTGTAGTTAAATTGTCGTTTCGAGTTATGGACTCATATATATATAATAATAATGTTCTGTGTGTAAACGGCAATAATAATAATAATAATAATAATAATAATACGAATACGCGCCCGCGGCTATGGAATTAATCACGGGCCCCGGTTGATGTGTTTATTGCCGCGATTGTCGCGAGACGCGTTTCCTGCGTGACTTTGCCGTCCAGGAAACGGCGAGCGATTACTATTTACTCGTACTTACTATATATTACTTAGTGCAGTGCGGTTATTGTCGTCAGACGGCTACGAGAAGACTTTTTGGCAAAACTTTTGACGTCTTCCCGTTATATACTCGTATAATATATATATATATTTATTACTACTACGGGCGACGATTATTTATATAGGTGTACGACTACACTGTGCAACATCCAAATTGCGTTCGGAAAAAAAAAAACGAATCGGGCTTTTTCGTTAAGCGCCGCACCTTGGACCGTCCAAATACATAAATGAAATCATCTGCAGTGTCGTACATTATTATAAACCGATGACCTCCCACTGAAATCCGTATGAAAATGAGCAGTTCGAACGAGGACGCGGAAGAGTTCATAAAATTATTTCAATCAATTCCCTAAATAAAATGCATCTTCGTAATTCATTTAGACGTTTACGTACGAGAATTTAAGGGAAAATTTTAATGCAGACTGACCCGTCCGAAAGCTGACAATTGTCCATTGACTGTAATACGAAAAATGCGTCATTAATATTTATAATAATTAAAAAAAATCATATATATATATTTTCTATTATCTACACCTTATCGAACAGATAAGACGGTCTATGAATGAACGATTTTGTGTTTTTACGCCTCGACTTGTGCTCGATGAATTTTCGAATTATTTCGTCGTTAAATTGTTGTATATTACGATCGATACGGTTGTATCTGACTCTAAAGCGTTAATAGATAATTAAGACGAAAATCTGCCGTCGTCTTAGATCTTATAAACATGTATCACTTTAGACCATTGAAAAGTCTTTCTGAGGGGTATTTAGTGCGTGGTGAACAGCGTAAAATACTTCAAGAATTTTTTAATAAAAATTCAATACGTTTAAATAATATTTTAATAAAAAATTAAACCGCGCAGACGGTTATGAGGCCACACTGCGCGATTTTGCCACCTTTTTATAACGTACCGTCCATGACTATGGTTGTATTCAGACGACGAGATATTTTTTTTTCAAAGGATCTTAAAACGGCTACGTTGAACTTTGCTAGAAAAAAAAGTGATTTTATTATTATTATAAATAATCAAAAATATAATAATTTTTTTTTATCGATTATTGACAAAAAAAAAATCTCGATTCGAACAGAAGTTATTGCGCACTTGTTAGTTGTCTCCGCTATATATTACGTGAGAGACGATAGAGATTTTCGTTCCAGCTTCCGTATATTACATATACGAATATTGTTCGTAACGATCTCGATAAGACCCGACGCCCAAAACGGACGGGGAGGATACGGTTTTGTTTATGTACACCGAAACTGCACCAACAAAGTGTTAGAGAAAAATAAAACGCCGTCTTCGAACACTAACTCACGTGCAATAGAATTCGGAAGAGGAAAACGAGAGATTTTTTTTTTGTTTTACGAATTTACGAAATACGGCTTTCCTATTTCTTTTTTCTCTCTCTATTTTCGATTATACCGTTTGAAAATATTCAAAAATTGTTTTCGCGCTTAATGCGAGGAGGTTTCACCATCAGCGATCTCGTGTAATCGATAATTTTATCCGATTTCCCGTGACAATTTACATATTTATTACTTGCGCGTGAATGATAGAATATTAAAATCAACCGGACGAGCGTGCGAATGAAACAATTGCCCTCTAAGCGCGTGTCAAAGTTATCGCGAAATTCCTATTGGAAATTATTCATACGGTAACGAAATCACGAAAATAATTTACCGAGCCGCGGCGTATTGTGTCCTTTGAGTTAATGACTCGGATAAAAATTTTAGAGTTTTGTTGTTGTCATAAGTCTCGTTACGTTCGATAAAACGATGCCGAGCGGAGCTTCGGTGTAATATTATTTATTAATTTATATCGTGCATACAAAACGCATATATATATATATATATATATATAATTTACGATTTAATCCTACGGTACATCATTTTTTTGATATATAATTATTCTTACAATAAACCAATGGGTAGCATTCAAAAGTCGCTTGCGTTAATGCGTAGTAGAAAATCAAGTGTTAGGATAAAAAATGGCCGAGACCATTGGTTTGTTCGAACAAACGAAATTATCCACAAAAAATAGAATGCCTATGAAGTTGAAGTAACGTGCGTTGTATTAAACTTTCGATCGTAAAAACCAAAAATTACTTCAAAATATTTTATAATAGCTTATAAATTGATACGAAAAAAAAAAAAAATTCGAATTGAATAAATTACAATGGGGGGAGGGGGGGCGACAATAAATTTGACTTTTGCAGGGGCCGATGTTTTGCAGTGATAAGAAAAAAAATTTCAATTATTATTGAAAATTGTTTAATACAGTGCAAAGTCACAAACGGATTTCAAGACTCGGCGGAGAAAATTATTCGAGTAGATTTTTCTCGTGTCGCGTTCACAACCGTGTATCGGGGATAAAATGGTTTTTTCTTTCGATTTTTCGAGATTTTTTTTTTTCTTCGAGGAAATATAGGTACCGTTGAGAAAATCGAAAAACGTTTGTAATAAAACACACACTGGTACGAGATCGTCCGGACGTTCTTTTTAGCGGCAAACACGGAAATAGATGAACGCCGTTGTGAAACCGATTCGCTCGGAATGTAAAAAAAAAAAAAGAATCGTCCGAAAAATATATTTGCCATAATATATATTATTATATAATATTGACTGCTGCGCGTAACAACACGAATGATATTTGGTATTGTCTGTTTTTCGTACGTAGAGAACGTAATAGCGCCGTTTCACCGGCCTTTGGCGGAAAAAGAGGAAACTCAAAAACTGTTTCCGTTTCCTATACGTATGCGCACACGGCGCGCTATTATTATTATTATATTTTACTTCGATAACATAACGTCTGGCTTTTTTTTTCTTTTTCTTTTTTTTCCGCGTCGTTAATATTTTCCGCGGAATCGGTTTTTTTATTTTCTCTACTCTCCTCGCCCTCTCGCCCAGTCCCCCCGTTGTTGTTGTTGTTCGATAATAATTGAACGGGGAGTGCCGCCGCAAAACATCATCGGGGACCTTTTCGAGTTCGGTCGCGGCGGCGTCAAGAAAAGGGTTCCCGGCGCCGTCTCACGTGCAGCACCGCAGCGGTTTTCGCGGTGTACACCACCGTCGTATTATATAATAATAATAATAATAATAATAATATGTTAAACGACAGAACGCGGCGATAGTATATTGAATTTATTTGTTCATCCGTGAATTTTTCGCATGTCTATTATGCAATCCAACGTCCGTGACGACATGTGCCGACCGCGCGCGTGTGTATACGCATATAATAATAAAATCGAAAACGAAATGTCAATAACGGGTGTACGCCCGCGGCGACGGGCGGTGCGACGTATCCAAAAAAAAAAAAGCGAAAAATAAAAAAAAAGAACGAAAAAAAAAAACGCACGCGCACGCCGGTCCGCGTTTATCACGTAAACCTATAGGCTGTTGTACAGGGTGCCTCTCGCGGAGATCTAAACGTTTACAACCGTTTCGTGTTGTCCACTCGGCGCCGGTAGTGGAAACCGGGTTTTAAGACTTCTTTTTCGAAAAGTGGTATCGGGCGCGACCGTTTGAAAGGAAACAACGGACGAACTATGGGCGGCCGGCGAGTGGGAAATGGAGATACGACGATCACGTCGTGATTGACGACATAATTTCCGTAACGGTTTTTTACTGACCCCCTTGGGCCAAGACATTTCCGTGTCAGAAATATAAATAAAATCCCCCCCCCCGCCCGTCTGGTACGTTCGGGCGATCGTATTTGGAAAATTTTTCATCTATATATTTTATATATATATATATATATGATACGCGTAAAATTGATTTTTATCAACGGGGATTAGCCCGTTATCCCTTAGATCAGCTATCCTCACTACGCGGCCCGCGGGCCGCATGCGGCCCTCGGAACGTTTTTTTGCGGCTCTCAGACTGACTGTTAAGGATAGTTATACCTACATAAATTTTAGAGTTATGAAATTAAGTAAAAGACATTTCCCTACTTTTTTATATGCAAAATGTTTTTTTTCGATGTAATAAACTTATGTTATAATCATATTGTTTGTAAGTTATTTAACGCCACTTCATAGTGTATTATAACAATAAGAAAAATATATTTTGTAATTAACCTATACCGTTTAGGTTTAGGCCCTGACTAAACTGTACAATTTGTACTTGCGGCCCTAAGGAAAATTTGATATGAACTATTTGGCTCTCTCACAAATCCTAGTGAGGACCCCTGCCTTAGATATTCCTGTTTTCGTCCCCGTCCAATGACGACCATCAGGTCCCCGCCTGTGTGTAGATACCCACGAAATATTGTTAGATGTTAAAATATACGCGAATGAAAAAAGAGCTCGGCTGAGTGGTCTGCAACCCAGGGACTCCCGCAGTTTTGTAATTATTTTATAAATACCGAAAAATGGAAATTTACTTTTCTGTATGGAATTGAATTTTCGTCAAACGAAAATTGATACAATGTATAATAGAAAATTTTCTAGAAATAAAATCAAGAAAAAAAAAAAACATCGCCGTCGTTTAATTTTAATTATTACTTTTTAATGAATTATAATTTTTTACGTTTGAGTCACTTTCACTAATTTTTCACCAATTTCTATTTTTATAACGCAATTCCATAATATATGATGTTAACTACTCGTTTTGATCGTTTCTATTCGAGTAAATAGTCAGACGATATTAAATGTATTGTTTAATGAACAAAACGCGTTTATTTATTTAATGTTATTTTATATTCCTCCCGTAGACCACCGTTTGGCGGTTTATAATAATTCATATAAACAGTCACTAAAAAATGCCCGAGTGTAATACGCGTGTAGGTAAGTGCCATAGTCTTGCAAGTTTTATTGCGAATTAAATACTGCGAGCTGACAAGAATTTTCAATCCTTATTTTGTACTCTTTTACACATTTTCGGCACCATATTATTTAATCGGCTCAAGTATCGCGCTAAGTTGAACTCGATTACTCGCCTGGCCTGATACTACTCGAGATTTATTTATTTTTTCTTCAAAATAATCGTACTGTGTATTACGACGATATAATAAAAGTATTTTTTAAATTCGATTTTAATTACAAAGGGGACTTAAAAATTAAAAAAAAAATATATATATATATTACCATTCACAAACTATACGTTTTAGAATAATATTCGCGTTTAAAAGTTTTAATTATGATTTTTAAACGTTTTATAAAAAAAAATGTCTCGGTAAAATCGATGTTACGCTGCAGTAATAGCCGTATACTGGATATTTTTTCCTGAGAAATAACCCGCCGTTATCGTTAGGCAATATAATCAGAGGATTCTAATAACTATAATAATAATAATAATAATAAAAAGCTTATATAAATATTGCGTATGGAATAAAAGTTGTCGCGTTTGTCAGACGCACTCTGTATATCGGTGCGTCGACCGTACATATAGGTAGAAATATAGAAAACAAAATAATAAACAAAAAGTGAAATGATTGATCAACGAATACAATACACCCTGCAGGGACACACACACACACATATATATATATCATTACAATATGCGAAATAATTAAAAAAATAGAAAATAGAGGCGTTTTCCTTCACGCCCAGGATATCGTATATCGCACGCGCCAAATTATTTATAGACAGGTGGTGATGTCATTATAATATATTATTTCACAAGGCGCGACGATGACTTATTATTACTTATTGTATTTATATAAATACAATATTATGTGGAACGAACGGTTTCATTATTTGCGGTTAAGAGGCGAATTGCGTTGTTCATTTTGACAAAACACTCGACGTACAACGAGCGGCGCGGTAAAAAAAAAAGGCGAGCCGGCTGATGAGCGAAAAAAAATTCTTTATTAAAAAAAAATTAATTAAATTTAAAACAAAAACAATCTGCAGTATACAATAAACGATAAATGAATTATATATATTTTTTTTATATACATGGCACAATCACCCATTGCAGCAATATGGGCTCGGATAGTTGTATATAAATGTGCAAAGACGGTATTATATTTTCTGGTCGAAAGTACTGCTGTACGTGCAGGAAGTCTTTATATTTTCGCATATTTCATAATATTAACTACCAATTTTTAGAACATATTTTACAGTACTATAATATCTTACACGTATGACAATGTAGCATTATTTCGTCGCTCAACGCGTATTTCAGTTATAATTTAAAGCGAAATTTCGAGAAAATAAAAATTATACGCGTTCCCATATAGATAATGTCAATATTTATCGTGATAAATGGCGTAATGATAATTATTCGTTATGCACATTTCATTGCAATATGATTTTCTTTACTGCAGGTTGTCCGGTTATTAAATCATTAAATTGTTTAGTTATTATATACAGTGCGATGAACGCGAAAAGTACATATTATTATAGTCTTATTAGAAAATAATTTTAAAATATGGTTTTTACGGGCACATATTTTGTAATCATTTTTCTTTTAGTACGCATGAATTCGAGCTCTACACTAATGATATACGTCTCAATTAAGTTTATGAGTCATTACAAATTAGTCACTTTTGGAAGTGTGCGACGGAGGACATAACGGAGAATATATTGTGTTGTGAGTTAAAATTTTTCGTACAAACGTTTGAAAATTATTTCGACTAGATCCATATCACATAACGAATTTTTCGCATTTATCGGATCATTTTTTCTTTTTATCTATTTCTACGAATATAATAAAAAAATAATAATAATGAAATATAATTTTTGATTTTGTACTTACTTCCATGCCACATAATCGTTTTCACACAAACGCAATCCAGTTTTAAAAAACAAAACGAGACACGGATTCATACCTCGTACGTCCCCGCTGATCAACACATACTGCACGGCTATTAAATCATTTTGTTCAAAAAAAATTCTTTCTTTTTTTTTTATAACATTCTAAGCCTTCTTCCGTGAGCAGTACACGTTATAATTTATCGGTTTGCAAAGAGATCGTTTCCGAAACAATAGCAAAAATATATTATTACGAAAACGCGCTTTACGAGAAACATTTGATTTCACGCATCCTTTTTGTTCGAGAAATTATTATTATTATTATTATTATTATTATTATTATTATTATTATTATTATTATTATTATTATTATTATTATTATTATTATTATTATTATTATTATGACGTTATAATATAAGACGTTTATATTATTATGTTATTATTTCAGAATTGTATACAGAGCGACGAGTATTGCAGAAATCCGCGGTGCACGTATATGTATACATGAGACACTGTCGTCGTTATATATTAATATACGTCGTGTATTAACGAAATCAAAGTTATACGACGTAATTTAATATCGTTTTAACTACCCTTTAAACTGCGTTTACAAAATATTAATTATAATATTTCACAAAGAGATGTTTTAATATAGTCGTAAGCGATAGTAAATAAGTCGTTTTACTCTCGCGTCGTTATATTAAAAAAAAAAAAAAAAATACAAAAATTGTAACCTAAAGCGCAGATCACCTTGTCGGTAGGCGCAGAGTCTCTCTCTCTCTAGAGACCCCAACGCAGTAAGTCAATACGCCATTTTCATATATCAAATTTCGCGCAAACTACATAGTACAAAATTATTATGCGTAATATAATTACAATGATATTATCTCGCGCGATTTAAACGAATTATGCTATTATCGACACGTACTGAATTATTTCAACATTGGTTGAAATCGATTTTTAATTCCATATTTTTGATAAATGCGGAGTTTAAAAGTAACGTGTTCGTTAAATATTACATGCACATATTAGATGTTTTCGCTTTACTCGCAACTCACTATTTACTGCGGCATTGCATATTTTTGTGTTCGTAAGGAAACTTGTGTCAACTATATTTATACAACTTATATACGTACTTTCTACGGACACGTGTGTCAGTGTTTTTAAATTTTGAACGTTTCGAATACCGGATCATTTATATAATACGGCGTTAGATGATGAAAAATACGCCTTGTATCGCTGCTGTTACGACAATACAATAATAATTTCGATTAAGTGTAATATTAAGTAGTTTGGCGGGAAATATTCATCTCGCAAATTACTTGCTTTCAATTCTCGTTGAAGTCTAAAAACTGCTCCGATTTGTATGCACGCACTGTTTGGTAAAACGTAAAAGTACCCCGTCCCCCCGCCCAGAAATACACCGTCCCAAGCCGAAAATATTGCGATTGTTATTTGTTATCTGATCTTTAGCGTTTCGTTTCAGACGAGTTGTACACATTATGAAATATAAAAGATATCGTTGATGAGCGCACGAGGCATTTGTGTTTGCTTGCGCGGCCGTGCGGTACAAAAGAAAACGTATAATTGTTGTTTGCTGAATTCGCCGGCGTTTTAATTTCGACACAGACGTTTTGATATTTTTGCTATATAATAATGGCGACTACTTAGGAACAAGAAGGAGAAGAAGGAAAAAAAAGTAATAATAACTATTTTCATATCGTACAATGCGTACGCGTAACGTCATACAAAAATATATACTCGTATATTGTCCGACCGAGAGCAATGTAAATAGAACACTGTCTCGTTTGTACGTAGCAAAAAAAAAAAAAAACCTCCGGACGTAATTTAACATTTTTTTAATAACTCTGTTTTCTTTTCGTTTTCAATTTTCACTCGTTTATTGACACCGGCCGTCGTAATCGACGCAAATTACCAGTCCACCAAATAATATCCGACCGCTGCAACCGTATAATACATGACGGATGTAATCGAAATTTAAACATGTATTTATTTGAATATATTGACAGAATTTAAAAAAATTATATATATATATAATACGTATAAAAATCGTGTACTGCTCCGAACCAGGAAATAACTGACGAAAATTCTATATTAGACAATATCGCAATATTTTTGCTCGGAAAGATCGAAAAGGGCGCGAAATAAAAACAATGCGACTTTGCTGGAATTCCAAAAATAAAATATTATACACTTACTATACATTGGATATTGAGAGGTCGCATCACGCGGAAAATATTACGTAAAGAAAGATGAGAAGTTCTACAAAATGTTGGTGGAAATTGATTTTGTTGTTGTTGTTGTTGTTGTTAATGTTAGAAGAAAAACATACGGCTCATTCGATGATTTTCGTAAAAGCATCGATTATTAATGACTGTTGATTTTCAGTGAGAGCGGTAATTAAAATATCGACGTTTGGCTTCACCGAGAAACATTTGTATAACTTCTCCATTTCTTGTCGGGATTTAAATCGCGTTTATAAGTTTTGCGCACATCAGGCGCGCTATATAATAATTAGTTTTAAGCAATTTTCGCCATGTAAAAATTATTTAAATAATTTGCCGGTGTAAGAACGGATGCGCCACGTCCGAAATCAGTTTATTCGTTCTAATTTTTTTTTTTATTATTATTATTATTGATTTGTATTATATTATAACAGTTCATCATTCGCGTTACGATGACATTTTTTTTTTTTTGTTTGGAAAAAAAAATATTACACGTATACAGTGTATGTCGTATACAATGTATCATGTGGTAGAATCAGCGTTTTCTTCGCTTACGACGACCACTTTATGAGGTGGCAAACGTGTTTTATGTACGTTTTAATTTCGACATACGAGAATAATGTCGACGGCACGCAGAACAATATATTTTTATAGTCTCGCTCGTATTTAAATTCAAACTACTTTTGCCTTCAATTGTTTACATATATTATTTATATGCGTACAGCATAAACTAAACATATTTGTGTACTGATAATAAAAAATGTCAACTGCGTAGGCACTTGGATAATGTTCCGAATTGCGAGTATACTGCTACGGAATATTTTGTGTCCTGAATTATTCGAAATATTATTTTTAAATACGTGCTATTTTTCCAAAAAAAAAAATATATATATATATATTTATTAATATTACATTCAATAAACAAAAATATTTATTTATTTTGATATTTTATTCCGTTAAATAAGAAATCTGTTTTTAAAAATATACCTCGAAGTGTAATGTATTTTTTTTTTTTTTTGTATACTAAACAGGTATACAACTGTTGCTTAAAATATTTAAAAATGCGAATGCCGTACGAAGTGTTTGATTCGTGCGCGTATCAATAATAAATAATAATAATATGTTTTGGGAATTCGTTCTGATAATAAACATCGAGAGTATAACGCACGATTTGTCGTCGGTCGAGGTTTTTTTTCCAAAAACATATTTCAACATTTCTTCGACCGTAACACGTAATTAGAATTCGGTAAAATTAAAATACGCTCTTGACGAATACAATGGCCGTAAAGTACACGAATACGAAAATAATCGTATGCGTCGTACATTTTTCGCGAATTAACCGATTTTCTCTTCGTTTCTTCACACACATAGTAGTTAATAATAATAATAATGTGCAATGCGTTTTCGTCCTGTAATTATCGTGATTTCGTTTCGAATTTTACCATTATATTTTTTTTTTCCGCCAAACGGATTTCGCCCCCCCGGGGGACACGTTATAATAATATATTATCGAATGAAGTCAGTATAACGCCATCAGTCGAGTGTTTCTTTTTTCTTTTTTTTTTCAACGGCGGTACAAAGACACCGGAATCCCCGTCTACGTAATAATAAAGTCGACAAATCAACGCGTGCTTTATATTATTATTATTATAAATATCGTATACCGTCGCGTACAATGTCGTGTTAATTGTGACTGAATGCCGGGCGCGGTAGATAATATCATCTCCGACTGCGTTCGTATTATAAATATATATATATATGTGTACGGGAAAAAGACGGCGAAGAAAAATATTTGCTCGGTTTTCGGAGTTATTAACGTGTAGGACGGGACGAAGAGGAAATATATAAAAAAAATTTTTATAAGTTTTCCGCGTATATACAGACGACGGCAACGATAATAATACACCGGCGCGATCATCGTATTTCGAAAACTGTTTGCCTCTAGCTCACTCACACACAAAAGGGGTTTCTGTTCGGCTTGTGTGTATACACCCACGCCGTATATATGAAACTCTTCGGGCCCGAACGGGGGGGGGGCACGTCACTTCGTCGTCGTACCGCCGTGCAAACAACAAACGTTTTAATTAATACACATCGCGTCGTTGGCAGCAACAGCAGCAGCAGCCGAGACCTCAGGGACCGCCGCGTGTGGCCCTGTACAAGTGTATACGACGAATTGTCGTATTGTCTTGCGCCGCGTTTGTTTTCTCGCGAATTCTTCGCCGCCGCCGCCGCCGCCACTCATTAAAACGCTGTAACCGCCGCCGAGAAAACCTCTGTACCGCGCGTAAAAATACGAATATTCGTCTCGATACGGCTGTAGTAGTGGCGTGTAACTGTAGACACTGACTTCTGGAAACGCCGGAGTGGAAAAATAATAATCCATCCGTCCACAACGGTTAACTCGCAAATTTTCCGTGCAAATTACTACCAGGATTCGTGTCCAAATCCTCCCTCCCCCCGCAATATTGTATTTTCGCTTTTTATTAAACGAGACATTTTTTTTTCGCAACAACGAAATTTAAAATATTTCAAGCGTTCTTCGGCGCGAACTAATAAATCCTAGAAGTGCTGTTCCTCGTTCCATCGAATAATAATAGTCTGTGGCCGAGGCCACATTTTTACCCCCGTCACATATTTGCGCTTTTATTAGAACCGCCTCGTGTATTGGTCACGTGTTTTTGGTCCGAGGGAGTAATTATACAGTGCAGGGTTTATCAAAAGAGTAATTTCATTATATCCGTAAAACTCTTGTAAAACATTGAATCGAATTATTTTTAAACGTTTTTACTATCGGTGTCTGCAGCGTTTATTATTATTTTTATTTTTTTTTTTTTTTGTTTTCGTCGAGTAATTAAATACTTTAAAAAATGATAATAATAATAAGTGTACCCGATTGTGTATGGGGACGTGGCCGGAAAGAAGTTATCCGAACGTTTAAACCTTCCCTTCGTTCCGAAATGCTAATTCACATTTAAACAAAAACGCGCGTTTGCCGAAAAGAAAAAGACGCACGAAAATTATTTAATCTCCCGCAGGAAAAATTTCCAGACACGCCTCTGATGATAATAATAATTAATGTATACCTGCACTAATCGCGATGCTGCACAGACGTTACAGATCTCGCGACGGGTTAGACGTTCTGCAGGTGTAATAATAATAATATAATAATTATCGTAAATATGGTACGATATTGTACGTTCGTACAAAATAAACGAATGGAATAATCGGAGTGAAATCTCGCGGCGTTAATCCATTAGCTGAAATGCGTCACTACCACCATCGTCCGTGTCGTGCGCGTTTGCGCGTACATAATAATTTAGCGTTTACTTTAATAATAATAATAATAATAATATACTCGAGAACGTGGTTTTCGTCATCGATCGCGTACGCGTATAAATATTATATTATGTATTTGTGTTACACGTTGTTATTGTGTTTCGGGCAAAGTAAACGGCGGCGAGAGTGGATAATTTTAATTAATATCGTGCGCGCGGAGAACGGCGTCGGAGCCGGGCGGTAGTATTTGGCCGTATACCACCGCGCGAGACCACAATGAATTATAAAAAATTTTCTTATAAATCGTACGTGATTATTGGATTTTTTTTCCTTCTGCTGTTCCCATCTCTAATTTATTTATTTTCAAACTCGTATACACGCTCGCGTTTTTTACGCGCTTATTTAGTCGGGTGGTGGGTTTGTTGAGCTACAAGTCTTCAGCGAAAAACCGCACGTCGTTCACACGTCCTTGCGTTACGAATCGACACGACAACACTGCACTCGGCATTACGTTTCCGAAAATCCTATTCCGACCGGCGCCGGCGCCCGTGATTCTGCAGAGGATCGAAATATATCATTACAACACATTACATTACATCGTCAGTGTAGTTTCGGGTCCAGCGCAGTCTCCCTCCACGCGCGCCGCCACCGGGAAATTATTTACAAGAGTATATAAAATAAACGCGCGTGTATATTTACCGGCCCTTCCTTTTTTTGACCGTTTTCGTCGTCGTTACGCGTATCTATTATTGAAATATATATATACAATATAATATACGTAGAGGAGTCGCTTTTTCGTCGTACATAATGTCGTGCGATCACCATACAAAGCGTATAAAGCGCGCGCGTGTCCGAACCATTTGGCAATACGACGACAACGGTTCCAGTCGAAATCCTCCAGTGGCGACGGCAAGAGTGTGAAAGGGTCCCTATCCCCCGACAGTAAATATTTATATGTGGACGGGCGAGCGATACAAAGTATTGCGCGCAATAAAATATTATATTATACACACGCACGCACGCACGCACGTCTGCTGCTGCTGCTGCTGCTGATGCTGCTTTCATCACGAGCGATGACGATATATTTTTCACTGTCTGCGGCGCGTCCTGCGACCGAGTCCGGTCGTTTCGCCCGGCGACGTCGTTCGGACGAACGTCACGCCAGCCCCCCCCATGTCGAAATCATACATTTTTTTTATGCCTATAATTAGCACGGAATTAGCATGAATTGGCAAGCCTATTTCCAAAATTTGCACGATACTAGTTTTAGTGTAATATCATATAAACTGTGGGGGGGGCTGGCGTGACGTCACACCAGCCCCCCCCACGTTTTAAACTATAAATTTCGACATTTTTTTTATACCAAAATTTAGCACGTCATTAGCATGAATTGGCAAGCCTATTTCCAAAATTTGCACGATACTAGTTTTAGTGTAATATCATATAAACTGTGGGGGGGTTGGCGTGTAGTCACGCCAGCCCCCCCCATGTCGAAATCATACATTTTTTTTATGCCTATAATTAGCACGGAATTAGCATGAATTGGCAAGCCTATTTCCAAAATTTGCACGATACTAGTTTTAGTGTAATATCATATAAACTGTGGGGGGGCTGGCGTGACGTCACACCAACCCCCCCACGTTTTAAACTTTAAATTTCGACATTTTTTTTATACCAAAATTTAGCACGCCATTAGCATGAATTTGCACGACTGTCGCCGAAATATGCACGTCATTATTTACCTCGCGAAACAAATTTTCCTGTTTTACCCGTGGCGCGGAATCGTTTAAAATCGTGAAATATAAGATAAACGGGATAATGTCTGCAAATAAATACGTAACACGTACTATTTTTCTATTGATTACAACTTTTTTAAATGTACTATTTACAAAAATACTTTATAACGTACCTACTATCGCTTATGTTGTTTAAGGTAATTTGCCAATAAAATAAAACAAAACGTACTTTTTACACAATTTGTTTTTTTTTTTAAACATCATTTCCACATTGTGGCATAACGTATTATTTTCCACGTTAAACTATGTAGTATTTGTATATTGATTATATTAAAAACAAACTATTTAAATATAGGTACGTAAATACAATTGATCATCTGTCATTATTTCTTTGTAAAAACATTTTTATATTAAAGTTGTTTGCTGTAAAATTATAGTTGGTTGGCAGTTCCCGTATTGTCAGATATATTATATTGTATTAATATTATATTTATAAATATGGACTATATTATTATTCAAATATGTGATTAATATAAGTACTTGTATACTATTGTCTATTAACAATTTGTAATAGGCATCATAAAATTAAATATCAATTCATTGGGAAAATACGTACCCGCTTCCAGATATGTCAACCCGCTACCTACTGAAATTGGTGTAGATAGTGATTTTAAGATTATTTTAAATTTAGATTATTTTGACGTTATATTTATCCTACTTGGGGGTACCATTAAACAATATTGTATTTCATTCATCGTTTTGAGCCTGATATGATTGCTTTGCTGTCTACATTTTATACAAATTTGTATTATTGTCATTGTTTTTAATATTTTAAAATGGTTGGACGCAAAAGTGTTTTAGCACCATCGGTAATTACTGAAGCTATACTTTTGTTCAAAAATAGAGTAGTAATTACTAACGAGGACGGAGAAAAATGTAAGTAAAAATAAGTATTTCAATATTTTTATTTTTATCTAATATTTTTATAATTCAATAATCAATATAAATACTAATCAATAAACATAATACCTATGTTATAATATATATTTCATAATATATTATATAGGTAATAGCCAATAGATATTAGGTATAATATATTGTTGGTTTACATGTGCGTTACATACAGTGTTGTAATCAATAGAAAAATAGTACGTGTTACGTATTTATTTGCAGACATTATCCCGTTTATCTTATATTTCACGATTTTAAACGATTCCGCGCCACGGGTAAAACAGGAAAATTTGTTTCGCGAGGTAAATAATGACGTGCATATTTCGGCGACAGTCGTGCAAATTCATGCTAATGGCGTGCTAAATTTTGGTATAAAAAAAATGCCGAAATTTAAAGTTTAAAACGTGGGGGGGGCTGGTGTGACGTCACGCCAGCCCCCCACAGTTTATATGATATTACACTAAAACTAGTATCGTGCAAATTTTGGAAATAGGCTTGCCAATTCATGCTAATTCCGTGCTAATTATAGGCATAAAAAAATGTATGATTTCGACATGGGGCTGGCGTGACGTCACGCCAGCCCCACAGTTTATATGATATTACACTAAAACTAGTATCGTGCAAATTTTGGAAATAGGCTTGCCAATTCATGCTAATGACGTGCTAAATTTTGGTGTAAAAAAAATGTCGAAATTTATAGTTTAAAACGTGGGGGGGGCTGGTGTGACGTCACGCCAGCCCCCCCCACAGTTTATATGATATAACACTAAAACTAGTATCGTGCAAATTTTGGAAATAGGCTTGCCAATTCATGCTAATTCCGTGCTAATTATAGGCATAAAAAAAATGTATGATTTCGACATGGGGGGGGCTGGCGTGACGTTCGTGTCGTTCGGCGATCCGCGCGATATTTTATTACACGTGCACGCGGGAGGCTGCGATACGGCCGAGTCCGGAACATTTTGCATGACGCGCGCGCGTGCGCCGTAACGGAATGCGCAGAAGAAAAAACGAAAAAAAGGAAATCTCCTCCGATATTTTTTGTTTATATATTTATAATACGAATAATACGCGTACCGATAAAAATCGAAAAATATCGTGTCAGGACGAGATCTGTTTATATTATTGCCACAGTAAATTTATCGGGTTACGAGGGAAAACCAAAGGGGTGCGTTTTATTATACGCGCGCGGTTTCTTTTACTTTTTTTTCCACTCTGTCGCTGTCTCGCTCTCTCTCTCTCTCTCTCTCTCGATTTTAACGCAACGCTTTCTGCATCGCACGATCTTCGGGCGCACGCAAATAAATCCAAAGGTATATTTTTTTAAATTCCGAGCGTATTCCGTAGCGAATTTAATGTATCGGTTTTTACAATGATACATAAAACAAGAGTCGTAGAAGAACGCAGTTTATAATAAATCGTTAAATGGATGCCGCGCCATGTTCATGAAAACAAAACTTTGTTCGCGATATGATTTGATTTAAAAAATATATATACATATATATATATTTATAAATATCTTAGACACTATTGTGTGCATTCTTGGAGACGTTATTGTCGCAGTGCAGTAATCACGACGGGAATACATAAAATAATGTGTTTTTCGGTAGGCCGATCACATACACTTGTAGGACTTGAAAGAGGGTTTAAAAAGTCGGCTTAGAGGAAAGTTCAGCGCCCTTAAAAACACATTCAGTGCGAAAAAGGTATAAAACGAAAACGGTTTGAAAACATTTTTATACTTTATTACTTATTATATTTTAAAGAAGAAAAAAAAAAGGAACGTAAAAATATTTATCGATATTGTTACAGCTGATGTGTTTCCCGGTGATTCTTTTAAATCGTTCTATTTTAGAAAAACCTCACGGATCAGATTATCGGATTTATTTTTTAATTTATTCCGAGTTCACGTACAATATTTTATTGGCGTCTACACGGTTTTTTGTGCGTTAAAGATTATAATGAATACGTTTGGTGGTCGGGTGCCTAATTCGTTTGAACACATAATGAAATAATATTCTACTAAAACCGTGTGTGTGTGTAATTTAGTGTTTAACCTGCACGTACGAGCAAATCGTGTGAATAATTATTAGCAATATAAATATATATTTGAATATTTAAAAAAAAAAATGTTTAAAGAAGTGAGTACGTTTAAAAAAAAAAAGTAATTTATACATATCGGTATATAAAAATAAAAAACGAAAATCCAAACGACGTTGGAAAACGCGCTCTCCACTCCGTTAGACCGGAATACAATATAAAATACGATATAATATTATTACGTATCATATCGAATTTACTGTCTAATATGCGCGCGCCGTAAACTCGGTGTAGTAATAAACTTATTTTACGTTTGCACACTGTAACATAATAAATATTATATTATAAAGCGTTTTTCTTCTCACGTCGTCATTGCCGATAAATTGACTGCAGCAGCGTATCAAACTTTTTATCGTCACAGTCATTTTCGCTCGGTATATACTCGTACATACGAAATACGTTCTCCGGTTAAAGACTCTTTATTCGTTCGGCGCATTATATAAATGAAAAAAATAAATAAATACATTTGCGCGGCATTTTTTCTTCTTCTATTTTACGAGTCAATGAAGCCCGCCGCGATGGCGTACGAAAAACCTTATATCAGAATAATAATGTATCGTACGTAACATAAAAGCGACGTTCATATTATATATAACACCGAATTCTCTTTTCGATCAGGTGCGTGACGAGATCCGCTTCGTACATAATTTCAATTATTTTTTTCATTTTTGGAACGTGGCAAATTTTCGATTAATACATTAATGTATTTCTTCTTTTTTTTTTTTTGCGACTGGCCGTTGACATTTTTTTCACTTTTAAACAAACTACAAAAAAAAAAAATTCATTTACATATGAAGACCGGACCAGATCGATGTAAAAATATGCTCTTCGGTTCGACAACGAGTTCGTATTTAAAAACCTACTCGCATTGTTCTCAATTCGAATGTTAAACATACACACGCGATTTAAATAATTAATTCGTAATTTTTTTATTTTTCAATATATTAATATTATATTAAATTTTTTCACTTTTATACTTTTTCCCCTCTGTTGTTGTGTATATACTCGTATATAAATATTTTTTTTTTTTGCTTAATAACTGATGACGCCGAAACCGACAGTAAACAATAATTTTATTTACGTAATCGCTCTTAACGCTTTATCGTATACTCAAGTATACACACATATACAAGTGTGTACAAATTGAAAAAATTAACAATAAACGCGACAATTTACTGTCGAGTGTCCGTTACTATACGGTTTAAACAAATCACGAACAATGTTGAGAAAACCTAATGTTCCGGGGGATTCACTATATTGTCTTTTAATGCTTTTTTATTGTTACAAATAAACGCGTTGCTCGTGCGATTACCAGAACTTTTAATAAACCGTAATCAAAATGAACGACGGCTCAATAGAGTGAAATTTCACATTTCAATGTAATTCAGTGTCGAGTACTGGGTCGGACTTAATAAAAATGTCTCCGCTCTCAGTTACTGTCGAAAAAAATCGCCCGTTTTATATAAAACGATAACGACTAATCGTTATCTCCGGTGTTGAATAATCGCGATTGAAAATAAAATAAACCTGTACACGACTATTATTCACGAGTAAAAATTATTTTCCAATTCGAAACGAATAACACTTTTTTTTAATTTTAGATTTCGCTTTATAATAATAAAAAGGAATTCGCGGCGTGGTCTACGCGTAAGTTCGCCTCCGATCGAGTGCATTTAACCCAAAGGTGGAACGACAAAATAAATCGTGAATTAAATACGTAAATCGGCTTTGAAAAACGAATTGTTGCTGCGGTCTCGTAACGCGACTGGCCCGCAAACGAGACGGAATTACGGTAGCGAACCGACAGTGGCACCGAAGAAACAAATACGGTTCGAGACCGTATTTTTTAGGATTTTCTTTTCAATTTCGACGACGGTCGATGGTAAACGATCGCCTTTTCACCGCTCCCGGGAAAAAAACGGTTTGTCGAACGATAACAAAATAACCCCGCGTCTTCCTCTTTTTTTTTTTTTGTTTGGTTTGCTTTCGAAAACGTCCCCGTTCCAAATGAAAATGATGGAAGAAACGTGTCCGAAAACGGTATGCGCGCCTCTTCTAATCCCGCGGCGCCGTGCGTCTATAGCCGTACGAAAGGTTCGCGTTCGGTATACACATATTATAGACTTTTATATATATTTTATAAGTATATAAGCGCGCGAACGCGATACACATATACTTAAGCCGCTTTTGTGTCCCCTGTCGGTCAACCGTAAACCAAACTATAATATATAGAGTTCTTTTTAATTCGCGAAACGAAAATAACGCGACGTGCCCCCGGTGATCGGGGAGTTTCTTTTTCCGCCATCACACCGGTCAAGTCAACCGCGTCGCGAGCCAATACTGACTACGCCTAATTCGCCGACCAACTGCGCCATAAAGCTTTTGTGTGTGTCCCGTTTTCTCTGTCTCGGGGAAAAAGAAAAAAGAAAAAAAAAACTGTAAAATTCCGTAATCGTCGTCGAATTATCCGCGGTTTTTTTCCCCCCTCCCAAACAATTCGAAAGAGTCCACCATTGACATAATAAATACATACCACTTGTATTGAAAGCCCGTGGGACAGCGGTCGATTTTAAAGAACAGCTAGTGCACTCACTGTTCGGAAAATTCGAAATGTTTTCCGTGAATTCCGTAATTATTTTCCTGGGAACGATATTGTTCGTGACGAAAATCTTCCTGCGGGATAATACGGTTCCGGACGAATATTTTCCCGATCATTACACAATGTTATTACGTCGTATTGTTTACGCATATAGTGTGTGAAAAAATATTATTTCTTCGTGTATTCTTTTTAATTCGCCTATATAGAATGTATAAACGACGTGACATTATATAATTTATTTTTCGTACGTTCACTGGCTGAAACTTTTTCGGGTAAATAAATATTCCTTCGAAACGTTACATAACGAGTGTTCTCTAGCGGCCCGCAATCAGTGCGGTTGAACGATTTCTATCTAAACGATCGCCCTGACCGTACGCAATCTAAACTAATACGAGAATTCTGCGTCAAAACGTAATATTATATAGCGAGCAATACAAATTCGCATACCCGCGAAATACCAATAACAATAGCGTCTCTGAAAGTCCTGATGACAACCGCTGTTGGTCCGTTAACGTTTTAGGACGCGAAAAAGCGTTTGAATTTCGGAAAACCTGCAATTTCAATCGATGTTAAAAATGAAAAAAACGATTTAACAACGTTTTATTGTTTGCCTGCGCGCAGTCGTTACAAAATATTATATACGCGATAATTATTATTGATCGTCGACGAAAATCCGTTTTCTCTTTTATTCTACACAACACAACAAAGTGTTGAAACGTTATCCGTGGTGTCGTGAGAGAAGAAGCGATCGGTTTTTTTTTTCGCGAGAAGTTTATCTCCGGGATCGGGGGGGGGCGGAGGGAGATGAATTTACGAGCTGTTCGCGCGATTTATCGGCGACCACGACGTAATCGAATTATACGATAATAATTCCGAAATCCGAGACAATAAATATCGATAGACACGAATTAATTTCTACTTTACGTGTAGAGAAAACCGACAGTACGGCGGCGGTCAATACAATATTTTCACTATTGCACCGCGTCGGCGGACCGTTACTAATTCCGTTAATGGACGTGTGTACAATTTATATTTTCGGCGAGGGAGGGAAGGGAAAAATTTTTTTTTTTTTTTAGTAGACCCGGAGGCGAACGACGCATGGACTGTGTTTTATACGAATACGCGTACTCGTGTAGTGTATGATTTATCGTTTCCCTCCTCACCACCGGTGTTCACACGCATATAATAATAAACGCGCAACCCTTTTTCACGGAGACGACGAGCCTGCGGGAGCGCGGAGACTGCGTGGACCGCGAGCGACCGGACATTTGCAATTCCGATGAGCGGTTTCGGTTTTGTGTGCGTGCGTAATGTAATAACGTTATTCGTTCGGAGTACTGCAGTGGCCAGAAGTGTTTTTGTTTTTTTTTTTTTTTACTTTACGCATCGCTCGACGCATCGGTCCCCGGGCCTGTATATAAGAACTCTGGTTGTTGTTATGTGCGCACCGTCGGCCGGGATGTGTACCATGAGGGCGGGAACTGTTTTTCTAGAGCCCGAGGACGAATAAAAAAAAAATTAATATTTACGCACAAAAAAAAAGAAAAAACCGGAAAAATACCGTGTCTTAAAAATCACTTTAGTATTATTGTGAACAAATTATAAATTATTATTAATTTTAAAAACCCGTTAATCGCCATAAGATCGATGACGTTTTATGTAATATTTCAACGGGCAACGGCGGGGGACATTTATACGTAAAGTTTCTGATACAGCTAGTGATTTCGATTCGGTGGAAAAATTTGAAATCTCATTGATTTCACCGCGTCTTTGTTTATACTCTCGGCTATAAAAAAAAAATTGATTTGAAAAATTGTTCAACGTCAGACCGAGTTATTAGTCTACGTGTGATCCGACACTTCGACGTCTCCTTGACTCTCTCGTCGGACGTGTAATGAGCGCCTTTGAAGTCGCGATCTGGGAAGAAGCGAAAGTCACAGCGGGTCGTCAAAACGTCAGTATTGTCGCCGAACAGTTGTTTAGAGTTACGTCCCTTATCCCTTTTCCGCAACGGTTTAACTGTTCCAAACTGTTATTGACACGCGTACGCGCCTCAGAGGGTGGCCGCCGCAAGGCATAGTCGGACAATTATGAAGCAAGCATAAAACAGCATAGAACAGCAGTATGATCGCGTGTAAGAAAAAAAGAGTGTTGTACAAATCGTACGCTGTTTATATCTAAATTCAATTACAAATTCAATAATAATTTTACACTGACGACAATGTGGCCTTTTCCGGCCTTCCCAAAATAATATACACCGCTCAAAATGAATAATAACTGATAAAAATCAGTAGAATTTCTAACCGATTGACCGCCAATATTTCTATTTTTAACTATTGGTCGTATTAAACTGCACTTCGCACGTTTCGCTTACTTCACGTCGTTGCGCCGCAGAGTGGCGTTCCCTATTATCGCCCGTACAAAATGTATCAGAATTACTCAATCGTCGTCAATCATTGACCCCCGGTGAGGAGGCGTTTAACACTAGACGACCATGTCCGCCCCACATAGCACTGACTCGATTTTATTTAATACTTAGTATTTCAGTGACGATGAAATTCACCTCGAAAATACGTATCAATCTATGGTGTACGTCGTTTACTAATTACGATTTTGGTAAAACGATATGTTTGAAGTCTTATAATTTTTTTTTTTTTTTTTTGTCGCATTACGATAAAATGCAATCACATGTCGTATTTATATGTTTATCGTATAGAACGACACTGAAAAAAAAAGAGGCATTTGTCGAATCGATTTTCGACTCGTTTTCTATTATCGGTCTGGGACAATGCGCGCCCGCGCGTTCTCCCGTTGCCGGGAGACGACAAGTGCGCGCCGGTTAATTAATTGGAAAATGTGCGCGAAATTACAGTAATATAATGTACCGGCGGCGAGTCTGATTGCGATTCATCGAACGCTTAAAACATTGTTTTATAAATCGCCAGAGGGTATACGCCCGGTCTCGTGTATTTATAACACGTGGCACAGAAAACAGTGGATATCGTACGAGGAAGGCTCGTCCAACCGCCATTCGAAAGTTATCTCTCACCTGCGGGCGGCTGCTGGTCCCTGCGACAAGCACCGGGCCGAGTCGCCGGTGATTTACGGACGTCGACGTAATAATTATTGTATACGACGCGCGGCGTAAATAACTTCTTCGCGGCTCGTACAAAACACATTCGCTAACCGACCCCCCCCGCGCTCGTATTATGTAATAATAATAATAATAATAATAAATATGCGTGCGCGTACTATATTTGAACACACGTACCGAGTGCGTGGAAACGGTCAGTCTGAATAATTAAACGAGCCGGTTTCGGCGGGCGCGTCGTTAAAATTTCGCGTCCGTCGTTCTTCGGTCCGGCGGCGGCGACGTCGTGTCGTCGCCAGGGACCGATAAATAAACGGGGCCGGTCGACTTTCTCCCGTCACCACGTCGGTGATCCGCGCCGGCCCCAACACGATACAATAATTACATATCAGACCGTTCGCTCATTTTTACCACGATATAAGTAAATAATTCCGGCCCATACTATATTAAAATACGTTATGTTATTATTATTTATTATTATTATTATTATTACTACACACCGTGGTCGTGAATCGCCGCGGTCCGAATAAAAACGAAATCGGAGTGCTCTGAACGTCCGTTGCAACGGTATTTATCGAGAAAAACTACGCTTTTCCCACCTGCTTTTTGTTTTCACCCGCGCACTGTACAACGGCGTGCGTTCCGTCGATATATGTCCACTACGGAGCTCGGAAATAAATTAAAACAATTTTAAAAATATCCTAGAACAAAAAATGTAATTTATAAAACACGAATCCTACAAAATTATTGCATCGATGTTGTCGAAATTAGATGAACGACGAATATCGTATAGTAAATATTTACGTTTAGACGTCTCCACGTCCACTGAAAATGATTGGAGACGATTTGAAATCGGCAAAACGTTCAACGCTGAAGCCGTCAAGAGAACACTTCGCTTGAAATGCCTTCGTCATTTAGAATTCTCTCGAAATTGTAGGAAAACGAGTGAAAATTACTTCATCGGGGTAAATGATTTTAAAATTTTCGGAAAATTACGGATAAAATAAAAATACAACAATTTCCGAGAAGGAAAAACGTATTTTAGATTCTGAACGGAGGTGATGAGAAAATATGTATTTTACAAATGACGTCTGTATCCGAAAATTCTACCGGAAGTAGTGCTAATCCGATCTTGATACGGCCACAGTTTGTTTCCGCGGAAGCGAATTACACACGCACTTCAGAGAGATCGTTTTTTTTTTTGTCAAAAGCGTTTGTAGAAAAAAACTGCCGAAAAATTACGCGAAAAACGCGAATTCCGCAAAATCGATTATCGCGGTTATTTCTTCTTTTGAAACTCATGCCGAGGTAATAAGAACTTGAAATTTTTACCGAATGCGTACGTAACTTTATATTCGGGAAAAAATAATTTTCAATAAATTTCTTTCGATTTTCCGCTATATTTGTAAAAGAATTATCGATTTTTAACGAATTCCATATTCGTAAAAGAGATAATTTTTGGTTTTATGGCTTAAAAATGTAATGCACACACGCGCGTTATTTCAACTATACTCATAATTGAAAATCGTTTATCGAAATTTCAATTTTTTCGACAAATTTATATTTTGCAGAAAATTACGTTTGTACAAAACCAATACGGTCGAATAATACAAAAGTAGTCGTGCAATTATATTTAAAAAAACAACATTGTATACTATTCGATATTATTATTTATGAGATGTAAGATGTTTGAGATCCATTTATATATTTTTGAATAATTGAAAATTACGCATACGATTATCTATTTTTAATAACAACGCAATTACTTAAAATATGTGTATTTATACAGGAAATAGGTTGATTGTAATAATTCGTAAAAAAATAGTAAAAATGTAGAAACGTACGCAACGATTAAATAGATAATCGCGGTTTACAATAATTATAATATTATAATTATGTACAATTTCGTTTTTTTTTTCGACGCAAAATTGTTTAACGCGATTCGTATTCGTTAATTAATATACCGCCGATGTGTACTCAGCGAAATGTACGAAAATCGTCACACAAACACATTTCGAAATTACATACAATTCACGGCTTACGGATTTCTTTTGATATAATTCTTTTTTGTGTAAGCGTTCATTAAATACTGGCCATAATTATTATGTTCGACGAGAAGGTCGCATAACGTTACCTATACGGTTTTTTTTTTATATATAAATATAATATCGCGTAATAATAATTTAGTAAATTATTGTGTCTCGATTACATCGCGGCGTATACTTAAGAACGGTATCACGTGTTATAACTGGTGGGTACTTTAATTTAAATAAATTTCGTAAACAATAATTAATAATTGCGTTTTCCACCGCGTACGTGTATTATTATACCGGCCGTGTGAAAACGCGTAATAATTATGATTTTTACGACTTCAAAGCTATTAAATATCCCATTAGAGTTTAATGCGCACGGCAAAGCGGAATTGAAAAGTTTCCGACACCGGGTGGGTGATATTCGGCGGTACTTTATGCGTTTCACGGTGAATATTTCGGTTAATACGATTTCGGCGGAAACGTCTAACGCGTGGTGTTTTAGGACAGAATAAGAAACGAATAAGTATAACGAGTTTTGTAGGAGAGAACGAGAGGGGATGAATAGGTGGAGATTGGTGTTATGGAAATGAGAGTGTAAAAGGGACAAGCGAAAGTGGATGGATGGAATCGAGGGCGATATTTGGTGCGAGTTCGGTATTGCACAAGAGACGGGAGATCGCGCATTGTGGAGGATGACTAAAGGGTGGCCTCCCACCGTGTATTTGCGAGTTCATAAGACGAACGCGAACAAGATAATGTGAACGAATGGGGTTACTGCGAGTGAATAGAACGCGTCGCATCGATTTTTGATTTGACATTCAAACGGTAATATCGGTATATCATACGGACGTAAACGTACGCGGTGGGTATTGTTCCGTACCGATCCGTGTGATTTTTATTATTACGAGAAAACTACGGATTTATTAGGATATTATATTCTCAACGAAGCTACTATACGATATTGGTTTTATAACGATATGATTTGTGATTTTTTTTTTTTTTTGTTCTTTTCGTTATCGCCGCTTTAAATTTGCCGACAAATTGCGTAAAATTAAAAAATTAAAATTTCCGCGTCTAAAATGCCCATACAACGATCTATTTAAATATACGTATGCTCTCGTACCGAAAACGTTTGCATTAACCGTATAGCGTTTTGAATTAGAATTGTTTTTTTTTCATATTTTTCGTTCCGTCTGTAACCCATGTATAATATAATAAGTATATAGAATCGTCTCTACTTTCGCTTGTGCCGGTAAGAAAATTCTAAAATTCTCTCTCTCTCTATATATATATATACACACGTATAAACGAATTCGTTTAATTCAACAACGCCGGCGGCTCGCTTCCCGTTTTCTTTTTTATTTCGCGCCCGATGACTTATTACGAGCAACACGTGGTTTTTTTTTTTTTATTTACATTTGCATTCGTACAGTTTGAAAATCGACAGATCTGAATAACAATTCAATGTGACGTAATCCGAGAACGCTTCAAGTACACCAATAATAATAATAATAATAATAACAACAATAATAATAATCGTGCAGTACAGATCAATTTTCGGTCTCGTGCAAACGTTTGATCGCAGTCGAAACGGACTCGGCCAGCGCTCGGTCGTCGACGACACCGTCGAACGGACACGGCGCGTCGAACGCGATCGATCGGTCGACGCCGCCGCCGCCGCCGCCGCCGCTGCCGGGGCGGACGTTCATCATCGTCCCGATAGCCTCGTCCAGGCCGCCGCCGCCGTCCGACCGGTCCAGCAAATCGATAACGCGCTTGAACCGCGACACGATCGGATCGACCGTCGTCGACCTCGCCGGCCGGCCAGTCGGATTTCCGGAGCCGACGCGTTTCAACGGGTTCCGCGGCGGACCGTCGTCGCGGTACGTTCCCGCTCGAGAACCGCCGGCCACGTAAGCCCGACGACGGTCGTCCGGCGGACTCGGTGCGGTTCCGGCTCGGTTCTCCACGTCGTCGCCGGCACGGTCTTTCGCCGGGCCGACGGTCGTCGTCGTCGTCGTCCTCACTACGCGTCCGTAAACTCTTTTCCGAAACCCGTCCGTCAGCACGTTTAACGCGTTCTTCTCCGTTTCCGTCAACTCCGTCCGCGGCAACGTCCCCGTCTCTTCGCCCGGCACCGACTCGGCGAGTGTTCGGCTTAAAATTTCGAAGAACAGTCGCGTTAAGTTCTCGCCAGACGACGGCGCTGCCACGGCACTACTACTCGCTTGTAAAACAAAATTTTATACCGATCGGTGTGTATTTGTCGCAGTACATATATATATATACTGATATTATACTTATTGTGTGGAAGGGTCATATTGAGGTAAACGGCGGTTTTCGCGTCGGACACGAATATGAGAATATCGACAAAGCGCCTTTTCGCTGCGGCCCCGGCCCGCCGTGGCCAGTCGATATTTTTCGTAAAAGGGGAGCCGGGGGAAGCGTAAAAAGTAAATAAAAGGGTCTTTCGCCGCGTACTTCAAACGGTTTAATTCGTCGCGTGACATTATCAACCAAAATACACTTCTCGGTTCGAATAAATCTTAAACATTCGGAGTTTGGAAGAAAAACGAAAATCGTGTACGTTTATTATGTGCGTAAAAATTGTGATTACGTTTTGAACACAACGTGTGAATTACAGGGTTCGATCCCTCGGGGTCTCTCGATTGCAATGTATTCAAAAAGACTAGCTCGTGGAAAAGCACGAATTTGTGAAATTTCTTCCTTCGTCCCCTTGAGCCCTCTCCCCGACTACCTACTTGGAAGTGGCGTAACTACTTCAAGGTGTGTAGTTTGTTCAATTTTTTTTTTTTTTTGAGTCCTAAGGTCCTAAGATACAAAGCTCCCAGTTAGGGACATATAATATAATACAATGATTTATCAGCCGAGTTTCCAAAAAGAAATTAACTAAAAGAAAGACTGTAAATACAACCTAAAATTTGTTGAATTTTTAATAAAACAGTGGCCCAGAAATTGTAACCGCTTTAATATTTAATTAATAACGTTATTAGTTATGTCAACAAACGCACAAAGATGGTTTTCTAAACTATTTGATATCTACGCGACAACGGTGAACTGACACAATATTAGGTATCTCGAGTCGAAGCCAATAAAACCGGGAAAACGGATATAAATAGAGTAGTATTCATTGAAATGAAGGTGAAAAAAAGATTTCAAACGGGCATCCATTAAAATATATTTCTTGTTTATTTCTATGTATTATTTTTTACGTATTATTAAATATTTGTTTTGAATTATTTAAATTGGACGATTATTTACAAATTTATGAATTTCAATTACACGAGATATCTGGCTGTATACACAATGCATTGTAGCAAATAAATTTATAATTACGCCATTGGTCGTTAGTGTTTTTTTTTAACATTCGTGTACGTTCAAAAATATACGTAAAAACAGACATACCTATCAACGTGTTGAGCAGTGTAGAAAATATCCATATGACATACAATACAGTGACAAACATAATTACATACCTATAATGGCTATTACGTGTAATATAAAAAAGAAAAAAACGAAAACATATTTAATACATACGTACGATCGAAAGCTAAATTGTAGAGAGTAAAAAAAAAATTGATCTTTTAAGAAAATAATAATACATATTCGTTACCTGGGAACGAATGTCAAAAAGAAAATTACCCACTCCCTTGTACATCGTACACGTAGAATCGTGCGAAATTTACTAATTATACAGTGTAACTATTGTAAAAAAAAAAAAAAATAATAATCTTTATTTACGGGGAAGAACTCCTTTAATATATTGATATTATCAATAATAGTATTAAATATTAAACATTTATAATGTAAGAAAATATAAATTTCGAATCAAAAAAAATTTTTCATTTTCTTCGTAATTTGAACTAACAAATCGAATAAACTCGGTATTACCTGTTGACATTAAAACGTTTATAAGAAGAGCCTTATATATATATAAATATACATACATATATATATTTTTTATGTAGAAATGTTTAGCTCGACTATCGATTATAGAAACTTTATAGAATTGTAAACGTTTAAGAAGAAATGGACAATCAGTGTTACACGCAACAACGAATTTAAAAATATCAAATCATCTATATTTTAGAGTATCGATATTGAAAATAAAACTCTATTGTAATCCTAACCGATTCTTCCTTCGACTTGGCATTTAATCGATAAGTATCTTAAATAGTTATTCTGAATGGATTTTAAATCACGGATTCGAGTAATATGAACTCTATGCGATCTTACAAATGACAAATATTGCTGCTACATATTAGTAGCATCAGAGCGGTAACGGGTGATGATGGCAGTTTAAAAAAACTATACGTAAGTCGGACGAAGCCTTAAATCCGTGCCTTTTTTTTTTCTAGAGTAAACGTGAGAATGAGAACGTATTTTATACACATTTGTGATCTACAAAACCGTTCGATAAAACTGTGTAATTTATACACGAGTAATAATCATTTTATACGCGTCGTTATATACGGTTTTCATAGTGCATAATGATTTCGCGTTTGCCGTCGTCCACGCCGCCGCATTATATCTCTACGAGGAAATAACAGTGTTATCGTCGTTTTCGAATTGGCCGGACATTGTAGAAAGAAAAAAAAAAGATTACAAACCGAACGATATTACAACTGCGTGCAATAGTATTACGTTTAAAACACTGTCGTCACTACACTCGTCGCGTGATACGCGCATACAATTTTAATAATTTTTTTTTCTTCTTTTCTCCCTCCCTCCACACCCTTAAAACGATGTTTCGAATATTCGCCATAGTGCAATTGGCCGTGTGGACGTCGGATTGCCGCGAAATGTTCGAGACGTTTAACGGTACGTATAATTATTATTATAATGAAAATTTTATTATAAAACATTATTACGCGTTTCGTGCGTTTCCATTTAAAGAAGATTTGAAGGGCTGCGGCGAGAGAGAACGATCGTGCACATTCATATAATCAATATATCGTCATAATTAAAACCGTCCGTATAGTGTTTTGTTCGTAAACGGAATCGACGCAGCACGAACGCAGTCCGTACAATATCAAAAATATTTTATTTTTATCGTTTTTCCTCTGAATAGTTTTCAATCTGAAAAATTGGAAAAATTACAACAAGAGTTGAACAATTGTCTATCGCCGCGACCATTCGTTCGTTCCGCCGTAATTAATTACGCGTTTTTTCAAGGCGAAAAATGCTCGGTCCTCTACACGATCGGCTATAAATACTCCAACTGGTACAACGTCACTCCGGTAGACGCGGCGGACGCTGCAGCATCCAACAACAGCGTCCTGTTGAAGTTCTACGTGCGAGGAACGAGCAACGCGCACATCATGTTCACCGCGAACCCGTCGTCGTTCGGATACGAAATCGTTCTCGGTGGCGGATCGAACACGTTTTGCGACGTGCGCAAGTCCAATAGGTAATTGTTTTGCACGCCCTACAGGCGTATCTAGAAACGTGTAACGAGCATCGGCAAATTTAAAAAAAACCGGTGTAGATAATCGCATTTCTATAAAAAGAAAAACTAGCAAAAATCAAAATTATAAGATAACGACGTTTCCAGTAATCGAAAGTCAATTCAATAACGTTATTACGCATTTTACACTCGTATTATTTTTATAATAATCGCAGGTTGTAATCCGCGTTATCAATAAATAATGAAATGTACAAGCGCGTTTCGTAATATGATGTCTAACGGTCTAGTATTGGTTGATTCGAGCTGAAGATGGATCTTTTCCACGTTTGGCGGAAACAAGAATCGAATCTATTTTGTTGTTGTAGTTTTTAGCGGAAACGACAAAAATATTCGTTTCGGCAGAGTAATTTTTTAAAAACTTATATTTATTATTATTTTTTTTTTTTTAAACGACGCGTAACTGTACGAATTATGAATGGGGGAGGGGAGGCTTTATACAACAATCCGACGAATTTCGACGAACTATCAAATTAACTGCGAACTCTATGTAAAATATTTAACGCGGGCGTGTTTTTGCAGACTCACGTCAGTGGTTACCGTGCCCGCGATCAAGATTCTCGACGCGACCAATCCCGTCGGTATCTGGATACGCGTGTCCCAACAGTCCGGAATGGTCGAAGTGGGCAAACAAGGCGAAGACATGCCGTTCATGTTCTGGATGGACCCATCGCCGATACCGGTCAAGTATTTCAGTTTCAGTTCTTGGGACGGAGTGGTGTCCAAATGGTTATTCAAGTGTCACGCCAACACTCAGACAGGTTATAATTCTAATCGTAATCGCATTGTAATGTTTTTACGCTCTGCGTATTTTGGTCACTGTCCTCTAGGCCGATGACGCGTATATACATATATTATATGACAAAAGAAAAAGTTTTGAGATGTACAGGTGCTACAGGAGAACGCTGAAAGTAAGTCGGACGACGGATTTACCGCGAGTGACAAAAAAGTATTGAGAATAATATCCGAGTGAAAAACTCTACGGAAAAGTATGAGGAAAAAGAAACATGAACGGATTGGACATGTGTACTATGTCCAATCCGTTCATGATGGCGGGTTGCTTGGATCGATTATAGAAGGGTGTATGTGAGGTAAAACTATAGGAGAAGACCGCGACTAGAATATATGAGACGAATAGTGATGGACCAAAGATGTATGATACGAGGAAATTAAGAGAAAGTAACCGGGAAGAGTGAAAGATTACTACAAACCAATCTTAGAAATAATTACAGGAAAAAAGAGTGTGAGAGATTCAAAAAAGGGAATGCGTTTCATTTCAGATAACAGCGAGAAATTCTTAACGGCCATGGAACGACTCAGGAGGGACGTGTTACAGAGAAAACGTGGTATGGCCGGCGATACTCAGACCACGGCGTCTGTGCAACAGCTATTGAATGTCGCGATTGTCAATAACTTCAAATACGTACATTTGGTAAGTATTCGAAGGTTGTACGAAACGCGTTTCGACCAAAATCAAACGCCTTAATCCTCTAACGTGTTCATGTTTTGATTTTAACAAGGACGTCATGACTTCGACGCTGACACTCCGAGGAGTCTCTACTTTTGTGAGTATATACCTACTTATAGTAGCTACACGCCCTTAAACGTATACCGGGGAATCGTCGAAAACGGTTCCTACGCGCGGTTAATTTTAAAAGTCGATCTATTAACATGTTTTTTTAATCCCTCCTTATGTAACCGAACACGATTATTGTCTGGAATCATTTCGGTCGGCCCCCAAGAAGTCGTTTTAAGAGTTTTTTTTTTTAAAGAATATGCTTTTTTTACTAAAATAAAATAAGCGAGATCGGACAACAGACTTCCGTATTTTGAGATAACTATACAAAATAAAAAAAAGGAACAATTCGTTATTGCGAAGTTTTCACTTGTCCGTTTCATATAAACGGCGTATGGTGCGACTGAATATTTTATGATAATTTATTATAACACTGCGCGTAATCCAATGAAAAATATACTTTTAAAACGTTTTCCGGGCAAAGGAATGGACGGACAACAGTATCCGATGGGATCCCGGCCAATACAGAAACATTTCCAAATTGCACCTGTCCAATTACGAACTCTGGCGTCCCGAACTCGTAGTGCACAAGTAATGATAACGATAAGTAGTAAATAATAGTTTTCGTTTTTTTTTTTTTTAATCTTATAGAGACGGATTTTCGCGGTTTTTCTATTTTTTTTTTTCTTTTACAGCGCTCAGAATCCGACAGCCGGCATATTTTCCGAAGCGAAGATTTCCGTCGACCAGGACGGCAAAGTAACGTGGCGGCCCAAGTTCGACGTGAAGACCAACTGCGACGTCGACTTGAAATCGTGGCCGTGGGACCGACACAAGTGCATCGTAATGCTGAGCACGTGGTCGCACGCGATATCCAACGTGTTTTACGAAATCAAAGAAAAAAACCAATCAGTAAGTATAATTGTTTGCCGCCATTGTCGTCCGTTCTACGCGTTCTTAAATCTTTGAATCGTAGTGACATCCGACGTGTTTCAGAAATGTTTACAGATGGCTCATTCGGATTGGAAGCTGGACAGCGTGTCGGGCTCTTACGTGGAAGACAATACGCCGTGGGACGATATCGTCGCCTCCGTCGGCCTGGACGACAGTAACAATTCCGAAGGACCTAAACAAATTTCACTGCAACTCGTAGTGGAAATATCGAGAAACACGAAAATGTTCGAAAAATTGTTTTACACTCCGTTAATACGTACGGGATTTTGTTATCGTTAGAAACGCTCAGAATTTTGATAATTACTACGTCGGCCATTGCGGCCGTAGTGTGTATAATACGTTTTATAAACGAAAAAACCTCGGCGTCATATTTTTTTTTTTTAATCTTTTTAGTGATCGGTTGTCTTTGGCTTTCTTCTTTTTGTATAATGCCGAATTCCACGTCGAAAATCACCACGATTTGCGTGTCGATAATACTCTCGACTTCGCTGATGGCTTACATGACGAAGTATGTACCGGTTTTCATCGAATACCCGCCGAACTTGAGTGAGTAAAAAAATAGAAATTTTTTTTTCTCTCGTTTTAAATATTGTAATTAATAACGCGTAACAATATATAATATAATTTTTCAATTGCGTTTATATTCACTCGGGATCCCAAACTCTTTTTTCGTTTGTATTTCGAGCGATTTTTTTTTTTACATAAATATATAACTATAATTTTATCTGTTTTAAGTCCGGACAGTACCGAGCATACAGTTATTATTATAAAAAGCAATTGTAAACAGTTCAAGCGGTTAGAATTCGTCTATAGGACAATATAAAGACATTTTGAAATTGTGCAGGGAACGCGTACGAGATCCTTATAGTGATTTTAAAGGGCGCGGAGAGTGTGTAAAAAAAAAAAAAAAACAAAAAACTCGTACGAAATATTAAAATTTATTTCTAGTGCTCGGATACTTGAAACTGATGTTCCTGATGTCGACGGACGCGCTGGTCTCGTCGTTTCTCATAACGGTACACGGCCGTAACAAGACGACCGGCGATCATCCGCCGTTCGCGCTGACCAGGCTCTTGACCACGCCCGTCGTAACGAGACTTCTGGCGTTACCGAAGTTAGAGCACGGCGGCACGTGCACGACCGCCGCCGAAGACTTCGTACAGTTGCAGGACGACTGCAGCCAACTGATAGAGCTGAACCCGGCGGCGGCCGCGACCACCACACTCTGGGACGTGGTCGTCGTGGCTTTCGAACGGATCGTGTTCGCTGCGTATTTCGCGATCACCGTCGTGGTAATCGCGTCCGCTTCGCCGTAAACCGGCGATCACACAAATATTATGATAACCATTAGAGCGCGGATTTTCCATGTACCACCAAAAACATGCCGAGAAAAATGATTTTTTTTATTTTTTTACAATTATCGATGAGTACGGCAAGAACGGGTAAAAAAAAATTCGCGTCTTATTAAAAGACAGCAATAAAATTGTTAATATTCGTATTATTTATCGATAAACGCGGCGTACGATTAAAATACTCTCGATTGTATCTTTATTTCAATTGGTATACTATTATTGTATCAGAAAATGGATATTTTTTTTTTAATCGTTTTACACATTTTCTGATTTTCAAAACGGTATATGATTTTTTTTTTTTATATTATTATTATTATTATTATTATTTTCGCTTCAATACACGTTGAAATGTTGTCGAAATGCGCAGATGAAAAAAAATTGTTTGTCGTTAACACGAAACTGTTTCTGTATAGAAATATATAAATATTGTAATGACGCGATTGTACGGCGTATATGACCACTATCAAAACGAATTATAATATTACATTCGTGTGGATAGAAATGGATTTATTCGAAATGTTTGAAAAAATGGAGAAAATGAAATATAATTTATTCGAAAACAATAGTGCACGCGGATTATTGCGAAACGAAAGGTTTACACTGCACTACACGTCCGTGCGGTTTATAATTAAACGCATTCAATGTAAACAATCTATTAGCGAATTTAAACGTATTCTCAATTTGTTTTAATTTTCAACAAGAATTACGTATTATAAATACGAAATATGCAGGTAATTGTAAAAAAAAAAAAAAAAAAAAAATGATTTAAACACATTATCACATAATATATTAAATATAGCGATTTGTATCTATCAAGTTATTAAAATAAGGACTAAAAGCGGATTTACGCATAAGTCCGAGCCAAGGACTTTGTTCTAAAGTAAAATCTAAAACATTTTTTTAAACGTATTATTAAATAACTTTAATATTATGTTTTTTTTTTTTTTTTTTTTTAATTACTTTTAATAATTGTAAAGGATTTCGTAATAGTCGTGTTGAATCGTGTACGCATTGTAATGATTGAGGTCGGTTAAAAAAATTGTGTAGAAAATTGTATTTTTACGCATACAATATTTGATATGCCAAATCGGTTTAATTGCAATCGATTGCCGCGTTTAGAGACGGACGCCGGCCCGTGATAATGTCCGGGGCCGGACAATTTCTAAGTCCTTCGACTTGTAGAGCGCAAATGGAATTTAAGGCGTTTCCCTCGGCTGTCTCCGAGGAGTCGGGACGTTTGCACGTATTAACGCTAACACGACATTAAATGTACGTTCGACTCGTGTTAAAGCTGCACACAAACCGAGACCACTCAAAATACTTTAAATACGTGTTAAATAACGCAAATTACATATTTTATATAAAATATCAAAATATTTGCGTGTCCGTGCATAGGTACATTATTATATTTTATTCGTTCGACAAATTATACGTAATACGATTTATGTTGAGCGTTTATTTAGACACCAGAATTCGATACTAGATTCGACATAACGACGATGATAAAAAATTAATAATCGCGGTTTTTTACCGCGAGAAAATATGTAGTGTACGGCCGATTGTATTTCGCGTTTTTTTTTTTTTTTTTTTTGTTTTAAACGTCTCTCGCGATTTCAAACGGATCGTACTGAGCATCCAAATTGACAACGGTGCAGCTGATGTCCCACAGTTCCCGGCTGACCTCTTCGTCTTTGGCTGCCGCTTCTGGTTCCATTACTTTGCAATCGCTAAAACAAAACAATAAAACGACCACTAACCAAATGTATTACCGATATTTATATTGGCGTATTTACGGGAACCGGGGAGCGGGTTCTCGGGTTCGTCACCGCAGGAACCCGAAAATATTTCATAAAAACTCCAATTATAAAATACGTTTTCTACAAAACATAAATTACTTGGTCAGTAATATTTCTGTATAAATGTCTAATCATTCACGCGTGTTTAATTAACGAATAATTCGTTCGTCCGTTCCGCGCCACGTTATATCGTCATAAACATGACCGTTAATCTCTTATTATGAGATTATTTTCTCTAATAACGACGTCACGTTATTAATTTAAATCAGAAATAATACACTAATTGCAAAAAATAAAAATAAACGTATATCGCCAACCATGCCGCAATACGAAAAATAAATATATATATATAGTTTTTAACGTTTTATAAATTTATACTCGTAATATAATGGCATTTAACGATATTAATTATATTTAACATAATAATTATTTAGAAATAAATGGGTTATACAAATATTATACGAGTATAGAATTTTATATTCCGTTTTATTCGATTGAAATGTATTACGTATGTATGGTTTAATTATTTAATACTATACATTACGAATCACAACAAACCGAATCTTGCACTACCTAAGCGAATTCTGTTTTTTTTTTTTTTTTTTAACTTAATTTTAACGGCTAAATTTCCCCTCTGCCCTAGGTATACCATTGAAAATACGCCATTATGACATATATATATATATATAAATACTCTCGACGTCTTAACTCTAAATTGTAAGACATCGAATATGTACAGGGGCGCGATTTCAGTAAATAAAAATCTGGAGATGCTGTAAAAACACTAAAAACGTTATTCGTCAATATCGTAAAAAAAAAAAAAATTAAAATTCTATCGTCCTACCATTTTTTTTTCTTTTTTTTTTTTTTTTAAATGATCTAATTTCAATACTCTCTGTGTTTACGTATCCTTTGACTGGCCTCCGCACTCACCTGTAATACAAACCGCTTTCGTCCGCGCACTTATCGTCCAGAGCGCAATGCAATGTGGTCTGGGCGCCTTGTGCAGGCGATTTGACGGCGATTTTGGCGAGACTGTTGTACAGCCACGAGGCGCCCGGGAATACGGTCTGATCAATGAACCGGCTCAGTTCGGTGTGCACGACGCCGGGATTGACCGCGTACACCGTCACTCCGGTTCCTGAAACACAGTATTTTCGAAACTCCACGAAAACCGATGGGAAAGGGGGAAATATTTTAAACGCCGAGTGTTAAGGTTAGGTCATGTTGATTTAGGTCAGAAGGTTTAGAAGGTATTGGAATCGTCGTGCTCAAACCTCAACGGTACAATATGATCACGATCCGAACTCACCTTTTAAACGTTTGGCCAGCTCCACGGTGAACAGAATGTTGGCCAATTTCGAGCGTCCGTACGCCCCGCTGGGCGTGTAGTTCTTGTCCAGATTTATGTCGTCGAAGTGCATCTTTCGATCGCCCCCTGCGGTCGTCGTCAATTACACGAATCATTTTATTGTATTGATACGGTTTATCGCGGTAAGAGCAACGGTCTCGATGTTATCATGATACATACAATGGTCCGACGAACGTAATTTAGAGCAAATATACATATTTAGACCACCGCCCTCCCGTTTCAAGATCAATGTGTAAGCGAGAACCCGCGTCTATGATTCACGGGGTTTTCAATGCTTAGCGGAAAAATTCAAAGCCACGATAAGCAAAAATTCAAATTTGCGCTTATCGGATCATGTTGTAGCTAGTGTGTGTACAACGGTTCAATATGTTCTCGAGATTTCGTTGAAAAGTCATGAATAGATGTATCCACTGCGAGTACGCACGTATTTACTTCCAAAATATATGAAGAAGGATGTGAATTGCATGCCAAAGTTGGCGAATATGTCGCGAAAAAAATACACACGCATATTTATTGGATAGAACACGATTTCGTATACTCAATGTTCGACAATATCAGCTGATTTCGACTATTTTTACCACAAGATTCCCCGCGTACGGTATTTTAACACTGCAACGCAGAGCATACATTTAAAGTGATTCAATCTAGTAAAGAAATTAGTGCCACCCAGTGATTGATGGATGCGCCACACATATTATTATATTATATAATAAAATAATAAGTACAAAAAAATAAATAAAATATTAATTTTTATATGAATATGTAAAAAAAAACGTGTAGAACTGATAGGTATTTGGCTTAATCCTTCGTCATAGTACCTGCACCCAGTACAAGCTAAATCGTTTTGATCTCTAGCGCTATTTAATATATTTGCATTATTAATTTTTTATTTTCGTTGTGTTAAAATATAATAAATCGTAAGAAAAGCAATTACGATAATTGGAACATTGGTAAAAAAAATTGCGTTGTATTCGTGAAATGGATATGCGTGCTATACACGCATAAAACACGTTACGCTAGTATTTTAAGCGACTCTGCTGAACATTCAATTCTATTAGAAATATTTGACGACGAATAACAAAAGTCGTCGTGTCACATTATATTATTAATATTATGCACAGTGGGACTGTCAAAAATTTGACAACGTTGCACCCGACGAAATCGTGTCGTGTATTTCGTGGATTATTAAATAAAAAAAATAGAGAATAAATCGTGTTCAAAACGTGCTTTTCCCCATATTTTAGTGACCGTTTCGTGCGAAAAAAACGATTCCACTGCGTGTTGTTACGACATTAAATATAATATATATATATATATCATAGATGCTCGCGTTGACGTTACAACACCTTCTCTATGCATAACTCAAGATTTAATAGTAGTCCTATACGTATATACATTCGCTCGTTTTTAAATATATTATATATTATTAGTATATTATATATATACTTACATTTGTACGCCAACGAAGACACGTTGATGATCCTGGCCGGTGCGGATTTCAACATGGTGGGCAGTAACAGCAGCGTGAATAGAAAATGACCAAGATGATTGGTGGCCAGATGGAGTTCGATTCCATTTTCAGACAACGTTTTTGGGCACATCATTATGCCTGCGAGTAGAAACGTGGTAAAATTTTTTCTCGAAATCCGATATTCGAAAATCGATTTTAACAAAAACTACACATTATATAGATTCATCATTCATATTATTATAAGGACCTAACCCAATAAGATTGAATTTTGAAATCGTCACGTTAACAACAGTATCGATTTAGCACACCAAAGGCCCTTAATTTTTTGGGGGAGGGGGCTCTGACCTATGATTTAATACGAAGTTAAAAAATATCAATATGAAAAAATTATAAAGTTTCCCAAATATATTTGACAAATACAGTAATTTTTGTTCTATTCAATATTTTTCACTTTTCTCTTTTAACAAATACTATAATACAACAATAATATTTTAAATATTTTATTTTTGGATCTCAAAATTTAAAATTTTAGTCTAAAGCTTTATAGTTATTTTGTAAACCTAATTTTTTGAAAATTGTAAGTGTATATTTTTCTAATAAATGTTAATCCGTTAATTTTCTACATTTTTTTTTTTAAATATGTGAAAATTGTTATGAAATTCAGAATACAGTTTCTAATAATAAAATTATATAAAAAAAAAACAAAAAAACGGCCATGGCCAATCCGACCCTGGACTTAAAATTAATATATATCGCGAGCATTTCTACGGTTTATTACTTATTGTTGTTTTGATTTGAGTAAATGACAACTGTATGAACGAACACATATTTCACTCACCCGCGTTGTTCACCAAAATGTCGATGCTCTTCTCGGTGTTCAATATTTCCTTGGCGCATTTCCTAACGGACGCCCAATACGACAATTCCAAATGTCTGAAAACCAACTCGCCAACGTTTTTCACCCCGTTGGTCTTCTGTTTAATATCGTCTACGGCCTCCTGAGCCCTGGACATACTCCTGCACGCCATTATTACCCGAGCACCTGCGTTGGATTCAAAAATGTTAAATCGAAAATTATATTAAATACCGCGAACACATTTCGTGTATACCTCTCAAGTAGAATTCCATGGCCGTTTCTTTCCCGATTCCCGTGTTGCTTCCCGTCACTATAACCGTTTTCCCGTCGAGTCGCACTCTGGACGTACACCGGTTCGGCAACAAATATTCCATTTCGAGCAAAATTCGAACGCTACAAAAAACTATTAAAATTTAAGTGTGACATTTAAAAACGCACTACTCAAACTTTTCGCAAATGTAGAAAAACGGTTATAGATTTTTTTTCTCTTTTAAAGGTATGCGGATCTCCTTTTTAAACATATTCCAAATGTATGTAAGGATCCGGGAGGGAAGATTGATAAAAAAATTTACTTTTTTTCAGTTATAATATGCGATTATATTTCTAAATGACATGTTAGATCAACGAATACACTATTAGTGCATTTTGTTCGGTTAATGAAAACATAAAAATGAATTTGATGAGTTTTAATTCAAAACACGCTATGCAATCAACTCGGTGAGATAGCGATAGAAAGTACTGTTAGTGCGGACAAACGTTTGTATTTGAAGAAAACTTCCAATTCCTATTGCTGTAACTACTCTGCTGAAGCAGAGAGATCATTCTAGAAGCTTAAGTTAATAAAAATCAAAACCATATCTGAGCAGTTATATGTCTTAAGAAAGAATAGGACACTGCAAAATGGCAGAAACTAAAGATTATAATTCACTAATCGATGAATTTGAATAATAATAATAATAATAAAATAAAGTAAAATTTATTAAAAAAAAGTTATTTTATATGGTTTATAAAATTATTCCAACAGGTAATAATAATAATTCAATTAATAACAATAACATTTTATTATTTTTCGACTGGGTAGTCGAAAAATCTAGCGACCGTTGTACAACCCATACATATTATATTTAAAAACGAATATAAATAATGAAACATATCTAACGCGTTAAACCACATAGAAATATATCAATTTTTTTTTTGTTTAGTTTTAATTTTTATTATTTTATAATAATAATATTTCCAAAACGTTTTTAAACGAATTGTTAAATGTATACACAACGATTATTATTATTATTATTATGATCGTTATATATGCACATGTAATATTACGGCCGACAACATGAACGTATACAATTCAATTAACTGACAATTTAATTCAATAAAAGTAATATATTATTATTATTATTATTATTATTATTATTATTATTATTATTATTATTATTATTATTATTATTATTATTATTATTATTATAGGTATACACAGGATGGTATTATATATTGAGACACGAGATAAGTTGAACAAGGCTTTTGCGATCGTCGTTTCAAGTACAATGTAAAAAAAAATTAAAATTTATGTACAATCTTATATTAAATCGGATCGCATTAATTCAGCACAAATACGCTCGCGGCTGCATCCGAGTTTCGTTCCAAAATCGAAATTCCTATACTAGTTGGGTCTCGGATTATTTTTTTGATAGTGTATATTAGTTGTGTATCGGATATCTTTTTCGTAAGTACTGCACATATACGACATACATATTATAAATACGATTGAAAAAATTCACTTTTTTTATTGATACAAATACGACTTTAATTTTTATCAAATTCGAATCGATTTCTGCAGTTTTTTCGGCCATTTTATCGTTTTTTTTTTTTTTTAATTATTAAAATCCGAATTAATGTACAAAATTATCAAAAATCTAATCCGTACATGTATACGGTATACGGTAAAAAAAAAAAAAAAAAATCATTTTCGCTCTTATTCCAAATATTATAACGCCGTTTCGATTTTAACGGAAAAATCTATAAGAAAAAAAATGGCCGTGTTATTTTTTACAAATCGAAATATAATAATTCAAAGACTCACCTTCTTTTTATCACCGCCGTTCGCGTTTATACGGTGTATATTTCGCGCGCGTTTTTTTTTCCCCTATTCCTCCCCTATGAATTAACGAAAAACGAAAATAGTAAAACACTCTCAAATGACTCCGCGTGGATTTAGATTTTCTTTTCTTTTTCTTTTTTTTTTGCGACTTTTCGTAAACGGCACACTAAAACACGCGGTCGCCGTTTATGAATATGTATTCATTGATCGACGCGACGATAAAATATATCATTTGACACGAGCGCATGCGTGCGCGCGCCCTGCAGCTGCACCGATCGATTATATATATATGTATATTATGTCCGTCGCGATAAAACGATGCGATTGGAGACGTGCGCGAAATAAAATATTAAATAATACAAAAATACGTTGACTGGGCGATGATGGCGTGCGTGTATTAACACCGGTTTCGTTTTTTCTTCTTTCGTACACGCATTGATGTGGTGCGTTTACATTTCGATAATACACGACCCAAACGCGATGTGAAGTACAAAAATACATCTGTACAACTGTGATACGATAGAAGAGGAAAAAAAGAACAATTTTTCTGATTTGCTCGTAATAGAAAAACAGACGGTGGCGTCATCCGTCGGAGAGAGAGAGTGTGTGTGTGTGTGTGTAATCCCGTCAAAGGTCGTTTTTTTTTTTTTTTTTTTAATGCGTATAAAATATATATTATATATATACGTAGTAATAATAGTATTGAATAATATTACGCAATAAAAAATATTTAACAATAATGATATAAATTTTATATACATATATTTATTTACGCGAACATGGTACAATCAATCCAAAAAAAAATATTATTATTATTATTATTGTTATTATTTTTAAATAAAACGGTAGCGAGCCGCGAGGAGGTTGCGGACTACTCGGATAAAGATTTTGGAATGTATCGTTGTTTTAAGTCTATAAATATGAAAGCAATGATAAATCATTGCAATCGATAAAACGGTTCTGAGCGCGTAGCACCGGGTGTAATATTTTGAGTAAACGAATTTTTACTTTTTACGAATTATTAAATACCTCAAAACCTACAATTATTGCTACGAATTATCATAAATTAAAAGAAAGTTTTTAAAATTTTTTTATTTTAATCTTTATAACATATAAAATCCAAATACCGTTCACTCACTGATCGCCATGTCTCAAAAACTTCGACGGTCGTCGGTCCAGCACTCATTCCAACCTTATACATGATGTTCAAAGAGACGGAGCGCTGAGAAAACGGATCATAACCATAACATAATTGAACCAACTTACAAGTCAATATTTAACCGATAATCGTACTGTAAACGCACACTGTTTCGTGTGCCTATTGTAAACAGTACTACGGTGTTTAAATCGAAAGTAACATTTTCATGGCACGGTTGAATCCATGTAAAAATTCGGTATTCGTTTTTGTCAAAAACACGGTGTTACGAACCAGATTTTCACCGTTCCTTGAACCGTCATTTATTGATGATTTAAAACGGCATCTGCGCTTAAAATTCTATTTGATCAAAACAATCCAAATAACTGTATTAAAAATACTTGTAGTTTAGTGCTGACTTTTCACGGAGTTTCAAAGGGGGTAAATCCACGGACATTGAATTCGTCACGGACAACGCCGTGCAGGATCAGCTAGTAAAATATAAAATTACATATTTTGATGAACATTCCAATAGTTTTATATAACCATTAGTTTCGAGAAATTACGAAGAAGAAATAATGTACGATAATCGATTTCGACGAAATCGCTATTATGAGTAAGTGATTTTTTTCCTACGCTTTTAAACATTTTTGAAATAAAATTATTGAGAAAATCGAAAAATCACGTCTCTATAAAGTACGAGTATCTACCGATACTAAATGCAATTTGCTACCGAAAACAACGGATATGACTGTATGGATGTAGGACCACTCTATCTGGTAGAATTTTTGAGTACACACATAAAAAAATTAAACATATTATTGTAAAATCAATACACATATTCCTCGCTCCGTTCACAATCTAAAAAATATACATTATTACAATTTTTTTTTTTATTGCTATTGTAAATAAACGAGTTTAATATAACTTCTCTTTAAATACATTTTTTTTTTTTTTTTAATAATAGGTACTCTTTAGCTTGATTTTATATTCGCATATACGCGTACATTTATTATTTACGACTTACGCGAGTATTAATTTTTATATTTCTCATACATATGTCCTTTTTATTCGTATTATTACTCTTTTTTTTACTATTTATTATTATAATATTATAAATATTGTCCGATGTAAGAAGACGGCGTATGTTTTATTTATATTTTATTCGAGGTTTATATTTATATTGATATTGTTACATCGTGTAGTAAATATAATCATTATAATATCATCATGTATAATAATACGTGAACAACATCGAACATAGGTCACAAAAACGTACCTAGAAATAAAATAGAATAATTCGATAACTTTATACATATTTATAATATTATTATCAGTTGCACTGCTAATCGATTGGTATAAAAACAATAAATCGCTAACATATTATTTTGTCGTATAATATATTACTCATCGAAATATAATATAATACGTATACAAATATTAAATAAATACGTTATAAAATTTTAACGTTTATATCGAGTAAAACATAAATAATTTACGTACCAAAATATAAATAATATATTATTTAATGTCAATGGTGAAACACGTGATGTTCAAGGGGAGGCCGGTGAAAATGGACCCCTCCCTCTCTGCCAATGAAATATCGAAATCGAAGAATAATAACCAAGAAGAATGATCCGTTGTACCAAGACGAAATGCAGACGTAGTAAAAGGAAAAACAAAATGCATAAAACGTAATAACAATACGATTTAGTTGTACGAAATAACAATAAAAAAGAAAGTATTCGCATGTAAATAGCGGTTCGAAACCGATGAACCGCATAGTGTTTATTTACCGTTTCTATAATGTAACCATCTAAACGCGAACAACGTTGTTACATTGAGCGGTCCGTTAGTTGCGGACTAGTGTTTGTCTGCTTGGCTACGTCCTCTGCGTTGTGTCCTTTCTGATGACTTCTTTTGTTTTTCGTTTTATTGCCTACGACCGACACATTATATCGGTGTTCGATGTACGCAGGTGTTTGATTTCACGGTAACCGAACGATCAATCGTACGATATATTTATTATTTCGCGTATTTCAATAAAATAAAATGAACATAAGGCACTCATCTTTCCTCGTTTACTATACACTTTTACTGGTTTATTCACATTTACACGTTTAATCGACCGACCGAGTTTGCCGTCAGCTAAGCATTAAACGCTGGATCACGACCAATGATCAGCGCGTACCGCATGTGCTGATCGTCGGTCCAGCACTAATTCCAATTTGTATTATTTATACATGATGTTCTCAGGATGAGGGGATTGGGTTGAAATGTTGGAACATAACCACAACATAATTGTACTGGCTTACAAGTTGATGCTATTGGATCAGACATACTAAATTTAAAAATATCAAATCATTTTGAATAACACTTCATTTTAACGAAAATGTCTTTTGAACAATTTGGTTTTACTTTTCTCCCGAAATTTAAGAGTCAGAGTGATTTTAATCTGTATTTCAATATCTCAGTACAAAATAAAATAGATTACAGCATTTCATATATTCATCAAATTACTTTGTTATAAAGTATTTTGCGCAATGTTATGAATATAGTAAAAAATTTAATATTATTAAGAAGTATTTATATATACATAGTTTAAATATGAAAAAAGACACTAGAACTGTGGTTATACTATTTAATTGTGTAGAAAAAAACTAAGAGACCTCAAAATGATTTCTTCGCCCTAGATCTCATAGTTACGACACTGTACAAACAAGCCAATGAATATTATGAAAAATAAATAAATACATATGAAGATGTTGTATTAAATTTGTTTATTTTCATATAATACTCTTCGATTTATTTGTACATTTACACATACAAAGGTTTAATATGATTCAGTCAATAATACGTAAATAATAATCTATTATGACATTAAATAAACGTGTCGATCATATTTTTTTTCATTTACAATTCAATAGGCTTGTAAGAGCATAAGGTCTAGTCATACTGATACACAAAACTAAATCAACAAGTAGTTAGATGTGGTACACATATCTACATGTAGTTAATACCTAATACTCTTAATTGAAGAGTTAAAATAAAATTTGTCACGACACATATTTATTGTTATACAATATTAAAATATATACATTTATGCGTTTGAGTAATAATTTAAGTCATTGAATCATTGAAGTAAATGAACAGACCGAAAAAAATGAAGTGAAAATATAGTTTTAAGTCGATACTTTGACACATACAATGTATTATACATATTATATTTTAAACTAATTTGTTTTTGCATTTTAAACTGCTTTGAATGTGTATTAAAACTCGGAAGTTGCAAGATCTGTTTTTTTTTCAGTCGGTCGATTATGTAATATAAATTGTGAAAAAATTAAAAATGAAATTTCATAATGCATTTCTTACCATATTATTTTTATTTCGCTACTCACGGCTTTCTTCAAATTGTTACGCACATATTTAATATTATAAAAATATATATATATATTATAAATATATATTATAAATATATATATATAAATATTATAAAATAATACGTATTTATAATTAGCAAGACACTTTTTTTTTTTCATTTAAAACTATGAGAAAAAAGATTTTAAAACCCAACGAATAAAATAAAATATTTATTTTATTAATTATTAATAGATAAAAAAAAAAAAACAAATTTATCAACTTAAACCAAAAGTACTGCGTTGATACATCCATCGTTTTCTGGAACATTAGTGACTTGTGCGTATTTTCCCCATACTACTTTACCAGTCTGCGTAACCAAACCCAATTCACTGATGTTCACTTCTATTACGGTACCTTTTGTTATGACACCCAAATTCGTATACATAGGTGAATTAGGGTTTTTTTTAACACCGATAATCGGCAAACAGAACGTAGCCTTCAGTTCTGGATGAGTCACGTGGGCCTTATTAAAACGTAAAGCCATCGGTCGAATAAACCTTTCAAACTTTGGCGGTTTGCGCGTGAATCCTTCTCCGACATAGCACACTTTGGTGACCATCCTCTTCCATGCTTTCCTTTTGGATTTTCCTGTTCTCATCACCTTAAATACCTCGGCATCCGCTTGTGCGCGTACTTTGGGTATAGGCACGTCCCATTTGCCGGCCTTTTCCTTACGTTTCTGTTTGATCGTGTTAGACAGTACCTTGGCACTAGACTGCAAATCTCTTTCAAGCAAATAAACTGGCAGCGCTCCTCCTTTGGGCAACTCTTCTTTTTTCTTTTGTAATTTTTCTTCGTGTTGCTTGATCTTCTTTTTCATTTGAACCTTTTCGTTGCGACGCTCCTTGTTGTACAATTTAGCCTTTAGACCGCGCAGACGTTTCGCCTTGTCGGAACGTAAATGAGGCTCGCGAGCTTCCTTCTTACGCATGCGTTGTTCATAATCCAATCGGCGACCGTATAGCTTACGGTGCCGTTCCATATACTCATTCTGCGGCATGATTTATTTCGCTGTAAACAAAACAAAATATTATTGTGAAAAGTGTAAAATAAACGACGAATAACTAAAGGGGAAAGGAGGAATAGAGAGACGCGTGATAAATGACGGCGCCGAGTTTACAACGGATTACGAATTCGGTTCAATGCGATTTAAATATTTGTCGTTCGGAAGAGCACAGACTACAAACACGGTTTTCGTAAAGCGAGCAGTGGCACAGATCTCGGTTATAAGCCGCGGTGAATTCAGTACTTATTCCCAATGAGTGGTTTAAACATGAATCATAATTGAACAATAAGAGAATTTTTTTCTTTTTTTTTTAAGTGAACCATTGTAAATAATTGAAATACTTTTCACAGAAAGTAAACGTCCGTTCGACGTTAATGCAATATTGCCGTTACATCGAGACGTACCGGCGTTGAAACCCGGAAAGGCGGACTCACCGTATGGCGCAGGCGATGTGGCGTCAAAAACGAGAGTTCCCGCGCCGTCGAGTACTTTTAACACTTTCGAGCGACGCGAATTTCGTTCGGTATGAGACCGACGACGAGAGTGATTACAGTTGAAGTGTTAATGGGTTAACCTCAAAACACTGTCACGAGGAGGTCGGTGAGATCGCGAGTGCGTCAGCTGTTATCGCACAACCTCCGCGATCGCGCGTTGATAATGAAAATTACATTTCCCCTCCCGCCGCAAAGTGCGGATAAGCGCGATTTCCTTCTTTTTTTCTATTTTCTCTCCACATATTTTATTATAGGCGTAGGAAAGATAATGGGCGATATTGTTATTACGGAACGATATGTGACAGTCATTTTCGCGTTTTTCTCCTCCTTCCACAAGACCCGTCGTTAGTGAAACCGGAACGGTAAAACGTGTGTCGATTCGTGCGATTTCTGTTTCGCGGTGTCCCCGGTCGTTGGTTGTGGACTTTTTGGCGGATTTCGCTAATAATAAATCGTGCGCGCGTGTGCTGCTACTGCTGCATACGAAGGAAATACCTGTAAAAGCGTCCGGTGACGTTCGTGCCTCCGTGAGGCGGATATTCGAATTCGGAAATCGCGGCTCACTGCAATTGGGGATTCATCGGCAGAAATCAAAAACAACGCGTTCACAGTTGTTTTGGTTTTCGCGACGCGTCGTCGCGGGTGCCGGTGATGGTGTTTTTCCGTCGTTCGCCGTTATGGAAGAACCGTACGAAAAGGAGTTGTACGACAGATTCAAGAGTTTTGACAGCGACGAAAACGACAAATTGGATCAGAAAAGCGTGAACGCCCTGTGCGAAACGTTACAGTTGGACTACAGCCAACGCAAACAGTTATGGTCGTTTTTGGATCACGACGCAACAGTTTCCTTCGAACAGTTCCGAAACGCTCTCGTTTACTTGGCGAATAACGGTTTAAAAGATGAGACGTACAACGTCAGGGACATCTCTCCCGGTAAGAACACCCATATTCAGTTCTTTGGCGGGTTCGCCTTTTTTTTTCAATAAAAATCATCCGGTGTACTACACTGGCTTGGAACACATCGTCGACAAATATTTCGTGTATTATTTCAGTATTCTTTGACCTTGTTTCCAACATTCCTTTCACTTCACCTGTCAGTCCACTATTGTACACAGTTAAATGGATAGGCCTATTATTATAATATGGATTTTTTTTTTTTAATACCTATTGTACAACATAATAAGTAATATCAATAGCCTTATTGTCCGTAACATAGGTTTTACAATAATATTTGGGGTTAAACATGTTTGTTGCGAATAATAAACTCAACAATAAAATTTTTTTTTTATGTTTATATTAAATTATGCCTATTCATTTAAACATACCATTTAAATGTTTAGATATGTAAAGTATTTGCACCGGTTTTTGTTCTCTTTACATTATTATTTATGATTCAATACGAAATTATAATATTGTTTAATTTGGTACTTTTAATTGCATTTGTTTCTCTATTGTACTTTCGTTGAATATCTCTTAATAGTTGCATAATTCATGGGTAATTATACGTTTCATATAATTTATATTTGTGTATATGTTCATATTGTTGGAATATGAATACTTAAAAAATTCAATTCAAATTACCTGTGATAAATTCTACAACATGTAGAAAATTTAGTTATTACTATTGTTGTTAATTTTGGACTTTATTTATTTTTTATTTTTATTTGATTTAAAAACGTTTCGCTCAATGATTAATGTATTTATTTGCATTTCTGGTATTTTTCTCTTGTAAAAGAGTCTTGTTTTTTTTTTCAATTTTGTTGGAGAACTGATTTGAAATTGTTTGTTAATAAAAAAAAACTGTTCTGGTTAAGTAAATTCATAATTGCTCAATATGTACAGGTATTTTAAATACGATGTACATAAAAATACAGACTATATTATTTCGTTTATAGTTTTAAGATTACATTTAAATTGGTAGCAAATAGATATTAGTATTTACAAAAATGTAATATGTGTCTAAAAATTGGTTGTCGTGCATTTTATATATACTTTATTTTATTCCAACATACCTAATCTATTTATGGTCAATAACATTTGAAAAATAAATTGCACATTTTTAAAATGATAAATTCTTTACAGAGAAATATTAAATTATCGGGTGAGTTAATTTTTATTTTTAAATTGATTTATTTGACAACAATTTAAGAAAAATCTCAAAAATAATTTGATTAGATTAAAAACATTATTAATATATTATAGAGAAATAACAAAATGGTGATTGCTCTTATTCATATCTATTAAATTTTCCGTTTAATTTTTATTTACCTTCTATAACTTGTTACGTTTTACCATTTGAATTTTTCTTGAAATATAGTCCGTTAATTTATAATAAATAAAAATAATCTTTTTCAAAGAAGATAAATACTTTTAAAAGTACATTTTTAAATTAGATTTCGTTAAAAAAAAAAATTCAGTGGTGATGAATTTAAATAACTAGGTAAAAAAATTTAATCAACTGATAATTATTACAGTCCGCAGAAAATCAACAGTTTAGTATCAGTAAATGGTAATAACAAAAAATATGTTATTCAATAAAAAATTCCATTCCATTGCATAAATAGTATCTAATAGAGTATTTTAATTATTTTACTATCGATTATATAACATTGAAAAAGAGGAAAACGTACCTATTGTATTCAAAATTATTTACTATATTTTGAATAACTTTTGGACATTTAGAGGATAAATAAAATAAAATTTTGGACTATAAAAATCAAATTAAAGTATTAATTAATGTTACCGTAGATAGTATATAAAATTGATTATTGTTTTTAAATTTGAAATGCAAATTTTTATTGTGAAATTTATTTTTTGACAATTTGATGATTTGAAAAATATATAATTAAGAAAAACCCATCATATTTAATATTTAGTAATACATTTTCTCCTGTGAATCACTATTCATACTTAATAAAATGTAATTCTCAATGTTTTGATATTTAGATAAATCAAATCGATAATCACTCATAATATTTGGATGAGTATATATGTCTTATTAACAATTTATTGTATTGTAATTTATTAAAGAATTATTAATAATACAAAAGTGAATATTATAAGTCATTGATCATAAATTCCACTTATAGTTTGACAATAATGAAAGGTTATTTAATTTCATTCTCACTGTGAAGAACGTTAACATAGAATAATGCAACCTTATTAGATAAATCACTAACTCATTTATGTTTGATTTTACATAATAATCAAATAGTTTTGTTTTGTTTTCTTATGTTACAGTTAGAGAAGTATCTCCGAAGTATGTTTTTGGCGAAAAAAAATATGGCCGTAGAACAAAGCCTCGAGATGATAGCTTTATCTTAAACCAATCAGAAATAACTCAAGATCTAAATAATACCATACTATTGTCTCCTAAAAAACTAGAATATGTCAATGTAAATTAAATGTATTTATTTATTTTGTAGCTCTTTACATTAATGATTAATCAATTTGCAGATAAATTCAGATTTAAAATCTGATAACGAAATACAAAATAAAGAAATCTTATCTCAATATGATGACAAAAATGGTAAATTATTGTTGAAAATACAAACATTCATCTTGTTATTTGTCTTAAAAAAAAAATTTATGTTTTTAGATTTGTTAAGAGATCGATTAATAATGGATAAACACAATTTAAGTCTAGCCTGTGAACACATGGGTATAACTTCCAATGGACTTATATCAAAAACTCAGTTATTTGATGTAGTCCAACATTTTGATTGCAATGAAAAATTACTGGAAAAGATCAATGAAAAATATTCTAATGACAAGATACCCATTAAAGAAGTCTTGGAATTAATCAGTAGTCTAGATTTACGGTCTGTTTCTCCAAATTCTGAAACATCAACTTCTGGAATCTCTTCTACATCATATTATCATAGAGATGATAATTTACCAAATTCAATGTAAGTGTGTTATTAATTGTTATAATGTAAACACTAGACAATAACAGTTTAACATAAATTTTTATTTATGTTATTTTTATTAGGATGGTGAATATTTGCACCATAATTGAATTGTGGGAAAGTTGTGGTATACATGAATCTGTTACCTTGTTACAAGAACTAGGAATTAACACATCTCTAGAATCTGTATATATACCTGATCTTGTAACCATAGTGAGCAGTCAGCTTCATAAAGTGCGAAATGATTTTGATTCATCATTATCGGATTATGATATTATTAATACACCATTTGTTTTGCTAAAAGCTCTAAGTTCCTTGAATGAATATCAAGTTAAATGGCTCAAGTAAGGAAATAATATCAAATAATTTTCATATTTATAAATATCACATAATAATATTTGTTTATATAGGATGATTATTGAACAGTTGAATAGTGAGAGAGAAAAATTAAAATATGATGTTGACACAGCTAACAATAGAGCAGCAATGCTTGCGCAAGAAGTTGATGAAAATCATATGCGATTGGAAAAGTCATCTGCTGATAAAATTGCGTACGAACATTATTATTACTATTAAAGCTTATCAAATAAACAAACATACTAATCAATAGTTTATATATTAACCTAATTATATATAAATTGTTTTTTAGTGCTCTAGAATATAAACACCACGAAGAACGAAAATCACTCATTGATCAGTGGGGATCAGAAAAAGATCAATTGATTAACCACAACACTTTGCTCAGTGACAAACTACAACTAGTACAAAATTATGAAAATGAAATACAAAGTGAACTTTCAAAAAATAAAAAGGTATGTTTGATATAAATAAATAAATTATAATGTGTATGTATTATATTAATTGTAATGCAATTTAAAAAATGTATATATGTAGCAATTGAGCTTATTAGAAAGTGAAAATACTCGACTGAATGAAGAGTTAGAAGAAATAAAAGAAAAAACTGTTTCATTAGAAGTTTTAGTTCAAGACATTCCACACTTAAAACTGAAGGTGCTTTTTTTATTCAATTTTCTTATATATTATTTGAACAATTTATATTCGTTTTAAATTATAATTTTCTAATATATAATTTTTAAAAAAATTATTAGGTTAAATTTTTATTTATTAACTTTTAATTTAATCTTGTATAATTATTGATTTATTTTAATTTTAATGTGTTGTGCGAAAGGAATTAGAATTAGAATCAAATAATGAACAAATTATAGATCTCATGCAAAAAATTGATTGTTTAAAAAATGAAAATAAATATTTGAGAGACCAAAATGATGAGCTGGTTATAGAGCTTGAAGCAGCTAAAAGGTATACATTTTTAATTGTATTTTGAACACTTATAACATGTATTTATTTCTTGTGGTGTTTTTAGAATGGAAAATTTGGATGCAGATAGGTCATTTGAAAGTAATGTCAGGAATTTTTTGGCCGAAGAAAACAGTCCAAACTGTTTTGGCACAGCGAAAGAATTTATTACAGACTTTTCTGCAGAAGAAGCTGAAAGTGTTTGTACGAATGCTTCTGGAACATATACCATCGAATCTGATTTTGAAACCTGGAATAAAGTAAGTTAATGATTTAATATAATTTGTGTGTGTATAGTTATTGTATTGTTTGACAGCGTGGAAGAAATATTCCAAAAGAAGAATCTGGTCAAACATCTTCAATGCTTGTAAATAATATAAAAATTACACTATCGTCCCAATTGCAACAAATCGATTTGTGTCACTTAGATGACTTGATTGAGTATTTGGAATGTATGAAACAAACAGCAAAAATTACAGATTCTAAAAATGTTGAACAAGAAGAGTCTTCAGTTGTTGCACACGAGTCTCCAAATAGTTATGTGAATTTACCATTAAATAGATATCCTACCAGAAGATCATTGAGTAAGGAATTTGAAAATTCGTTGGAAAAGGAATTTATTGACTCTACTTTGATGGAAGCAACAACTAACGGCAGTGTTGAAAAATTGAAACAAATGTATAATCAGTGTAAATTGGAGAATCAGAAACTTTATGACAGATGTGAAAATATAGAAAAAAATTGGGAATCCAGGTATAATCAGTTGTGTGAAGTGGCAGATAAAGCGCTGGATGAGGCCAAACGCTTAAAGGATGAATGCACTAATTTAGAAAATGGAGTGGATGCGTTGCGCAATGAATATTTTGAATGTGAAGAATATTGGTCTCTAAAATTGGATGAAGAACGTAAACTAAACGAATTGGTAAATACTATCATATTTATATAGACATATATTGTTTATCAGTAAAAGCATTATATTAGAATTCTTTGTATTCTTTTTTCTTTTTAATCTCTGAATAAATAATGTTTATCTAGGAGAAAAAAGTAAGCGAAGAGAAATTGAATGACTTAGAAACGAAGATTAAAGAGTACAGTGAAATGATGGTGGAAACCACTAACAATAAATTACCTTCAATTGACGAAAACGCTGAACTTGAAGAACAAGTAATTTTTTTTTTTAAAGTATTGTAATTGAATAAATTTTGTTCATTTTCCTTCTTTCTACAGATAAATTGTATTCAACAAGAGTTTTCAGCCTATTGTGTACGAATCGAAGAAGAAATGAAGAATCTTAAAGTTGAAAATGATAAATTGAAATCTCAAATTGTTACGCCAGTTGAAAAAGTAGACCGTGAAGTACCAAATTGTCAATTTAAGGAAGAATGTGAAAAATGTCATGAAAATTCTATAGTGAGTTTCATCTTCGAACTATATCTTAGAGCATAATTTGCAAGGTACATATTGTATGTTTAGACGTACAGTGAATTAAGAAACAAGCACTTTGACTTTAAGAAAAATCGTGAAAAATTAGGTATGGAGTGCCGTAGTCTATTGCAACGAAGGAGTTCACTTAAAAATGAAATATTACAACTGCAAGAATACTTGAATGTACTTTCAGTAAGTAATTAATAAATTTAAAACATATATAAATGTATTAAAAGTATTAAAATATTGTTTAACAATATTATATTGTAATAATAATAATAATAATAATATAACAATCTAACAATAATATATTATGTGTAGTAGTACATGTTAAATTATTGACTATTGTATTTTGGAAAACCAATGGATGAGAAAAATACAAGATTGGTTGGTTGTACGATTTGATTTTAATTAAAAAACTGATGCATTGCAGAACACCCATAAGGAGTTGTTTGTGAGAAAAGAAATGATTCAAGCCAACCAGGTGTCCATGGACGCCAGGAAGTGTAAAGAACTGGAACAGAGGTTACACGATGAACAAGCCAGGCACCAAAAATTGACCAACGGTTGGTATTAATATTAATTATCTCACAATTCCAGTAATATTTTATTGTAATATTACCGCCATAACCTAAGACATATTTAATAGCATCTACATTTTAATATTTTGTATTGAGATATTATAAATATTATAATTCAATAAATTATTGTAAATATTTTGCCATTTAGCCATTTGGAATGAGCATCAGACAAAAATAGATGTAGCACATAAGTTATTGCGGTCGGCGCAAGATAAACTCGAAGAACAAATTAAAATGAGAAAAGAACAAGTAAGCGTAAAGAATAGTTATAAATCGCATGTTAGTAACTGTTATTATTATTGTTTTTTTTTTATTAGAACAAACAGCTTATGAGCGCCGACATGATTGTCAAAGAACTGTTTATTGAAAATGCTAAACTCATGTCCATGATCCATGGCCTTCAAACGCAATTTGACCGATCGTCGAGTTACAATTCGATGTGAGTGCGTAGTGTTATCGCTGTTATTAGTTAATATTTTGTATATTACTCCAGTAATTTTGTTTAATACTGTTAATTGTTCCCACATACATTTTAATTTTTAAGTTAATTGTTTTAAGGACTCAAACACTTGTATTTGCTTAAGGTGTGGATTTATTGTCTCCTCTTTTATTATGATTATTTTATTATATTATTTTTTTACTTAAGAGTTAGTTAAGTCTTTAAATGTTTCCATAGTATATAATTATTGTGAACACAGTGCCTTAAATGTGGAGCTTATTTTTATAGGGGTTTATCCTCAGCCCCTGTATACGTAAATTTACTGCAGGGTGATTTTGAAATGACTAAAATATATCCTAAAAAAAAAAACAATACATTGAGCTATTGGACTTTAGTCAAATCTAATTTAGGTTAAGTATATTATTTTAAAAATGAATGATGCTTGTATATTGTTACTTTTGTAGGAAATATTCCCACCAATGTAATGATAATTTTTTACATATGAAGTCTGGTCAGATTTTTCAACAACCACAACACTAATAATATAATGTAACGTTACATTTTGATCAGTTTGAAACCATTAAACACTTTTATACAATATGTTTGTTATCTATCTCAAGAAATTTAAAATTTTTAAGCGATTCCGATAGAAATCTGACCATTGGCGGCTATATTTTTGTTTTACATTCACAAGTTATGTCTGTTAAGTTATAATCTTTTTGACATACTTTTTTTTTTTAAATCTTATAGTTTATCAATTATATTATAATACCGATTTGATTTGTGAACTTAGAGATGAGTAGACATTATTATAAAATATCTCTTTGTAAAGAATGGTGATTTTTTTCCTTTTCAAATCACTATAACATTTAATGCCTCTAGTCATTTATATAATATGTTCAAATCATCTTTTCAAAAATAAACAAAAAAATTGTTAGAGCGCAACCTCTTTTATATAATATGTATATATACTAGTCAATTTTTCATTTCACTCATCTCTAAGTGTATGCTGGCATTCATAAAGTTTGTTTACACATTTTTATTTTATTTCGTTTATATCGAACTCTTATTGTTGTATGATTTATCTCATGTCAATACAAATGGTTGTGTTATTGTTTGTACGGTGGGTGTAAAACGTGTACTCACGGCACAAAACAAACCAACCGAATTACTCATATTTTTAATCTTTATTTTGCTTATTAATAATTATAATCATTAAACTTTTGTTTTGTTTTGTTTTTTTTGTTTGTTATATTCTGTAATGTTAATTTACTGTTGTATTATTTTAAACAAACACTATATTAGCCAAAGACTTTTGTTTATTAATGTAAGTGATTAAAGTTATTATATAGAAAAAAAAACAAAATTGATAAGTATATTCTTTGTATTGTTGTCAAATTATTATCTACATACATGCAGTTGTAGAAAATAAAACGGCGTAGAAAAAAAAATCAATTCAAAAAATAAAATCACAAAATATAAATATAAAATCCAAATAAAAATACATGTCATAATGAAAAACAATCATAAAACTTAAATCGTAACATAAATGTTGTATATAAAAATTGGCAATTATTTACAAAAGAAGTTTTTACTTCTTTTATATTTCTATATATATTTATCTTAAACTTCGACCAAGTAGAGTGGGTCTTGACGATTTCTTAGTATGTTCTTTTTTCTTGTTAGGGTCTGGCAAAAAACATTTCCACATTCGCAAGGTTTCGTCTGCACCGGCTGAAAGCACTGTCGATCCGTCTGGCGACATGGCCATATTCAAAATGCGATTTGTATGTCCAGTCAACTCGGCGACCTTTGAAATTAATATATATTTTTTAATGTTAAGAAAATGTCTCGTTGGCATTTAGGCCTGTTCAGAATTACTTAAACACTTATAATAAAGTAATTTGAAGAGAATTCAAGTCTTTTTGTAAAAAAATTTGGCTATTTAAAGGAATCTTATCATTCAAGTTTGGTGTAATATGATTCTACTATATTGGACAGACGGAGATGAATGAATGCTCCAGTATGGAATAAACAATATTATATTAAAACAAAGTAGTATTTCAACATGGGGACATATTTTCCATTGCCAATAAGCTTACCTTTGTCAGCGAAGGGTACTTCCAAATTATTAGCTGGTTGTTTGCAAAACCGTGCGCAGACACCAGTTCCCTGTATGTCTTTGACCACAGAATGGCGCACACCTGTGAGTTGGCATTCACCGAATTGATACACTGACCATTGTTGCAATTCCAAAATCTGATAGTCCTATCTGCCGTGCCTCCGCCACTGGCCAATACGTTGGTTTGCCATGGGCACCAGTCCAGAGCTTTTACAGCTGCTTGATGTTGGCTAAACACATGAATGCGAGATGATTATTATTATTTTCATACACTGGCGCATTGTTAGATTACAGGTGAATACCCCAAAAACATACCTAAAACTGTATATTGGCTCAGACTGGTAAGTGGCTTGGCCTGTTAAGCCGCTGTACACATTCAACATGTTATCGTTGCCACCGCTGGCTAAGTAACGACCGTCTTTTGACCATTTCAGGCCGCAAACCTATAAAAATAAAATATCTATTTGTGTAATACTCGTTATCAATGCTTATTCTCGTATTCATACTTCTTGCGTGTGAGATTGTATTGTACCAACAACATGCTCTCTAACCCTCACGTCATTGTGAACAATTTCCCCATCTCTGCAACCCGTAGTCAATATATGGTCGTTCCACGACATAGCACCCACTCTAGACGAGTGACTATTCATTATGCGCAGTCGTTTCGTTTGGTTGACGTCCCATAGCTAATAAATAAATAATATTTTAATGTGTACTAAGACCAATATGGCTTATGCTACATACATGTACACGTCCCGTGGAAATTCCAACACTTAACAAGTTTCCGTTGGGCACCCAGTTCAGAGAAGTGACGTAATTGGCGCCTTCTAATTCTAATAATTGATCAATTGCACCTGTGTCAGCATTCCAAAGATAAACACTCGTACCGAGAGCGACAGCCAATATGTTAAAGGAGCTCCAGTCAATTAAATTTAAATCTGTTAAAAAGCGTAAAACATTATTTGTATACTGTGCAGAATTAAATGAATGCTGTGTAATTACAATAGTCGTCAACTATTTCAGGAGCATCCAATATACGATCAGGTGCATGTGGTATATAACGAGTAGATCCACGAACATTTATGGGCGTCTTGGATTGGCTGTAAACTACTTTCAACGCATTTTGATAACCCTAATAAATAATTTATTAATTATACACACCATTACTTGTAAAAATAATACGAATGGCCGTTTATTATAATAGTATACGACGATGGATAATACCTCTGGAGGAGCCGGTGCTTTATTCTGATAAGACAAAACGCGAACATTATTAATGTCACAACCGTGAAGATTCTCGGACAATGCTTTTCTGAAGTCTGACTGTGATGGATTCAAGCTCAAGTCTTCATTTTCTTGATTCATCTACGAAAAGAAAACCAGGCGATTTATTAAGATGCGAATCTTTAATACATTCAAAGACATGTATGAACATATTTTCTATTTACTTTAAAATGGCTTATATCGAAATTTGTAGACATTCTGGAAGGTATGAACCTATCTCCACCGGGTGTTTTAGGTTTTGCTGGCGTATTGGACGCCGATCTCGCTGTATAAAAATAAACCAATTTTTGTTTATAAATAATAATCAATGTTTTTCTTTTGCATCAAACGGTTACTATAATACGTTACTTTTTACTCATAAATTAAAATTAAATTCTATGTTACAAAAAAAAAATATAGTCGTTTAGTAATTGATTATTTACATTACGCGTGTGTGACAGAAAATTCGTAAAAGCGTAATGTATTATATCTATTATTATCAAAATCACAAAATAATATATTGAGTACACAAAAACCGAATACGTTTATCATTAATTTCATTAAATTCTAAATAATCCAAAATCCAATATAAAATGGCTACCTACATTTTAATTTCTTGCCCCGTCTGGCGATAGGTACATTGCTATAATTAATAATATTCGACGACTCTGGAAAGCTAACACCTAGTTTTTGAAAACTCAATTTATTCATTTTAAAAAATCTGTTTAAATAATTGTCCCTCATTTTCGATAAATAATTTCACTATAAATTTGTAGAATATTAGAATTTTATTTTGTGTACAGATAAACAGTAAAATGTTTGCAAAAAAAAAATATTTCATTAATTCCTAGATAATCACGGTGACATAGATGTAGGCACGAGATCAGTGGGTGCATTGGACGGGTAAAAACATAATCAAACCTGGTGATTTTTTAGGCGTTTTCGACGGCGTCTTTTTGACGGGCATCAAGTCATGAGCGTCTTTCGAGGGTTTTGAATTGACTGAAGTCGACAGTTTGTTTCTGGACGTGTTCATCGAACTGCGGGAAAACGGGCAAGTGGGTGAATTCGAATTTCGTACGCGCGACAAGTTAACATTATCAACGTACCTTGACGTCGATTCGACGCTTTTCTTCATCCAACGGGGAGCCGGACCATTGGTGATGGGATCGTTCATCACGACGGCGTTTTTGAGATCGTTGACAAAAGCGAACTGGGACATTGTTGTGTGACGCGGCACGTACGAAATACGCGGGTACGTTGAAAATAAAAACGTTACTCACGAGCGAACGGATCGATTTTGAAAATCGAGAATTATGATGAAAACTCGCGGCGATACGTCGTCGCGACGGAACAATTCGCGTGGACGAACGGGAAAACGCGCGTTGTACCGGTCGGTTTTTTAGCTCACCCGCGAGCGTTACGAATCGCCCGGGACACCACAGACAGAAACAATTGCAGAAAAAAAAAAACGTTTTAAATCGCGAGCGACAACAGTCGAATTCCGCGCACACAGTACACGGTTTATTATTTTCATATGTATAAAATTCGAAAAAAAGAAAACGAAAAGTCCGATTAGGTTCTTTTCTTTCCCGATAACTTATTTTTCGACGACGCGCCAAGCTCGAACGGTAGTAATCGGTAAACGACCGTTACTATTTCTCTGTTTGAAACACACGCCGCCCGCGTGTTTTGATAAAGGGGGAGAAAGAAAAGAGTGTGACACAGTGTGACCAGATCGTGATTTGTATCGTCTCCACGCTACGTTGGTGTACGCTGTGAGCCGCGGCCGCCAAATAGTTTTTAAATAATTATTCGGGTACAATAACCCGATTCCGATGATTCAAATTTGCCTCTCGTTTTGTCCTCAACCATACCATTCGTTATATTCTTCTGTTTCGCATTACACGTTCCCAACCGACAGTAGGTCGTGGTGAATGTAAACATCACACAAATATCGTTTACGTCGCGTAAACAATAATAATTGCAAAAAGAAATAAACATCGTTATGTAACGCGTAACGTTTTTAATGAAAGATGACAAAGGAATTGCTAATTATAGATAGATAATTAATGTTAGAGAATTAAATAGATAAATTATAATGTGATATTATAAAAATGTGTAATAATAATTATAATAAATTCTCGCAATATTATATTTAATCTAATTCTATTTTTTTAAACGATCCGTCCAGTCCGTAGTAGTCCATCGAACTATAGCGATTCTTCTCGATTCGTTTACTCTCGTCCACACGGTTGAATTTCTCGTCGTCGTTGAAATACTTCTCATTGTACGTCTCGAAATGTTTTTGCGTGCTGACTAGAAAACGCGTAGAGGAAAAAAAAAGTGGTAATATTATAGACATTGCACGCATTCGTGTACAAATAAAATTGTTATATAGGCCGTAAGTATTATATTAATATGCCTAAAGAAAAACCTAAGATATTACGTACACGAGAGCTATCTCAAAATCAGCCTCCGCGACGTGTTGTTTTCGGCAATACAGTGATGAGTGATGGTTCGGTGCGCAACTATCGGTGTAGACAATTAAAAAACGGCCGCACAGATGTGCGCACAATGAAGGGGGCGCAAATCGATCATGACGGGCACAGGACTTGTGGCGACTCAAGTTTTCAGACGCGATTCTGTGGTAGAGTACTTCGAGAAATTTCGGAAAATCTCATTGGAAGATCTATGAAATCGTGAAACGCCTGTTTTCTCGAACAAATCGGTCAACTTGATGAACCACATGTTCGGTCATTCACGGCAATTATTAGAATAATATTTGAACGAAAACAGCCGAAATTTGACGTATTATAAGAGAATAATGCAGCACATGTAGCGATATGCAGAAACGTAATGTCACCGAAATGCCCGTATGTAGTGAATTGTAACACATCGGAGGTTGATTTTGAGATATCTCTCGATATTATAAAATAATCATTGCTTCCCGCAGTTTGTCAATCACACGATTTCCGTATAAGTATACCTTTTAATTCTTCGAACGACGGTGCTTCTCCGCCCAAATCACTGGCAAAATATTCTTTTGGAATGGTTTTGTAAACACTGTCAATGTCGTTCACGGGATGTATTGAAATCTATACAGTTCCAAAACGGAAATTTTTGTTACAAAAAAAAAATATATATATAATATATATTTTAAATTAAATATAATATCTCACCAACGAATACAAGTCTTTGTGCATTAACGGCTTCAAAAACATCATCAGTTGGTTGGCTAGTGGCGGAGCGTTTATCATGTGGACGGCTGTTAAACGCATCGGTAGAGCCGTCTACAGAAAAAAAAAACAAATTTCGAGTCGAATAAATTACATTTCCTAATCAAATACAAATATGTACGCGATTATACAGAACGGGCTCGATCCCGGATTCTCGGGTTCAATGAAATTGATATTTTTATGTAATATGATATATTGTCATGTAATCCGTTAATTTGTATAGATCGTAGGTGTATATATATATATATATTTAAAAATTCTAAATCGTACGATACGCCTGAAATATGTGCACGACGATTGTTATATTATTCACATTATTATTTTATATTTCTACAGGTGCAGTCGTTTCACCGATGTGTTTTTACATTAGCTTCGATTGAATAACAGACGCGCAATAATAATGGGTACATAATATATTGGACTGTATTATGTTCCGATAAGATATTTTTGTGTTCGCGTAATATTCGATATTTTATTATTGTAACGTAATGCCGTTATATCATCGCGTTTTACCCATATAATATTGTATTTATACGAATCATTGGTCGTTAAAACGATATAATATCTAAGACGTTTGCATTTCTTTCGAATCGATGCTAGAAAAAAAAGGCACGTTTTCGCACTCGACAATTTGTCAACGCGACAATAATATTATAATGTTTAAAAGTATATTTTCCGCGTGCGTTCTCACTTGCACGTAGTTCAGACATTTCTTCATTAACGTCAAATTGGTCAGTTTGGTCAAGTGACCCATGGAGAATCCGGTCATGTCCATGACGAGATTCCATTCCGGAGCCAGCGGGTCTTCGCTGATGCATATGTCGTACATCGCGAACACCAGCCGTATCGTGTCCAGCGTGTCAAAATGATTCGAGTCCGTGTCCCGTAGACGCGAATAACCCACTCGACGCCCGTCCGGCAACACCGGCATCTTGTGAAAATAACTGAAACATATACGATAATACAAGAAGAATGACGTATTCTGTTTTCCGTTTATATTGAAAACGCTTTGGAAGCGTGCCGTCATCATGACTCCGATATACGTACTACGTGTCAAAGGTTTTCTGAAGTTCAGAGATTTTCCTATTGGCGAACATGTCGGGAGTGTGCGTCCTAATCGTGTAATACTTGTCTATCATCCTTTTGGTACGTTCCAAATTGCATTGACAACAATTCAAAAATATCACCAGTTGCTTGTCTACATAAATATTATATCAAATAAAAAACGAAATACACGCCCCTGTATTTATCATGTATACTTTTAACTGGATGGAATGATGTTAATGGAATAAAATACTTTTTTTTCGTCATTTCTGATGTAATATTTCTATATAGGAAAACGCTCGATTTGTACGTTATTATCAAAACTTTTAGTTACCATAATATGATATTTTATAATAGAATATATATAATTATTTTTTTTTTTTTTATTATATATTTATACCACTTCTACCTTTTAATTTTCGTTAAAAATTTAACACGATAAAATTGCCAACGAAACGTTCTTGTTAATTGCAGCATAACGAACAAAATAATGTATATATATATATATATATATATATATATATATATATATATATATATATATATAATATATTTGTATATTTATAAAAATATTGTCATTTAACCAATAATAATAATAATCGATTTCTATTCACTCGATTGCATTTTATTAATCAGAAATAATATCTAATGGAATAAAAAAAATTAACCAAATTATTTACGATATTATTAAAAATGAAAATTATTATAAAATATAAATAATATATTAAAAAAATATTATAATTTCGATGGAGCACATGCCTGTACGAGTATACATATATTATATATATATATATATATATATATATATATATCTATATGAATTGTAATTTTACGTACAATTTAATTCGTTTATAGGTATTTACCTGATATTTTTGGTAAATGGAGTTGTTTCGACAGCCATTCTCTGATGATTTCGACGTTGTTTTTACCGACCTTAGAAATGAGTTGTTCTTCGTTCATGTTGACTTCTTGTTTTGATTCGGACGGCATTGCAGTGTTTAATAAGCGACCCGCGTACGAATGTATTCTATTTCATTTCGATACTAAATACACTATACGAATTAACAAATTACCTATAGGTAATAACGAAATATTATTGGTAAATAGTGGAAACATAGAAGTATATTACGAATAATTATTTTTATCTAATCGCTATGAGTATTTTATTTCTTCTATAGTGTTCATAGTCTAATTGTTGAATAAGTACTAAGATTACAAACAATTTTCACAAGAAGTAAAACCGTATATTATGAAGTGCGCCCGTATATTATTAAAGATTTAATACTCGAGTACATTTATGTTTAGTTATATGAATAAATCTACAGTAGAATATGGTTTGGAATTTTTTAGAAATTCATGAGTTATAGTATATGTAGGTCAATGATTTCTTAAATACATATATAATATTTTTTTTTTTATTCCTGGCATTCATTTCGATTTAAGTATATCAATTAACGTTTAGTTAAAAGGTAATTTAATTTTTTTTTTTTTATAATAATAATAAATATTTGCTATTTATCACAAATATTTATATTGTTACTTGTGTTAGTATTTTATTATCTAAATGTTTATTAAGCTTACGTTATGGTACTGCGTATAAGCTGTAATCGAAATATTTAGTCAATGTTAATCGAAACTCATTACGAACTGTACAATGTTATATATCTGTAAGTCGTTGCGTCGTTATTTTTAGGACACTGTATTTTGGAACATATTATTATTTATTTATGCGTAAATATGTAAACGTATTTATCTAATTACTTATAGACTATATTTTTATTATTTATAAATTCACATTATGGAACACGTGCGGATATTAAAAGAAAAAAGAAACGTCGTTTGCCAGTTCATGGAATCATAATATTACACTCTACATTAGATAAAATAAATTTAAAATTAAATTCGACTACTCTTGAAATATATGCGCGAAAAATGATACTCGATGATTAGATTTACCTATATATATATACACCTATATTAATTGATATACATTCAAGAAAAATATTTATGAAAATATTTATTATTTTAATTATTATAGTCTTCAAGTGGTTCGGAGAGTGTTGCGACATTATATGTATATATATTGTATTGTTCGTCATTTACATACTATGGCCGATCGTACACCAAAAGAGCAAAACTGTGTTAGTCATTATTAGTTATTTTTGTTTTAATCAACTAAAAAAAATTGTTTTATATATGCGCATGCCAGTTGGTCAAGTCAAGGCAAAACAATTCGCAATCACTGGTGTTTTGCGTACTTCAAATTCCACTACTCTTTTCTGTTTATGGTGCGTGTCTAGTTCGTTTAGTTTACCTATTATTAGTTACTGAAATTATTATTATTAATAAGTTATAAAAATGTCATCTGATGGAGAAGTTTCGATTTACATGTGCTACACTCTACTCAGTTTAGATTAAAACTACTTAGTTTAAAACGGGGGAAAAAAAGTTATGGGTACATCCATTGTACAAAAAACGTATCACTCACAACGTAATTGTATCGTTTATATGTGAATTACGATCAGATGAAAAAAAATGTAAAAACTATACACGTATTAGTATTACAATTTTTGATTTTATCATACGGCAAATAAGAGATGAAATTCGAAAAGAAGACACTCATTTCAGAAGAAGTATTTCTCCTGAAGAAAGGCTTTTAATTACACTAAGATAAGATATTATTTAGGCGTATTTTATAAGGATTATATTTTATTTTTATATTTAACCGTGCATCTTTATTACATTTTTTTACATTATATGTTTAAATATTTATTGTTTATGTATAAATAGATATTAAATTAAAATTAATAATAATAATAATTGATACATTTCTTTTTTTCTTTATATTACTATTTGTATAGAAAAACGGTGTACTTGTAAACTTAATCATATGAGCTACTACTGTCTGTCACAGGTGATGCGACATCAGATGCAAAAGCATTGCAGTAGTTATTCATGTTAATTCAAATTTAATACAATTTCACCATCACAAGCCATTTTAATAATATAGTGATTAATTTTATGTATAATGATTAATCATATAATAATAAAATACGAAATGAACGCACACAAAATATAATATTACGAATATAGTAGCCCAACCATGACTGATTATGACTAAAGAAAAATGTAAACACTTTAGACAGTATTAGTTATGAGTGATAGTGTTTAGAGCAAAAATGTTTTCGTTTTGTTTTTGTCTTATCGATATGCGCATGCAACTTAATTTCCTATGTTCTATTTTTAACAAAACTGTGTTAGGCTGACTAACACTGTTTAAAGCAGTTTTGATCTTTTGGTGTGTGTTGGGCCTATATTTATGAATGTGTATTTTCTCTCTATAATTTGACTATGATGACACAAAAGGAAAACACTTAAATTCATATTTTTCGTTGAAGTGTATATTTCATAAACGTCAGATATAAACCAGAATTATAAGTGTTATATACTCGTATATATATATATTCCAACAGAATTACGGTAGTTTTACGAGTACCCGCAAGCGCAGTGCTAAATTTTAAAGTTTTTTTTTTTCAAGAAATGCGTATGACTTAGAATCTTCTTCTCCCTTAACTTCTCCCCTTCATCTCTTCACCGTTACACATTGCCTTCCTATCATACCTCTCTCTTCTTCTAACTTATAACCTTCATCCCTTCACCCTTACCCCACCATACTTCTCATCGTATTTTCCTATCCCTCTAACATAGTAGTAATTTAGATCGAGACGTATGGATAAATGAACATTTTTTTCCTGAAATTAGAAAGAAACCAAATTTGAATTTTAACGTTGTTGTATTTTTGTTCAAAATAATTAATAAATGTTACAATAATCGAATTATTACAGATTATAAGTAAAGTTTTAAAACTCCGTTAACATTTACAATTATATACGCATTTCTTAAATCAGACTGCGCATTTCCTACTCAAAATTACTAGTAACGCAAAATGTGTTCAAACGCACGTTAATATAAGCACTGCCCATTCGCAGTTCTTTCCGATTTGTGAAATTACAGAGCATAAAATTCTCTGCTTATCTATTCGTACCATATACGGTGGCGTCGCGTACAAAAAAATGCTAAAAATGCAAACAATGTACTAATGACCCACCTCTACAATTTACATTTTTTTTTTCTTGTAGTCAATTTTTTTAGTAGAAATAGCGCTTTAATTTTTGTACAAGTAAACTCATTTTCCGGTAGCATATATTCCACGGATACTGTATATGATTGAGGGGACCAAAAGGACAATTTTTGTCAAAATTTCATGCGCAAAATTGAGAATAATTATGGAAGTATAAGGGGGGGGGAAAAAAGAGAAATCGGAGAGTTTATTTGGCCGCAGTATTTTTTTCTCACCAGTACTAAAGACTCAATTTTTTTTTTTTTTTTTTTTTGTAAACGACCTTAAGACTCATCCAACTAAAATCCAGAAGCAACCACTTCTTAAAAAACATTATAAAAAAAAATATATTTGTTCGATAGCGGTGTATAATACGAACGAATGGGTAAATGAAAAATCAATTCCACGATATTATCTTGACAAAGTGAAAAAAAAAAATACATATAATCTTTGATTTATTTATTTTTGATTTTTGATTTCTATCTTTTTGATTATTTATTTTTACATATCCTTTTGATTTTTGTTTTTAATTTTAATTTCATAAATTCCTCTCTATTTTCACTACATATAACCTTATAAAAATGTAGGTATGCATATAAATACGGTCGTTTTTATCCGTCCACAACGACGCGATCTGATCGTTTATCCATTTGAGCGATTTCGAAATTTGAGTATAAGAATTACGAGCGCATAATTACTGTCGCGCCATCTCGCTTTTACCCGCAACGATATATTATAATATTGAATTTTTTTTTTTTTTTTTTTTTATTCGGAAAAACTGTAAAATCGATTTTCTTCGGCCACGTCGTTCTGCATTAGTATTCTCTGTCGTTACGAAAAACACGTGTGTACACAAAACCCGAGCCGATCAACACCAATACACGTAACGCAGCGCAAAATATAATACGTGCACAGAAAAACAAAACGCGTAAACAACGTTGGCAATAATCGAAAACGCCTGAAAAAAAATTACCGACTCGATTTCACCGTCCGTAGTACGGGTCCGAATTTGCGCCGGCCGGCAGTACATTATAATAATAATATAATCGACGATTTTTTTTTTTTTTTTTTTTATGAAAAATGACAAAAACGGCGATTGTTCGGAACGCGGTACTGGCCGTGACCGCGTGGATGATCGTCGGCCCGACGACGGTTTCGACCATGTCGATCATCAAGGACAACCGTGATTTCTTGACGAGAATCGTGAACGAAGACCGGCACTGGGCGAGGGTGCTGGACGTCAGAGTGAAAATCAACACGGGCATATTGACGCCGTCCACGGTGACGTTGCTCCGGAGCTTGGGCGCGATCGGCCCGGAACACGATCCGCAGGGACACGGCGGCACGCGGCCGACGAGGAGACTGCGGCGATCGTTGCAGTCGAAGGGACCGGCCGAGGACGCCGCCGCGACAGTGGTGGTGACCGCGCCCGCGCTGGACGTCATCGTCGAGGCGGTCACCAAACACTATCACGAGAGCGACGCGTTCGAGTTGGCCATGTCCGTGCTCGCGTCCGCCGTCAAGTGCAACATGCTCCGGCCGATCATGGACCAGGTGAAAGAGATCGGCGCGCCCGGGAACGCGTGGCCCGAGGAGAAATTGCCGTGGCTCACGGTCGTCTTGAGGAATTTGATTTCGTACGTGGACAAATTGGCACGGCTCAAGGACCCGCTGACCTCCGAGTCCGGCATGTTCAAGGAATGGCTGAGAGTGATTGGCGACGCGAAGCCGCCGTCGGCCGGCGACAACGGTCCGACGGCCACGGTAGGCAACACTGATCCGATGTGGCGTTTAATGCACGAAAACGTGCGTGCCACGTGCGACGTGCAGGACTCCTTCGGAGCGCAGGACGCATCCGGAGCACAAGACGCATCCGGAGCACAGGGCGCCTCTGGAGCGCAGGATGCGGCCGCGGGCGGTGCCAGCGACCGCTCAGCGTCCGCGTTCGCCGACGCCCAGGCGAGACTGGACGAGTTCCTGAGGGATTTCAAGATCAGCGCCATGAACGACAGCGCGTGGGAGAGCGCGCTGAACGTGCACGAAGTACTATCTGCCGTGAACGCGCCGCTTTTGGATTACTTGACTGGGACGGTAGAGAACTCGAAGGACGCGAGTCCTGCGGCTACTTCAACTGCTGCTGCTGCTGCTGCTGTCGACCGCGGTAACGAGATTTCCGGCGACATACGATCGGCACCGTTATTGAAAAGAATTTCGTCACTAGACATATATCGTAAACCTTTCATGTGATTTATTAACTTTCAATGTATTATTATTATTATTATTATAATTATTGTCCTCGATTCGACCTTACGCTTAGCTATTTTAATTACAATTGGAATTATTCTTGTAGTAGCCCGCACTATATATTGTAAAACCGCTTTTGGATTTTTATTGCTGTTTTATCAACGTGTTTTACGATCACTATCAAAATGTTATCGAAAATCGAATAAAAAGTTTTTTTTTTACTTTAAAATGCGTACGTCTGTTTTGAAATGCGTGTTTACGGATATAAAAATATTTCGGACAACAACGCATAAGCGTGACATTCGGCACATAATTTTTCCAAGTACTTGAAGTTAGCATCACACTCACATAGCATAGTACATATAACTCAAACACCTCTAATAAACATGTTTAAGATTTGTTAGAATTCGTTAGATATTACTTACCGACAGTGGCGGTTATGCCAACGTCTTAAAGAGGCGCGGCGAACCTAAACTCAATGGTTAGTTAACGACCTTCTCCCCCTGATCATGGAGTTTAACCTCCACCACCTTCCTATTATCGGTATTAAAAGTTTATCTTCACTGTAGCACCATAATATATATATATATATATATCAAATTGTCTGAAAACAATCTTCGTGTGTTAATAGACACTCGTCAGACATTATTAACTGAGTTATTGGTGTGTGTATCTGTGTTAGCGTGTGGTCCAAGCACTTCACGCACTTCACAGCAGTACCACTCTAAATCTCAAAGTAAATAATGCCTAACAAACTCTAACGGCTTTCTTAAATCTTCTAACATGTATAAAATACGTTTGTTAGAAATGTTTGAGTTATGTGTGCTATGAGCGTGGTGCTGACGTCACGTACGCCATTCTTCCTCCGCCAAAATAGTTATTTTTTAACATTGATTTTGGTATTGATTATAGGCTTGATAGGATTTACACGATCTGTACATATAAAATTAAATAAAACTAACAATATTAGGGCGCGGTAATGTCGTGTGTTTTCAACACACCATAATAATAAGTAATAAGTTCCGTGTCTTGAATTCGCGGTTATTCGTAAAAACGTGAATAGATATTGCGCATCGGAACGCGTTTTTCTAGGCCGAAATTTTGTTGTTCGCGTGAGACGTGAAAACCGAGCGTAATATAGGCGGGGTAACGGTTTGTTTGATCAGACAGCCCGCCGCGTGGCCACCGCCTCTAAACAACTGTTGCACGCTCGTTTTTTCGCCGCGAACGACGTGACGTAGTCGCCTGTTAGTGTTTACACGACAGAGTTTAGTAAGAAAAAAAAACATTTTTTTTTTTTTTTTTTATAAAAAATCGTTAGTGGCCGACGAATATTCGCAACGGTACGATTCAGTTTTCGTGTCTGTCCTTCTTACCACACCGTGTCCCGGCCGTCTTGTATAGGGAATAAAAGTAAATATACGTCCGGACGATATGCGTTTATTGCTCGGACCGAACGTTTGGCTAGCGACGGCGGCGGCGATGGTTTGCGTTTGCGCGGGCTTCCAGACCACCGGGATGACGAACGACCGGCTGCATTCTGTGATCACGAAGATTTTGGCGCAGGACACGGTGTACGCGGCCGTGTTGACCGAGAGGATCGCGTTGGCCGAGACGGACGTGCCGGCGTCGTTGCGCGACCGGTTCCGCGACCTGGACGACGTGCATCCTCTGTACGCGCTGTTCGCACTTAACCGGTATCGTGACGACCACTATTCGAGCAAGGAGCTGGACCTGAGCTCGTTGATCCTGAGCACGGCGATGACGTGCCGGACGTTCAAGCGCGTCGCCGTACACGTGGCGCTGATCGTGCGGCTGATCGCGTTGGAAAACGACGGAAAGGCCGGGTACACGACCAGGGCGGGCGTGCTGGCGCACGTGTTGCCGTACAACATGGACCTGTTGTCCACCGCGGAGAAACCGTTCGCGGAACTGATACGGCTGTACGACCGCGTAGCGGACATCGCATCCCGGAAGGACGAAGACGACGTGGCGGCAAAGGACGCGCACCGGACTGCGTTGGCCGACGAGCTTCGGTCGCTGAACGCGACGATCCAATCGTCATGCAAGGTGGGCAAAATGAAGGACTATTTCGGCGAGCTACGGCTGCTGCGGGACATCGCGCGATTCCCGAATCCGATCACGGACGACGACACCGTCGCGGACGACGTGCCGCTGCCGGAAATCACGGCCATGCTGAAGGCAAACGAAAACGCGATATTGGATTTCTACGACGAGATGGCCTTGTTCCGGAACATGAGCGCGCCTACGTGGCAGAACTTATTGAAGTCTCCCGATCTGCCGGCAGACGAGACGGTGTTCAAGAGAACGTCCGGCCTCCCGGCGTTCAACGTCGTCGTTTAATACATCCATCATCCCGGCTTTACAAGCCGAATTCATTGTACAATTCATTCTGTTCGCACTCAGTTCATCGTTTCCCCGAGTTTCCAATAGTCGTGTGATTTTCTTTTATGTTTTTGTTTATAGATAATTAAAAATTATACATTATATGTAGTTTTACGTTGTATATTTATAATGTTTGTTTAATAGTATGATAAGTTAATAATAATAAATTAACCAATCAAATAATAATAATAATAAAAATAATAATATTATCGTGTTTATAATATAATATGCACGACTTGAACAAGATGTTCGCGCAGTTATTACGCATTTAAAAAAAAAACCTCTTTAAAATAATACCTAAGAATCGAAAATTCCCTCTGCGCGTACCAAAGTGATGAGAGCACGTTTTATATTATTTATAACGTACAGCGTTCTGTTATCAAACCATAGTATCGAATCGTCTTGGAAGTATTCGTGATTCACGAGTTATTTGACTATTTTGCCGGCTCGATTTCATTAAAAACAACGACAGCGAATCATAACCAGTGTTCGAATTAAAAAAATTGAAAAAAGAAGAGCTCTGCTAATAATAATAATAATAATAATAATATAAACAAGTGTTCGTTCTACAAAGAAATTTACTTCAATGTAATGTGGGGACTACGCCATCCAATAAAAAGAAAAAACTAATATTTTATCACATAATCTTTACTTTTTTAACTCCAACAAAATAAAAACTAGTTATTTTCTGTTCGTGTCCGTCTAGTTGAATATTTTAAAAATAATTCATGCTATGTTCATCCTTAGATATCCTATTAAAGATTATTATAGTAGATAAGCCATATTTCACTCAGATAATGCGCCTCAGCCGTAAATAAGTGTTATTTTTTATTTCAAAAACATTACATTGATTGTACGTATTTTATAATACGCCTTAAATTTGAATTCGTGTTTCATTCAATGTAATATTCATATTGACCACTGCGCATATTTTGTGAATTTTTTTAGAACAACATCAGTTACAAACTTTTTTTTGTATTCTAATGAAACGGGTAGCGAAATAAAATACGATTAAATAGTATTGTTTTCGGATTCCACTTTATTTGTTTATTTGTAAATCCGCACACACACACACACAACGTAGCAAACAGTTTAATTATTATTGCAATTTGTAATAATAACAATACACGTAATCAAATCTACAAGGCTCTTTCCAGGTTTACAATACCGTTTATTTGACTGGTGGTCTTTCAGCCAAATCATAATGCGCGGTACATGCACGCAGTTTAAATAATATTTTGTAAAATGTTTAATTTTCACGATTCCTACGGTAAATCTAAACGAATATTTTAATAATATTTTTAAGCCGTAGGTGGTGAAATCAAGTATAGGTATAAAATAATACTGTTTCGGCTCCTTAATATTTTCCTAAATTGCTTTTAAACCGTATGTAATCGATTTTTCTTCGTGTTTTAAAATATTAAAAAAATAATGAATCTGATCGCATTTTCTTTATATTGTACGACGCAATTGCAGTAATGTATTATGTAAAAAATATTATTGCGTCTCGTGTTTACATTTTGTATACACGCGTCGATGAAAAACGAGAAAATAAATAATTACTCCCAATTGTTAGTGCGCCTTTTAGCGATAACATAAATATTATTTGAATTCTAAACCACATAGCCATCATCTAAAACCTCGTGAAATACATTACCAAAAAAAAAAAAAAAAAAAAACAATAATTTTTTTTGAAAAAATATTCATTTTTCTTCGGTTTTTTCAAATATTATCGTAACAAGCCGACCGGTTCTGAGCCGCCACTTACAGGTTATTTTCCTCTTGTGCGCGGCAGCAATACGTTTCGAACCGTTTGAACACGTGCGCGCGTTATTGAATCAAGTGTTGCGAAATTCGCAAAAACAAACTCGCGTGAAGAGCCGTCGTCCGCCTATCCGCGACCGATTTCGGCGCAACAGCGTTTGTCTGCGGTTCGTTTCGAACACTTCGTGAAAGAAGAAAATCACCGCGACACTGTTGTCGTTATGCGTTTCTCGTACCGTTTCTGTGTCGCGGCCCTGGCCGGTCTGATGGTGCAGACCGTACACTGTTCGCTCGGGTCGTTGGACGTGGAGACCGTGAACAGAATCATCCGGGGTGTGTCGGCGGTGGACCACGAGTGGTACGGCGTGCTCACACTAGACGTCCGGGTGAACAGGGACGGGCTGAACGAGAGCGTGACGAGAATGCTGGACGACGACCTGCAACTGACGGCGGCCGGCGATTTGGTGAGGGTGCAACGGGTCGTCTCGTACTTGGCGACGCACGGCAAGAGCTCGACGAAACAACAGATACGTTTCGGCGCGGACCTCCTGGGCAAGGCGGTGTCGTGCCAGTTCGCGTACACGCTGGTCATGCACTCGTTCATCGCGTTGCAGTACAGCAAGCGCAAGTCCGTGAAAATCGCCGACGTCAGGTCGAACCTGTCCAGGATCCAAGTGGCCATGGCCGCCTACATCGACAAACTGGCGTTCTTCGACCAGGACGCCGGCCATTATTTGCGCGCCAATCGCATGATCAACGAGCTGTTCGCGTTGCACGACCGCGACCCGGACGTCAAGAAGAAAGAGTTCGTGGCGTGTCTGTTCAACCTGAACGGCCTGTTCAAAGAACGGTCGGCGGACGGTTGCGCGTACACCAAAGAAGAAGACATCGCCGAACTGGTGAAAATCGTCAGCTACGACAAACGGATAATGACCGAAGAACGGGCGCGGTTGGAAAACCATCACGTGACCACGATGATCAACAACTTGGACCAGTACGAGTTCATAACGTTCACGAGCAGGAGCCCGGAGTTCTGGATGAAAACCCTTGAAATCAACGCGTACGAACTCAAGTCTGACAAGGAATTGACGTTGAGCGCGGCGAATGACGACGATTTTTAATATATTATCGTATTAGTGGATTATTATTATTATGCGCCTTAGTCGCTATTTTGTCTGTAAGATTCGGATTAACTCTATAATGTGTGTGTGTACATAGTATTCTATGATTCTTCATTAATAAATGTTAAAAATCATTTTTTACCTATTAAACTATTATTATTGAATTGTAAATAAATGAAACGGTATAATCGTTTAATATCTTTTTTTTTTTTAATCCGACTAAAAAACAGCAAGAAATTTACCGGTTTTACAAATTATAATTTAAAAAAAAAAATTCGTTTTTGTTAATTATTCGCATAAACATTTAAAGTGTACCGAAATTGTAATTATTACACGCAATTAATTTACGATATATTATAACAATTTAAACGCTGAATTTTACGTTTAAATACATCCAATCGTCGAGAAAAATAACGAAATACGAGTATAGTGTACAATAATAAATATTTAAAATTATTAACCGCTTTTAATTGGAATATACGTGCTTTAAATTTGTCAACCAATTAATTTTAACGAGATGAATTAAAATTGTAATAATCACTATAATTATCGTTTTTATCACTAACAGTATACGTCATTTTCGACAACATCTTCAATACGCCCGAATCGGTTTTTTACCAACTCCTCACTAGCGACCAACGATTATTTTGAATACGCGTATTATAAACAAAATCGCAAATTTTTTTTTTCTTTTCAACATTTTATTGTTTGGAAACTTACCTGCAATATATGAAAATATAACGCAATACGCTTCTCGTTGTTATTAATTGTTCAAGTGTTTGCGATATTTGTTCGCCACGCGCGATACGTACGAAAATTCTCGCAATAACACGAATACTTTTCTGTACAAATTTTACACTGACATTGCGAGCTTCAAAACAGTATATACAGAGCGTTTCAAAACGAATATTACTCCTCGATACCGGCGATTTTGACGATATACCAATCGAGAAACGCCCGATAAAGTATATCTCAAATTCGTGCGCTTTACAATCGGTTACTTTAGAGTATATTTCCTATTTAATTGACGACTGCAAATCGAATACACATAAATAAATACTACCCGCGATTCTTCATCAAAACATTTTTTTCACTTTTAAAAAAAAATATAAATAAAAAATTGAAAATTATTGTACAACTGTATGTAGTATCGAATGAAATATTAAAAACAATTATACCGTTCAAGCGTATAACACGACGTATTTGTCACAAACCGAAGCAAACCCATATTCACGTTCCTAAATTCAAAAAATCTTTTATTATTATTATTATTATTATTATTATTATTATTATTATTTAATAAATAATTATTATTTATTAATATTTTTAATTTATTTTCGTAGTCCATTTCGAAAATTTCGTCAAGCGACACAAATGTTATTTGCCGATTTCTCTATAAACTCATCGGTTTTCTAAAATGATTTGCCACGGCCGATGTTTCACAACGACATACTTGTGTACGCAAAACTAAACCAGTTTCCCCGGAGTCTTTGAAACGACAATCCCGTAGTTTAAGAACTTTTGAAACGCCCTGTATACGCCCCATTTTCCTGACACTGCACAGTTGGCCGGTGGCGTGCAGCACACCGTCAGTACCACCGACCCTTCGCAGTCTCGTCGCGTTACGGTGCCCGAACGCAGCTCTATACGCGATGCGCTTGCCGATCGTCTGCCGCCTGGCGGCGGCCCTGAGCGGTTTACTAACCGCCGTCCGTTGTCTGCACGGCATAATGTCCGCGCCTCCCGAGACGATCAGGAATGTCATGCGTACGGTGTCGGCCACGGACACGGAGTGGTACGCCGTCCTAAATCACCGGGTCCGAGTGGACCGATCGCTGCTGGATGAGGACGGGGTGAGCGCGTTGGACGATGACGAGCCGGACGGTTCCGACGTGATGGTGGTCAGCGTGCAACGGGTGGTCGCGCGCTTGGCCGCCGACCCGGCCGCGATGACGTCCGAGCTGCGTTTCGGCGTCGCCGTGCTGGGAACCGGGCTGTCGTGTCAGTTCATGTACACGTTGTTACTGCACACGTTCTTCACCCGGTCGCACGGACTCCGGGACCACGTGGACGTGGCCACGCTCAGACGGTGTCTGTCAGCCGTCCAAGTTGCGTTGGCCGTCTACGTGGACAAACTGGTCGCGTTCGAGCAGGACGTCGAACCGTTCATGCGGTTCAACGACACGGTGAACGCCGCGTTCGCGCTACGCGACGCGGACGCGGGAACGGAAAAGGCGAAGTTCGTCGAGTACGTGGACGGACTGATAGAACTGGCCGAAGCCACGTTGGACAAACGGTGCGGCGACTGGATGACCGCCGTCGAGGAAACGGTCAGAGTGGTCGTGGTCAACGGTTACGACGACGAGATATTCGGCGGACGGTCCGCAGTGGAAGACGACCGTCTGGTGGCCATGATTCGGGACGTGGACAAGTACGAGTACGTGGAATTCCAGAGTCTCGGTTTGGACCACTGGATGTCCAAGCTCAAGATCACTGCGGCGTACGAGCCCGACGGAGCTGTTGACGAGGCGGACGACGATTAAGCGTGCGAAACGAGAACACCCGGGGGGGACGTTTATCATACGTTCAATCACATCGAGAACGTCCGTAATTCATACATTTTGTTTTGTTTTTTTTTTTTGGATTCAGGAAAAAACGTTTGAAAACAAAAGAAAAAAATGTTTTGTAATTTCATTGTGCATAAGTGTAGATACGATTTAAATTTTTGAATCACACACGTTTACGTCGTATTTATTAGAATACGCGTATTCTAATAAATTCTAACAGGCTCACCGATTGTTATTACAATCAATTTTTAAAAATTATTTATTGACTCAACGATCAATTGTCTTCGATCTTTTATCTCTTATCTTTTTAATTCTCTCGTTTATCTCATTATATATATATAAATGTTCAGTTCTTTCGAATTCCTAGTCATGTAAGTGAGAAAGAAGTAGCAGATAGTTTGGCCGAATCCACCATTAAACGTGTAATGCACGTCCTTCCTCATTTTTTTTTTCATTCCTTGGTCTCTGATCTCACACGATTATTTTCTTTTTTACTCATACCTAATATTGTAAATAAAATTTGGCTTATAAAATTTAGCTTTAACCACATCTTCCATCAAACGATTTAATCGTTTACTATTCACCATCTCACACTTACAAACGGAATCTCAATGATTCGCATTCTTGAACGTTTCATATGGAGGAAAGTGTGTGTGTGTGACTTATTTCGATTATCCCATTTAATCCGCCAAACGTTATATTTTATCTATCTTGGCTCTTTATATATTCCTTTTATAATCTCTCCACTGTTACTAAGACAATCTGCTATCTGCTATAATATTCTTATCCTTAGTTCTTTTACTCCCTCGTCATATTTATTTAATTTTATAATTTATTTTATATTTTAAAATTTTTTACTATTTCGTTTACGTAATTATCGAATTTAATAGTTTTTGGCTAAAATCTCAAAGAATAAAAAATTATTAATTCTATTATCACATTTTTGTTCCGCTTCCAACACGTGTTGTATAATCAGCCGCACGATGAAATTATCATCAAGAACGACAAAAATAATAATTTTTTTATATACATTTATTTTTATTAATATCCGTATAAATAATAATAATATGTACTACAGAAAATCAAAATCGTCGCGTTATTATTTGGTAAAAATAATTGTAAAATTATTCCATCGGTTGAAAAATAAAATCGAGATTACATTTAAAAATAATTCGCGTGAAAATAATGTTCAAAACAGAATTTCTCCGCTCGTGTTTTAAAAATAACGTAAAGCTATTGTCATGTGTTGAATACGATTGAATTTACACGTACAGTATAATTTAAACGACAGGTAATAAATAAATAAAATTTTTACATTCGTTCGCTAATATACAATTTGTTATATATATATATATATATAATCGTATATTAATAATAAGATCATATTATAATTTAATACTAAAAATTGTAATAAAAATAAATTATTTTATAAATATAATGGTAACGTTGTTATTTCGTAGAGTACAATTGATTGCGATAATATAATATGGTAACACGTTAAGTATATCGTTGCAGTCTTCTCTTTGACGAAATGGTAACTTTCACCGTTCGATCGGATTAAATCTCGTACGTATACGGAGATGGCATCGACAAAGAGACAAGGCACTGTCCGTGGAGGGGGAGGGGAGGGGTATTGCGTCGTAATGTCAAAATAATATTAGAAAACTTCTTTTCGGAAATCGAATCCGAATTGATCGCACTTGACTCTGAGAAGTCTGCCGAGCTGTGGCGGACCGCAGTAGAACACGGTGATTTTTCCTTTCTTCTGGTCCAACAACTGTTTGAACACTTTATCCCAGTTCGGTCTGCCCGCGTTCGTTCTGGTCTTCAGCCCGGTGATAAAATCTCGTTTTTCCTTACAAAAAAAAAATATGAAAAAGAAAACGAAATTTAACGAGACATTTTTTTTTCTCAATACGCGCGAGCTCTATACCGCATTCTCCTCACTTTTTCGTGTAACAAGTCCAACGCCAATTGAAGACCGACGGCTTTCATGTCGGTCTTCTGTAACGCCGAAGTTATGTACATGTGCATCTCCAGGAACCTTTCCATGGCGCCGCCGAGCTCGGCCTGTTCGATTTCCAGCTGCGACAATAAGTTCACAAACCACTCGAAAGACCGTTGATCGCGGTTGATCCAAAAGAAATCAACCTGAGCATTAATAATTACACGTAATTATTTACGTACAGTGATCTCGGTACAGTCAAGTATACGGTATTAATAAAAAGGATATATTTAAACGCTTTTTGTTTTTTTTCTAATGATTGAATTCTTTCCAATCGTCTGTCAGTCGGCAGTGTAATGACAATTTTACTTGAGAATTTAAGAAGAAAACTAATAATATCACAGTAAAGATCAAAGATATTTCGCTAATTTATTAACTGCGCATTCTCGACAAAACTCATCCGAACTCGTTTCGAATAGAATACGGCGCAACGTTTTATCGACGGAAAGCCATTTGTAACAATATTATCGGATTTAACAAATTATTTTACCACTTCTCCAATTCCACTGTTATTCTCCCATAATGTGTTGAAATTTCGAATATTATTTATTGTCCGATCGAGTTTTTATGGAAATCAAATGTGAACGAACGTAATTATATTATATCGATGGTAAAAATAAAATAATTGTTTTTTATTATTTCCACAAAAAAAACCAATACACGTGTAAAAAAATATGCATTTATACTTAGAAAATACGGCATGACATCTGTCCGCAACCGACGATCCACGTTCTGTCGGGAGGGAAGGGAAAAAATAAAATAATAAATTCATAACACATAAATAAATATATATTTTTATGAATAGGTACTCGTGATGTTTTCCCGGATAAATAAATGCTCTTAAAAATCGTTATAATTATAAAGTGCGTAAAAAAAAAAAAAAAAAAAAAAAACGTATTGAAATTTATTGTACGATAAATGTGCGCAATAGTTGTCTCGGGTGAGAATATCGCCGAACGTACTCTTCGCCGAGCATAAGTCATTTGTCGTTCAAACTTGTTCGTATCAAAACACAAAAAAAATACGAGTAAAATTCACACTACGCGAGACCGTAAAAGGCCGGTTATGCACGACGACTTCTCCATAAATAATAAACAGTTTTTGCTCACCTTTCTGAGATGCATCACCGTGGGCGGTATTTCGCTTGCCCACGTGTACTTACACTTCGGACACGTGTGCCGGGCCTTCCAGTACCGGTGCATGATCGACTGGAGAATGGAAGCGAACGGCGTGACGCCGATGCCCGTAGCGATCATGACCGCGTGTTGGGCACGGAATATGTGACTGGACGGCGCTCCGTACGGGCCGACCAGATAAATCTGCGAACGACGGATATCCGTTGGAACACGCGGAGTGAATAACGAGCAGTCTTACCCGTATATATATATATATATATAACACTCACTTCTAGCGGTTTCCCGACCGGATAATTGATCGGCGACTGGCCCCTGCAATTGTTCGCCTCGTTCGACCGTTCGTTCGACTTGCTCTCGTTCGTCACGTACTCCACGCTGCCCATGCTGGACGCCTGCGGACAAATCACACTTTGGACGTTTGCGGTCGGTCCCGTACGTTGCGGACAACGCGCACTTACCGAATCGATGGTGATGCTGTACGACGAGACTTTTGCCTCGCAGTTCTCCAGGCTCGGCGTTTTGAACGCTATGATTGTCGGCTTGTGACGCATGTACCGGAAACTCTGCGCCAGCGATTTGTTTTGCGGGCTCAGATACGCCAGTCCCAGCGACTGGAGTCTCGCCCGTTTCATCTGACACTCGTCGAAACTCTTCTCGGATTCCGATCGCATGTAAGTGCGTAGGCTGCGGGAAGAACGTCAAGACAGTGGGTAAGATAAACGTGTGTAAAAACGATACGAGGGAAAACGGCTGGTAACGGCGCACTCACGCTAATAGACGTTCTCGCTTTTTAATCCTGTTCTCCATGTCGGGCATGGACAACGATTTCGACAGCGGCGCTTTGTTGATCAGTACGAGTTTGTGCAGATTGGTATTTTGTGTTTTCTTTACCGATTTCCTCGCATCTGTCACACACAACACGCATTTACGTAATCGCGATTTGCACCGCGATCCGAAATTTTTGGAAATCACATTGTTCAATCCGTACTTACCCGACGGAGTTTTCGAACACCCCGAATTCACGTCGTTCTCGGAATCTCTGATTTGAAAATCTTCCGGCAGGCTACTGAAACTCTGATTGGTATAACTGAAATCGCCTGCGCCTCTTTTGAATTTTCCTTTGGCCGCCGGCGATTCTTCTACGTTTCGTCCCGAAAACGTCCGTTGCAGAGTTCTAACAATTACAACAACAACAACAACAACACAGTAGTAACGGTAAGTTTGCATTCGTATACGGACGCGATAAATATTAAAAAGTAGATAATAATAATAATAATAACAATTAAATTATTACGTTTGGAGTTTTTTCATTTTCGACGATTCCACGGGGTCGGTGCACACAGCGGTAGTTTTGTTACCGACCGATCCGGACATGCAGGGCTCCTCGTTGAGCAAATGTAATTTCTGCTGTTCTTCTTCGAAATACGAGTACAACCGATTCGTCCATTCGCCAACGCCTCGAATGTGCAACCACATGTAGTCTAAAAACAACAGTGTGAAAAACGTTATACGCGCTACTCAATTTGTCGAAAAGTAATCAAAAACAATACAAACATTTACCTTCTTGTTCCGGCGCGCTACTGATCGTAAACGGATGCCATTCGTATTTGGCTATTGCCGGTATGTTTACGAAAACGTAGTCGCCCGGATGGAAGTCGAAATGCGGCGGTCTTTTGATGACCAAATGGGTGACTTTCGACGGCAAAAGCAGACCGGAGCTGATGTACGTTTTCCCGTGTTCCGAACGCATTAGCGAGAAACGGTAAAAACGTTCGCACAAGTACAACAATCCGGGGACGACGAACCATTTCCAAAAGTTCGGACAGTGGAGAATCAACAGTAGGAAAAACGGCACGTAAAGCAAATGAGTCCAGTAAAATATCTATAGAGAGAGAAATTGAACGTTGCGTTTATAGAAACGAATGAATCCTATACCGTTGTCGAACGATTTGCAACGGATTACAAACCTCGAAGCATCCTCCTCTGCGCACGAACGGCTGCGAACAAATGAACATGACGAACAGAATGACGATGAGCAACACGCCCGTCGGATTGGCGTAACCAGGTACGAGACCGAACAGCTCCGGATCGGTGGTGAACAGCCATTCGGACACGGTGAATCCTTCGTAGTTCAAGTTCGGATCGTATATTATTACGGTGCCTGTGCAAAGAATAATGACGACATTATACGAGTATACGAAAATATCGAATTCGACAACGACCGCGCGGTTTTTAGTTACACGCGTTTCGTATTTCAAGCCGACTTACTGAAGTTCAACAAATGCATGCACGTGTGCAAGATGCTGTAACCGAATATGAAGAACCCGGTGATTTTATGAAAGTATATGTGTTGGTCCAAAGGCAAAAACAACGAAAACCCGCGCGTTCTTAGGAACGTGATACAATGTCTTAACATTAGAACCAACACGAATGTGCAATTGAAGTTTAAACATTGACCTGGGAAAAAAATTAATGTCTCTATGAAAAAAAAATGTATATAAATATTGTTTAAATAAACATAATATCAATGGGTGTTGTAAAGTACGATTTAAATATTTTTTAGAAAAAAAAAAGTATATAACCAAATAATATGCGTTCAAGCCTCATCTATAAGCAATGAAAAATTGTAAAATACGTGCGGTGCACGTTAAAAAACGGTGGTAAAATATACGAAATAAAACTTTTTATTTCGGATTTATTGAACCGATTATTGTTGTGTTACAACAAGCGTAGTACATGTGCAGTTTAATATTACGCGATATTCAATCAAAGTTGTAGGCGCAACTGAAAATAATTGCCTGTCAGCGGACTAACGTGACTGACGTGTAAATATTGTATTCTATTATTATTATTATTATTATTATTATTATTATTAATAAAAGTTCTCTAAGCGCGTTCGACATTATAATATTACAAGTGGTATGTTTTAATTGAACGACTAACCGCAAGCTCTGGCGAAAATCGTATAAACGTTTGCGTTCCGGTACTGGTACATCCTAGTGCCGAACAGTAACGCGTTGACGAGCACGTACGCGGTCAGGAATATCAGATAGACGTAGTTGTTTCGCATGTACGGCAACGTCAACTGGTACGGTTGCAGCGCGGTGACTTTTCCCCGTAACGAGGCCGGCGGCTGTTTCGGTTTCGGCGGCACCAACCAGCGGTCTATGCTGAAAAACGGTGTACAAATGCATTTCTATAAAACGAGAATCGTTAAGAAACGACTCCCGATTTCGGAGCCATATCGAATATTGTGTGTGTGTGTGGCGCACTGCGCGACGAACAGTGAATAAACGCGTTGTTTCGGAATCGGATTATTATTATTATTATTATAAATTATCGATCAGAAAACTTTTTTCGGTTTGTATTGCACACCCGCGGTACGTTACACTTAACGTTTATCGATTTATCTCTGTAATTTTCTGTTTTATTATTATCATTTTTTTTTTTACTCGTGTTCGTAAAACGAATTTAAAAAAAATTAATTAACAAATACGAAATCTCCCCGCGGGCTCCGAACGCAATAAATAATATTAAATAAAAATATATATATAAATATATATATATATATCAAAATGTATACTTAAATATACAATAAAAGCCAAAGAGTATTAAATTAAATAAAATAAAAGATGGTTGTTGTATGTGTGTAAATTATTATATTACTACCTGTTTCGACAAAAAGTCATCATCAGGTAATTTAAAAAATACAACAACAGAAAAATATAATATTAATGAAATTGATTGAGAAAAAAAAAAATTTCTTTTTGTTTTCACTACTTTGTTATAAATAATATTATTCTCTCGAAATCGACCCGAAAACGCTTTCCCGGTGAATACCGTCTCAAGTTGAAAACCGTTTCCGTATTATTGTTGTAATACGACTATAGTACAACCGTCGCGTTGAAAAATTCAAAAGCCCACCACACACACTTTATACCTTATCGACAGATTTTCCAATAGCCCGTTGTGTTTTTGCAATTGGTTTTTGAGCGCCTCGTACGTGATGGCTCCTCTGGATTCGCTGTCCGCGTCCTCGAACAACGCCATCGTCAAGTCTTCCACTTGGTCTTCCGAAAATTGCATACCGTTTTCTTCCATGCACGCTCGCATCACGTGCTGTAATTCTCGGTGCTGTATGAGACCGTCGCCTATAAAACGACAATGTTATTTTTAATAATTTGTTTTCTTTTTCTTTTTTTTTTTTATACATTAATAATGCAAATCGTATTCGACGGGATTTCTAATAATTTTCGTGCGTATTTTTCGAAATCGTTCATTTAAAATTGACGCTTTTAAGGGTGCGAATAACAATGTGGACAAATGATTTCCGAGTTCGACAATTGATTTATTCGACTTGTAACCAATTCGTAACCATTTTATTTCTCAATAATAATGAACGAAATCGAACACGTAGTAACGCGCGTACAGAGTTTGGACGAGACATATTAAAAAAAAAAAAAAAAAATTAACGAAGAACAAAAAGGGGTTGGTGATTTTTTTTATATTACTATAAATAATATATACACACACACACATACCGTCTAAATCGTACACTTTGAACAAAAATCGAATTTTGTCATCGGGCGTTTGTCCGGCGAATTGGTGCATCGCGTCCAAAAACTCGTGTAACGATATCGACCCAGAGTTGTCTTTGTCGAATATTTGAAACACTCGTTCGGTAAAGAACGGCTGAAACACATTTTTTTTTTTTTTTTTTAATAAATACGAAAAATAATTAAGTTTGTACAGTCACAAACGTCGAGAATATATTTAAAAATTTGTCAACGAAAATAAAAAATGATCCAAAATTATATAATTGTAAGTATTATATAGTCTTATTGGTGTTAGCAAAATGAGTATATAATATAATACAAAATAAATAATTTGATTTGAAAAAAAAACTACGATCGTTTTTTTTTAAAAAACTAATAAAAAATGTATAAATAGAAATTTGAGCATTTGTTATTCCATTTTTTTCTTTCGTCCACTCTTTTACAATAGTAATTATTAATGAACAGAGCGCAATGACTCGATTCTAAAAAACTGGGTACAATCCACTTTAATTTAGGACGTTATAATATTATGATAATGTTACGACGTTCACAAATTTGTATAATACAAAAATTTTGAATATATTTATATATTATATATAATAAATTAAATTTTCATTATACTCTAATTTATTTAACAAATGCGAAGAAAAAGAAAATTGTGTTGGTTGCTTACGTTTTTAGTGATTAAAATCTTATTGAAATCGTCCCGTTTGATTTCCATCTCGTTGCCGACAGTCTGCCTGAACAATTGTTCCAGCCACATCAGGTTTTCACTGTCAAATCCTGATTTCACCCTAAGACAACAATTTTACGTTATAATCGATCAATATAGTTTATGAATAAATTCACGAGAAATAACGACACAAAATCAGATTATGTTTTTCATATTTTCCGAAAAAACATATGTCCGTATGCAAATTATATGGAATTATCGTTTTTTCTCGACACTTTAACACGATTTTTTCGATGAAAATTTTAACCAATTTACAAATGTATACAGAAAATGTATTAATAACTGTTAAAATAAAATTTTATATAACACCAAAAGTGCAGATAAATCCATGACTCTTGGGACTTATGCGTATGCATATTTGTTCGAAAAACGTATACATTTATTTTATAATAATGTCAGGAATTTAAATTTAACTATTATTAATGAATAGGTCTAGATTGCTTTGATAAATTTATTTATTTTTTGCTACATACTTTTTTGATTTTAATTGCACATTTTGAGTAATTCATAAAATAAATCTTAAATATTTTTTAGTTCAAACGAAATATATAATATTCATTGATAATAATTGACAAAACAATTTACATTTTTTTAAAACTAAATTCAATAAAAATAAATATAACAAAAAGGCCACTCGTGTTACGGTTCATACGATTGGGCGAAGTTAAATTGGTATTGTTATTTTTAATTTAAAAGCAACATTAATTCGTTAAAAGAAAAAAGATGCTAAAGGAAATTTCATGTAGTTTTTCTGAAATTTAAATTTAACACGCTTACAAAAAATTTCTAAAAAAATGTTTTAATTAATAAAATATTATATATTATCTTATGTGGTAGAAAAAATTTTAAATTTTAAATACAAAAAGTGTACACGGTCAAATCGAACGTGTTTGACGATTTTATCGATTTCTTTCTTTTTTTTTTTTGAGAAAATCTAGAAACGCTAGTACCGACCACATATGATTTGCTAACGGAAAGAGGTGAAAAACTTCTCTATTTTTGTACGAGAAAAATTGTTCCGCACCGAGAAAACAAAACCGCATCGTTATAAAACTAATACGCATTATTCATTTCGCTCAAAATATAAAATTATATCGTTAGATCTATTTTTTTTTAACGTACAATTTATGTGGCACGAGAGACATATCAAGTCGAATTGTCCTGATTTTCTGCAACACGCATTCCTCATTTTATCCCCGTGTAGGCTCTGTGTACCTAATTAGTTTACATTTTTTTCCCTACCTCAGTCATACATTTATGTTACAGAAAATAAAAAACGCGGTATTTAAAATCTTATATAAAAAAAAAAAAACAAAATATTTATATTATAACGATAATCACCTGGCCGGGTACGTGATCGTAGTTAACAAATCCATTGCTTGTGATGGCGTGATGATTCCGTCCGAATCCTTGTCGATGAGTCGGAATACTTTTTCGACGATCTAAACGCGGCGAAAAAAAAAACAAGAACAAATATTTTTTATTTACCTCATAAAACGAAAAATAAGTGTTTGTATATATTTATTTCTTTTTCTCGTTCGCGCAACGCGTACACAAATTCACACTCGTCGCACACAATAATACTACGTTTACTTATTATTATATTATAATATTGTACGGTTATACAAGTTAATTCGATATCGGATTTGTGTGTCGTCCGAACACGGTTCGGCGGACGTTTAGAGACACTCACTCGAGAGAATATTATTATTTCCGCATCGATTACACATACGGAGGAGTACATCGTAAAACGCGACAATATCTATTAAACTGCATATGGCAGAAGGTTTTTTTTTTTTTTTTTGGCCGATAACTTGACAATGTAATATTTTAACGTTTCAAAGTGGCGGGAGAAAAGTATATTCAAAGTACAACGCGTGTGTAGCAAAAAAAAAAAAACGATTCGGTTGTCCTCTCAAAGTCGTAAATGACGTCCGCGTCATATTCGTCGAAACTAAAAATGACAAAATCAGAGATGATTTTTGTTATTTTTTGTTATTTTTTTAAACTTTGTGTACCGAAAATTCGATATTTTCTCTCGGGCGCCGGACGATACTCGTGTCCAGTACGCCGCATATGTTTACGAAATACAAATACATTTAAACGTTGACTTATGACACTTTATAAGTATCACAAATTGAAATATGACTTCGTAATAAAAAAAAAACCCCCCATTTAATCGACATATTTATGACGGAAATAAAAAAAACGTTTTCCGAGAATATTTTTGTTTTTTTATGAGAAGTGACTTTTGGTATTAAAAAAAAAAACATCTGTTAACTGCTATAAACCGAAAACTGTTTGGCTATGCTCGTATTTATAACTAGTCCATATAAATAGTTTAATTTTCTATATTAAACGCCCATTATATTATCGGGATTTCATTTTTCAAAAAAGAAAAAAGCGGCCGAAATCGATTTGAATTTCTATTTGCCTATAATCGTGAAAATCACGAAAATCGTTCGTTATAAAGTATTCGGTATAAATCGATATACACATGCATATTTGATCGAACCACTGTGAATTTTATTTGTTTCCATTGTAAATAATATTCGTCCTCCGTGTAATTTCAGTAATATAAAAACAAATTTTCCTACTAAGGGTTTACGATTTATAACAGCACTTTCTTAACGTAAACTACGAAAAAAGTTATTATTATTATTTTTTTTTTTTTTTAATCGTAATAAATACAATCATTTCTGGGTTTATTGAAAATAATAAACACTTTGATTCGAAACGACGGTAGCCAATAACGATTTCAAAACTAATCGATCGAACCAATTAAAAACAGTTAAATTGCCGAATATCGAAATTTCTAAATATTTTTGCTATTCAAAATTCTTTGCGCTGCCCACAAAATCTCGCGTGAATGATCATTTTTCACAACGCGAAAAATCAAAACAAATATATTCAGCACACAGATTTTCGTCACTCGCGATTTTAAATATTGACAATATCCTTACGATATTAAATTGGACTGAATATTTCAGATGCATACACGCTACGGACACAATGGACATTCGTTAGCATCATCTTTTATAATAAATATTTATTTTTTAAAATTAACGAAATATTTATGAATTGAGTTACGAATTACACATATACTCGTAGTATTTATTGTAATTTATGATACATACGTTGTTTTTGGTTTTATCATAATACGAACATTACCCGATTTGTATTGCACGTATACGGTGTTGGGAGACCACATACGACCCGATGAGACTAACAATATTTATAGAGGGAGCTACGACCGATATATTTGATTGCTCTCACACGCCTGTGCCAATACTTTGCGTACCGCGTAAAGACTATAAAAATCGTCATACACATTTAGAGGAGAAAAAAATTATATTTGCAATAAAAGAAACTAATATAAATCGTCATAAGCGTCGAAATACGAACGATTACGCGTTGATTCGACGACAATTTGTGTGTTTTTTTTTTTAATTCATTTTAACAACAACACCGGTATATACGCGCGTATACAATATAATTATATATGCCATAATAATAATAATAATAATAATAATAATAATAATAATAATAATAATAATAATAATAATAATAATAATAATAATAATAATAATAATAATAAGCGAGTGCTATAAAATCCGTAGCGTGATGATGTCATCATTAGCGGAGCGAACACCGTCCGCGCGACCGAACGCTTAACGACATCCTGACACGAAATTTTTATTTTCTTTTTTTGAATAATATACAAAATACGTGTCACATATATAAACATACGTATAATATGTTAACGCGGTTACGTAAAATTGTTAATGTTTTTTTTCTTTTTTTTTTTTTACGGTGCACAGAAGCAATGTCATTATGTAACCCGTTTACAGGGATCGAGTACGAGTACTTTTAACTAAAGTACATGAAAAAAAAAAACAATTCGAATTATTACGCGGTTTTTTTTTTTTGTCGTAATTACTAGGTATGAATACGACGAGACACTGTAGACATTGCGGTACAGTGTTATTAAAAAATAAAAATAAATTCTCCGGTTATTATTAAAAATATATTAAACGATGATTTTCGTTTTCTTGCCATACTCGCAACGTTTTTTCCACTATGCGTTCCTCCTAACGCGACGAAAGTTTGCGCGTTAAACGGAATAATTTATTTGAATCGATTTGATAATTTCGTTATAACGATTAATTGGAAAACGGTGAACGAGAATAGTTAGGAGGTAAAAACATCGTAAAAATTACAAAATCTGCTTAAAAGGCCATTTTTTTTTTTTTTTTTTTACAATGGAATTTTTAAAACGATATATTTTATCCGTACGAAATGGGAACATTATTGAAATCGAATATAAATTACGTTCACAGTGTTAATGAATGGTTTAACTCGACAACAATATCATAAAACACACCTAAAACCGTACAAAAAACGATTGTGTTTTTTTTTTTACTTAATGTATTCTTACGATTTAAAAAATATGCTCGTTTATGTGTTTTAGAAGTGAACGTTTTAAAGGAAAAAAATATATTTTTAACGACAGTTAAGGCCTTTTGGGACCTATCGATACGAACACGTTATACGTAATATGTTATAAATCAGAGCTCGATTCATTTTTTTCTGAAATGCTCGACACGCGAAGCATTCCAAGATGTTTCAAACACACGTTACATTCTACTAACAAGCCTACGTTTTTGTGGGCATTTTTATTCTTTTATATCAATTTTAACCTATTATTAATAATATTAAGTGGGCGGGGGGGAAGGTAAAAAGTAAAATTCGCCGAAAATTGAAACGTAAACGTACAATTTCTTTTACACTAATACACTGTATCAGATGATTTGGTTTTTACGACTTTCATGTGCATTTTCTTTTCTTGTGTGATAACGTTGTTTGGAACGTGTCAATTGTCTTCAAAAAATGTAATTATTTGTAATAAGCGAATTTGTTTTTATAAGATTTTCTTACGCCACAAACGCGTTATTTACTTAAAGATCGTTAAAATCCGAGTTCCAGTTATAATAACACGATCCGTAATGACGTGCAGCAAAGGACTAGCGTTTTATTTTTCTTTCGCGTAACATATTATGACAAAAAGAAAAAAAACACGCGTTGTAATTTTTTCACCGTAACTATGTGAATTATTCAAAAGACAAATCCGTTTTCACGACGAACGAATAATTATTAAAAAAATATTACAAAGTTTACTTTTTTCCCGATATAGAGAAAAGAAAAACAGACAGTGTCAAAAATACTCGTATATGAACTGTATAACCACGTATCCCTCCCACCCAACCTCATTCCCGACAAAAAAAAAAATATAAAAACGTATTATACTTTTCGTTTATACAATAACAATATTGTCATTTTATAACGCGTTTATTTATTATATTATGCGATGTATAGAGTTAAGTGTTGTTCGTTACGTTTCAAAATTGTTTTTTAAATTTCTTTTTTTTTTCCTAGTAGTTTTTTTTGCCGATTTGTCTACGGTCACGTATCTCACAGGTTTCTACGTTTTAATCGCCGACAAACCACCGGCGAAAGATTTATATCACACACACGTCTACTGCTATTCAATAATAGGTGCGTCGTAAGTTACGTTATTATGTGATATGTGCGCGCGTCTTGTTTAGCGAGAACAACGACATAATAACGTGTCGCTCGTACGTATAATAATAATAATAATAATAATAATAATAATCGAACGTTTCATCCGAAGAAGAAAACAATTTTTTTTTTTAAATTCCTAAAACAATGTGTAGAATGAGCGTAGAAAAACGAAAAAAAAAACGAAATATTACGAAATAATCACTCGTTGACTCGTAACGCAAGAAAAAAAAATAACAAAACAATAGTGCGAATTTTACGAGAGTCATTCGCGTACCGAAAAAGAAACGGTTTTTTTTTTTTGCTTTACGTATACGACCTGCAGCAATCGACTGTAATGTTACTATAATCGCGATAAATACAATAAATATCGGCCCACAACGGATTAATACGCGATACGAATCTGTAAATTTAATCGCGCGTGTTAATCTCTGCATACGCGTGTCCACTCGTTGTGTCTGAGAGACGACCTCGCGGGTATTCGGGAGAATTATTATTTATTTATTTTTAAAAAGTTTCACGGAAGTTCTCAAAGTGTGGATCGAGAAACATTTTCACGTAAAAAACACGAGCCGAAAAAGAATTATTATTATTATTATTATTATTATTATTAGTATTATTATTATTATTAATCTATTTGAAAGACGATGCAATAAAAATGAGTATCAACGGTAAACATTTAACGGTGTTCTGGTTTTCTATTTAAAACACTTTTCGCCTGAACTATAAAACGATGCTTTCCGTCCGATTCTTCATTTACAATCTTGTGAATTTGGATTTTTTTTTTTTTTTTTGGTCAAGTTTATTTATTTATTTCACTAAATAAATCAACAACATTATTAAAATATTATATTGTTAACGTTCTAATTGTTGCATATTTCATACCAAAAAAAACAAAAAAAATTGACTTGGATTCGTTTAAATTTGAAAAAAATGGTTAGCATCTATAAAAAGTTTGGAAACCTCTGCACTATAACGCACTCGCTAAATTGCGAATATTGAACATACTCAGAATAAGACGTGTCCGTGACGGTATTTTCATTTTTATGCCGCGTAAATTTCAAATAAACTGCAACCACGATTCGTGTAAAATAATCGGAAAAATACTCGTCGGAAAGAGTAATAATTTTTCGCGAGAAAATAATGACGGGAAAGGGAAATATTTAGAAAATTCAAGAAATTCGAGCACGTAAAACGCAAGAAAATCGTAACGATTGACGATTTTACTTTTATTATAACACATTATTTCATTTCAGCAAATTATTTCCCTTCGTGTTATTTTCCAATGTAATATTTTTCTGCTTTTTTGTTGTTTCATTTTATGTGTTTCTAAATTTTATGTAGTTACCATTAAATATTTTCCTTGATTCTTAATTCTCACAAATTATTTTCATTATAATTTTTACTTATTAATTTCCCGATTTTTATAGTCTCTCTAAATCACAAGTACGAGGCTAAGGGCAGGAACGATTAAAATCGTTTTTAAATATCGTTTGTAAAGCAAAATGTATACACACTTTGTATATAATACAGCGATAATAATTTGTTCCTTTTTTTTATCCATCAAATTTAGAGCCGTAACGGACGGTTTTCCAATGGTTTCGAGTCGTCGTTGCAATGCCGTGACGTCGGAGATGGCATTTCTCGTAAGTCTCTATTATTACGTCGTATGGTCGACTATAAAATCAAAAAAAAAATAATAATAACTGATTTAAGAGACTAGTAAACGAGTTTTCTCAAACATGTTCGAAATTTTTTTTTTAATTTTAAGTTTAAAACATTTTATTACACTGCGACTCGCGCGTTACGTTTTCCGCTGATCTGTACTGACCCATTGAGTCGTTAAGCCATTTGGGCGAGCACGTTTTTTTAGAAATTTTACCAATTTTCTAAATTTTTCATTTCTGGGAAAAAAAAATGAGTGAGACTTTGGATTGTTCTTAAAATTAATAATCGGACAAATCTACGGAATGTCAGAGAGAAATCTCCAAACGCTTTTGTGTTCTCGGCTACTTTGAGAGCCACTTTATACATTGAACTTAAAATTTTCAACCAATATACGACATAAGCAATCTTGAGAATATTACTAAGTATATAAATAACTAATTGTTTTTATTATTATCGTATGTATACAACACAAGAAGTTTTCAAAAAATATAAAAATATCGTTTTCTCAAAAACCAAAAGTACGATTACTTAAGCATATTAGATAAGCGGGATTCTGGACAGTAATAATAATAATAATAATAATAATAATAGTAATAAAAATAAGAAATAGAGAAAAATAACTGAAACGATTATGGCGAGGAATCAAGGGCGTAGCCTGCAGGGTTAAGGTTCGCAGAAATTTTCGGCCTTGATCGAAATAATTGATTTTCGAAACTCGTTTTTATTTTTTTTTTGATTTGCGTCATAAACATCCCTCGGCGTCAACACGACATTGCACGGAATTGTGTAACTATACGTGTGTGCGTGTGCATAGCTGTTGGCCAAATGAAAAAATATATTTCGTTATAAGAATATAAATAGTGTGTACTATTTCGTAAGTACGCGTGCGTGTAAAAGCGAGAATAACACAAGAATTAATATCCAACGCGTTTCCGACGATATTATTATTATTATTATTTCGACGGAATTTAAATGAAAATTACCGTACCTTACGGTGCAGGCGACGATGAGATTTCGTTCGTTTACGATTTTAAAGTGAAAAATTTAAAGGTTTGAGTAGGTAAATAAAAAGAAAACGATTCGTGAGCGTACAGAGTCCGTCGATACGTATTCGCTTTACGTGTATTCGTTGGCCATTTCGTTATTCCATAGAAATTAGTTTCGCCTATTATCGCCCCAAACTTGATCATATTTTTTTCCCCTAAACAGCTATTGATTAACTAACATGAATTTATAATTTATATCAGTTTATTCGAATATAATTAAAATATTTAATATAAATTAATTGAATGAATTGAGACAAAGGTTGTGGTCGAGTTCGTGGAAAAAAATTGACTCGGCTGGGTTAAATGAATTTAAAAGTAAACAGTCAATCAAAAATAAATTTCAACTGATTGCCATCGAAAGACATATTAATTAAAACAGTTTATTTCTTCGCTCTTTTACATTTCATTTTACTATTTACGAATCTTCCATTATTATTATTATTATTATTATTATTATTATTATTATTATTATTATTATTATTAAAAATAAGAATTAATTAATTAATTAATACACGGAACCGTGTGCGCGCTACAGGTGGTGGTATCGCTGGTGACGTTATGGACGACGGTCCGCGGAAGACAAGGCGACGACAACGACAGCGGACCGGCCGCCGCGTGGCCGAAGACGGCGGCGGCGGTGGTCTGCGATACGATCACAGTGCTGGAGAAGAAATCGAGTTCGCTGAGCAAAGGGGTGATGGTGGTGGCGACCGACTGGTCGGCGGACGGCGACGTGCCGCCCGGATTGTTGTGGACGTTACAGGCCCGTCACGTGCAGCCCGTGTACACGGCCGACGTCGATCACCTGTTGGCCGACGGCCGGGACGCCGGCACGGACGGCCACGGCGAGGACGCGTTGCCCGCGCTCTGCAGACATCCGGCCACCGCGGCCGAGCGCGGCCGCGCGCCCCTGTTGCCGCTGAGCGCGCGCTACGTCGTCCTGTTCCGCGGCCGCGGCCCGTCCGACTCGTTCGACGCGCTGGCCGGGCTCAACTACACGTTCTGGAACGTGAACATTTACTATCTGATCGTGGTGCCCGATTTCGACCTGACCGTCCGGCAGATGGTCTACGGACTGTGGCACAATCTGTCCATTTACAAGTACGCGTACAGACTCGGAGAGAGAAAGAGAGAGACTGCGGATGAGTTTGATGGCGCGTCTGAGAACAGAGTGCGCGAACTATCGACGAACTAAGTGACCGGCCAAAGGGAGGGTAGGGAGATTTCCGATAGATGAGATCAGCTATATGGGCGCGTTTTTGTTATAAGGAACAATACGAATGGTTAGGACGCCGCCCCCCCTGCCCGCGAGGAAGTAGCGGAAAACCATTCGGGTGACCCACGCAAAACAATGTTTTTTCTGATACGAAATATGGACAATTGCCGTAATAAAAATTATTGAAAAAATATATTTTTATCTTAATCGTCCTACGCAGTTAAATTGCGTGTGTTCGAACGGTTCACGTATGACTTAGACGACTTGGAGTCGCAATGACGGCGTATTTACAATGTTTCTAACTCGTCTTGCACCACGATATACTGTTCCGGATATTACGTGAACGGTGAATAATATAATATTATAAAATTGAAATTCCCCGTATTAACGCGCGCGACTCCGTGTATACAAAACAGTCAAGCACAATCGAAATAAAATCACTTTATTTAAATACACGCGCGCGAAGCGCCAGCGGATGGTTTTGCGGGGCTCGAGAATTTCTTTTGCGAAACGAAAAAAAAAAATCGTATCGGAGGCTCTGGTGCGACATTTTTTTTTTTTTAAAGTTTTACATGATTTATACAAAAATATTTTTATTTTTTTTTTGCGCGCGCGTATACAATCAAAAGTAAAACTCTTCCGACACGTATTTATTTTAAAATTCAAATCTCGTTACCATAAGCCCGTACACTTGAGTATATACCGTATTCGAATGCCATAAACGTTTTCATACCACAGACGGTATGCTCGTTGTATTTACAAATTTGAAAACTTTCAGGCTTAGAAAACGTTGAACGCCGCGGGGCCGGCCGTTCTTTTTCACTTAACCAAAATCTCTTATTAAATATTACAATGTCAATAAGATGATCGCATTCGACCCCGCGGAGTCCATCGGGAAATCTACGAGTGTGCGTGTGTGTGTGTGTGTGTGTTTTTCAACGAGTCTTTTTTAAGAACAAAACAACAATTTTTTTTTTTATTATCCAAGTCCACGGGAGGCAGGATTAATCTAATATCCTATGCGATATAATGCGATGCGCAGGGTAATCGTGATCACGCCGACCGCGATCAAAATCCTCGATCCGTTCGTCCGGAACGCCGTGGACGGTCGGTTCTCGAACGTACCGCTGCGATCGACGCGGCGCGTACCGGCCGTGCTCAAGTCCCGGATCAAAAACCTGCAGCTGTTCCCGCTCCGGTTCGTGATCAACCAGCGGCCGCCGACGGTGATCGCGACGACGGACAACGGCGGCGGCGGCCGGGGCCGGCTCGCGTACGTCGGACAGGACGGGACGTTCGCCGCGCTGCTGGCCGCCAAAATGAACGCCACGCCGGTGTACATCTCCGAGCTGTCCGACAAGGGTAAAATCTATTACGGGTACAAGCGTTCCGGCACGAGGACGTACGGCACGTTCGCCGGCGTGATTGACGGCCGGGCCGACGTGTCGGCAAACGGACACTTCGTCAAGGACTATAACTGTTACACGGCCGAGCTCACCAGACACGTACGACTACGATAAACGGTTTTTTTTTTTATTATTATTATTTTTAAGCGTCGGAAAAAAATTACGGAAAAATTACGTAAAAAAAAAAAAAAAAAACGGGTGATTTATTCTCGATTATTTCTGTTCGTAATTCCGATACCAATTCGTAGAAACCTGAAATTTTCATTTGCAAACGCCCAGGGGCGTATTTACTTCGTCCCTTAGGGGGGGGGGCGAATAGAAAAATGGGCCCGTCGAATCTGTTGCCAACTTAGAATTATCGAAAAATTATATAAAAATAATAAGTTTTAAATAAAAAAATGTTTTATGACATTTTAGTTTTAGTTCGATTAATTTTAGTTGTCAGTAGATATAGGTACATACACAAGTATCTAGGGGGGGGGGCGATCGCCCCATCGCCCCCCCCTTGTATACGCCCCTGCAAACGCCTGTGGCTTATTTGGACGAGACAAATTTTTCGACGCACAATTTCTTTTTATTAATTTTGAGCTGTTTCGTAGACCGTTTCCTGAGCATTTTTCAATATTCGTAAAAAGAGATAATTTTTGGTTTTAACGCTTGCAACGATATCGGAAGTCTGTTACTAATTCAAACTATATTTAAAAAAAAATAAATAAATATCTTGAAAATCGTTAAACAAACAATTGCTTTTTATAAACATTTCAAATTTTTCGACGAAGCGAAGCTCCGCTCGGAATCGTTTTATCGAACGCCAATGATTTATATCGCGTTGCTTTCAAATTTATATAGTCAATATCCTAAAATCCTTAATCCAAGTGATCCACACAACATCCCTCTGCTCTTTACCTTTTTTTTTTTTTTCTTTCATTTTTTGTGTTTGTCGTTTCAGTAGGTCTCTGTGAAAAAAGCGGCAAAAAAATTAAAACGCGTCGCATTTCACAAGTCGATTTACTTGTGTTCTCTGCTGTTCGTTACTATCGTAATCGCTTGCGAACGTTTTTTGTTTTTTTTTTTTCATTTACTTTTTCGAATATTCGAAAATCGAATAATTATTTATAACAGTTTCGATCGGTTTTATATTGATATGTAAAATGGTAACGAATTTTCTTTTTTTATTGAGAAAATCAAATTTACACGCGAACAACGGGAGAAAATAAACATTCGTTATGGAATTTTTCACAACTCTATTTCTTCACTACTTATCCGTTAGTAGCGCATTTTTTTATTATTATTTTTATTTTTTTTTAGTACGTAATATTTCTTTTAACACTTTTTTTTCACATTATTAATGCACATAAAATTACAACTATAAAAAAATAAAACACGCTATATATCCATTGCGTATAACGCGTATGGAACACTCACGCACAGTTCTCGACTTATAAGTTTATTAATATTTAATTGCTAATGAAAATTTACACGTTTTTTTTTCTTTTCCAAAAACGTTTGGCGTATATTAATATAGACACGTATATCGAAACGTATGTAATCAATATCGCAGTTAATATTAACTCAACGATTAGGTAGGAAAACCAACTAAACAAATATATACGTTAAAAAAAAATGTTTTTCTTTTCTCTCCAAAAACATGTGATCATAATAATAATTTTTTTTTTTTTAAATATTTATAAACACAACCGCGGGTCACTATTATGCGTATCTTAGATCAAGGCCTAAGATTTTATAAAAAAAAAAAAAAAAATGTAGTTTCTCGTCTACATGAATATTATACACACGCGTTTAACTAATATCTATATAAGTATATTTATAACATATTTATATAACATATTTTATACGCGCGGGTGCTCGAGGGCGTCGCGTCGTCGTGTAGAAATCGCCGTAAAACATAATTCGTAATTTATGGCTCACTAAAATGTCTAAAAAACGAGTTGAATTATTATTATTATTATTATTTAAAACGTACATATAGCGGACGCGTGTACAAATTATTGTTATATCCATTTTTTTTTTTTTTTTATAAAAGTCTTTCATCCGAACACAAAGACCACGTACATTGTACAATACTGTACTAAAAACACCAATAATACTTATTTTATACACTATTGTAACACCTGTTATTAAATTATTTACAACGACACACTATAGGCACGCGCATTGTATACGGTAAAGTCAGACGATATTACGTATGTCACCTTCGTTTTAAGCATGATAATATATATATATATATAATTTATTTAAATCATTTTCGTTAGTAAAATATATTAGACTACAGCAAAATCATAAAAAAAGCATCCAAATTATACACATATAACATTATAGAGTATAAAATATGGTTGTTAAGAACGTCGCAGGAGACACGACGTCTCTTACGCGAATATTATACTCGTATATTAGAGAAATAATTTTTTGGGGAAAAAAAAAAAAGAGTAAAAACTTTAAATCGTAAAATAAAATTGAGAATCCTGAAAACTATAAAATAATACAGCGGTAACTATGTGTATAAAATGTAATATTTATTTTTCGAAATCGTAATTTTGTCTACCGAATTAATAAAAACCTTTATTTTTCATTATAAAAAAAAAATTATTGTTGATACAGTCACGAAGACGAGATTTGGGTAATAATATTTCCATATCTCGTTTCGATAATTTTCTAGATGACGGGCGTGGCATAATACAGCACGAGTCGAAAATGTTTTTGGTTATGTGACACGCGCGTCCATTTTATAATATCTAATATTATTCGAAACGTGTACAACTCGTAACAAGTTTGCGTGTGTATTGAATGTTTTCCGTTCGAATTACAATAATAATAATAATAAAACATTTACACGTGTACTCGGTAAAAACATAATAATATAAACGCGACATTGTATAGGTACGGAGCACAGACACGACATTACGTAACTATATTTTTTTCTCAATAATTAATTACCGCGAATGTCCATCATAAACGCGGGGTCATATCGTTTCGGTATAATATATAAATAAATTATTATTATTATTATATTTGAGGTATAAACCAAAAATAATATAACACATTAAAAATGTCGCAGTTGAATATTAAATAAATGTCTAAAAGAAAAAAGACGACATTTAAAAATAAATAAATGAATATAAAAAATACGTTTGAATAATGATAATTATAAAAAAAAACATTGACACGATCACAAAAAAAGAACATATATATGTATTTATATGCAATGTAACCTGTAGGTATTATATATATAAGAATTATAGAGGTGTGTACTTATTATATAATATAATATATATACATATATATATTTTTTTTTTAATAACAACACGACAATATATAAATGTATACGATGCAGTGACACGACCATTTTAATTCTTTCTGTAGGAGTCACTATATAAGATTTCGTCGTTACACCATTGACGAGATTTTAGATAATATTATCAAGGACTGATACACACACACACATATATTAACGAAACCGTTTCTTGTAGGCGCCTTAAAATGACCCGTGCAACGAATAAATGTATTATATTTATATTCATTAATTATTGCTATAATACTCGGGTTTTCTATTCGTCCAATTCAAAACGTTAACATTTTTATATAAACTTATAATATGTGAATGTCTCACCGGTTTTTTTTTTTATACATGACTCTCATTTTCATTCGCTAAAGGCCGTGCCTTGTCGTTACAAGTCTGGATCTCAATTGTACTCAGTTCGCAGCCATCGTTTTCATATCGGCATATCGGTTGCTGTCCAGCTCGTCTCCTCGTTTCTTCAACAAATTCCTTCCTTGGTACCTTCCTCTACTTTTATAATGACCAATTTACCCGTTCTCGAAATGTGTACGCCGTAAACGAATTATGCCTCAGCGGGTGGCCGAAATTTTTCCGCTCCATCATCTTACATGTGTACTATGAGAAATCCTTTGCCTCCGCCCACTTGGTTTAATACATCCAAGCCGCTTTTCGTTCTTGTCCAGCTAATCCTCATTACAATTCTCCAACTACACGTTTCCCCCCATTACTTTCTCTTTGTCCCGTCCAATGACGGTGTACGTTTCACGACCGTATTACACAACGCTCCACGCATACCATTTGGAAACACTGATTTTTATATCAGGTTTTTTTGTAATTTGTAAGCTATTTTTTTTTTTTAATGCCCTTTTCGTCACGACAATCCGTTGTCTATACTATCTATTGAGCGTCTTCACTATCACTAGTTAACAATTTACTAGTTGAACTGTTGGAAATGTTCAACTATTGTTTGTAAAACGTCGACAATATTCAAATTTCACCGCCACACACACACACACACACACACACATCTTTTCGCCGCCAATACCTAATAAATCGTGTGCGTGTCATTATTGTGTCGTGCAGATAACCAGCGATAAAGTGTGTCTGTTGACGCCGAAAGCGGGCGTCATCCCGCCAGTGATGACCGTGTTGATGAGCTTCCAGAGAGAAGTGTGGATGATGACAGCGATCACGTGCATAATAGTCACGATCATATATTACGCGGCCACGGCACTGGACGCGCGGCGGCCAAGACTCACGGGATGCGATTTGGGGCTGGAGATTTACCGGATGTTCATCGGGGCGCCGACGAACCGGATTTTCGCGTATTCCTGTCAGAGGATTTTGACTTCGTTCTGTCTGATTTTCACGCTCATCATTCTGAACGCATTCCAGGTATGTTCGTCGTGCATCGATCGTGCCCGAACCGCACCGGTTAATAATGTCGTACTGTTTTATACAATAATACGTTCGTGGCGCGGGGACGACGTGTCCTAGGAGTGTATTTAGCTCGCGCGAAATTTCCAGGCCGTATCGACTCTGAAATACGTTCCGGCCAACATTAAAAATGACATTGACCCGTACGCGCATAAAAACAATATATTGTGTACGCTGTTCGCGCAGGGCTCGCTGGTGACGTTCCTGAGCACGCCTATGCACTATTCCGACATCAACACGTTTACGGATCTGGAAGAGTCGGATTTGCCGATCCGTACGTCCAGCATCAGTTTCAAGGAGATACTGACGGGCGACCCGAACTTGAAGTCGCTGGCGTACCGCGTGGAGAAATGGGCCAAAGAAGAAGACATACACAATTCGGACGGCCGGTACGCAGGATTTCAGCGCGTCAACGTGTTCAGCTTGGGACACTTCAAAGACGTGCTGTTCGTGGCCAACAGGAACAACACGCGCGTTCTGCACACCATGAACGAGTGCCTCATATCGTATTTCATATCGTACGCGGTACACAGGTATAGGTTTGCATATTTAGATAGACGCGATTGAAATGATTACAAATGAAAAAAAACTACAATTGTATATATTTATATATACACGTTTCCCCCTTTCACCACGGAATTTCACACGAACAAACAATCGTACAATATTGTTAAGAAATAAAAGAAAATTGGTTTTTTGTTTCGTATATATGTAAATAGGAATTCGCCGTACAAAAGAAGGATAAACATATTGTTGTCGTGGATCGATCAGGCCGGACTGGTGCTCAAATGGAACAGCGACGTGTCCAAGTACATATTCGATAAATACAAGCCAATCAATCCGAAAGACTACGAATCGTCCAAAGCGTTTTCCGTCAGAGATCTGGAAATAGCGTTCATCGTGTTATCGTTCGGCATAATTTTGAGCAGTGTTGTGTTTATCGTCGAACTGCTGTTGACGGACAAAGAACCGGAGACGCACGCGCTGCTGCCACCGCTTGCCGCTACAGCACCGGGTCATCCGCCTCATCATCTACCGTTCTTGCAATAACGCGCGCCGTCATAAATCAACACGAAAATTAATACTTTCTACACAGACTCGGTTTTTTTTTATTATTATTATACGTGCGGTATATATATATATATATATATATACACTAGGCACGCGCTGTAGTATTAAAAAAAAAAAAAAATTTCTCGCGGTATAGATGCGTATAAAAATACTGACTACAATATAAATTGTACGAGAGTGTTACTAGAAAAGTTAGATTTTTGTGAAATTTCGCACAAAAAAAAAAAAAAAAAAAAAGAGTCGAAAATTGAGTATTGAAGACGCAGCCGTGTTTCAACGTGTTTAAGCGTAACCTCGAATAACCGTAGTGTGAAATTTCTTATATTAAAACGATTCTGCACTATAACGTCTCTCTCGATTCTATGGGTGAGTAAAAAAACAAAAAAAATACAAGCGGATTTCAAACAATTAGTGTACAAATAATATAGAGGTTATATTTAAAAAAAATATTACACCGCCTTTCCTTTTTTTGTTCCATCTCAGAATCCGTTGGACACATTTTTTTTTCATTGGTCGAGAAACGTAGCCCGCAGCAGCACACTACTCTCGTACAGTTGTTTGGTAAGAAATCGAGTGTTTTAACGCGAATGGGTGCGCAAACCAAACCAAAAAATTACACGAATAATAATTGCTCCCGTAGGTTGACGCGTACGTACGAATGATGAAACGTTTACGTGTATTTACATTATAATGTGATATGTTACATGATAATATATTGCACAATATAATATATAATCCGATTATTATTATTATAAGTACGCATATATCGGTGTGTAACGAGCGAAAACGGGACTTGAAGACGGAATTTTCAGGGCCATTTCGATTTTAGAGACAGTAAGGAATCCGACACGCGACGAGTTTCTTTTATTTGACCGACTAAAACGATAATAACGCGAGCGACCTTCCTATACTACGGATTATTATTATTATTTCGTAAATATTCGATTAATATATAATACACAGTGCCGACGACGATATCGTCCATAAAATTGATACTTGGAAATCGAATTATACTACGTACATATTTTATAAACGATTTTTTTTTTTTAAATATATTTTCCTTCAGTACAATAATATTATGTAGTTATATAAATTCCCAGGCGTTTTACACAGAACGAGTGTATTAACAAAAAAAAACTATATTACCCGGCTCGTTATTATTAATCCGCCTACGCGGTATTGCAAACTCCTAATTCATGCACTGTAAACATTATTTTTTAACGATTCCCGGACGACTCTTCGGAAATCGGTTGTTACAGTTACGATGAGCTACTGGGAGTCCGGTATTCGATTGAAAAAGGGAAAAAAATAAAAGATTTAAATCATCGCGAAATATCAATATAACGAGACACGGTTCGAGATGTTTTTCCGAGCTAAGAGTAAGTCTCTTCAGGGGTGGAATGGGAACTGGAACTGTTGTTTGTCCTGGTCACCCATCACAGTGTTTTCTTTAATAGCAATAATTCCACTTCGAAGACTTTGTTTTTTCTCGTTACGTTTTAAAGCAAAACGATTGTTAAATCCTTTAAGTATATTTCTATTGGTATACAATAAAAACGATCAAAACGAGCCGTCTGTTGAAAACACCGGACCATCAGGCCATGAAAACTATCATTTTCCAAACCGCCCAGACCGCTCCTGATGGGAGTCCTATAAAATCTAAACCGTGCCGGATTTGAGTGAACCGCACGGCGGTTTTCGCGAGTTCTCCACATTTAATTAATGATTTTTGCGTTTTTCGTTTTTTCGAACAACATACGTTTGAAAAAGAGGCCCGATGAATAACCTTTTTTATAGCGGACACGTTTTATACGCACGTACAAACACCAACGGACAATGCAGAACGAGTACAAGCGCGTATCCGATGTCGTGTTGTTTGTGTTTTCGTTTGATTCGCGTTCAACAAAGCGTCGAGTCGGTGCGGCGCGGGCAAAACGCTCGTCTAAAAAGATCGTAAATAAATCGAACTCGTTGGATTGTCGCAAGTCGACATGTACCACTGTTATATATATATATATTATATTTTATATATATAAATAAAAGAAGAAAAAATAAATCCTTTAGCCACGGCGTATACTTTACTATCTTTTTATCTGTTCCCGTAGATCGTTGTAATAAATTTCTGTGCCGGGCGTACGCACGCGACGCAGTTTTTTCAAAAACGCGCGTTCCATTACTATGCTATTGTAACGTAGCGTTTTCACGCGTACCGCACGGATAATGATAATAACTAATAAATAATAATAATAATATTATTATTATTATTATTATATGGTAAACTACTGACTATAGTATTGTAATACACGATTGTGCCTTATCGACAAATACACGCACGGGTTACGTGCTGGTATAAAAAAAAAAAAAAAACATGACAAAATTGTGTAGCGCGCCCAGAGAACCGTCGAATAAACGTTAAAACGACGGTAATGCGATAAATAGATTAATTTTTGGATGTTACGCGAAACGTACACGATAGAGCCGAAGATAGTATTTAATGATAAATAAAGATATTTTGAGAGTTGCGTTGTACGAAACTCGTTTATTTTATACTACGCGGATTTCGACCAATAAAAAAAAAGTGATCGTCGCAGGATAAAAAAATAATAATAAATAAATTCAAAGATTGGAATCTAAAATGAAAAAAAAATACATATAGAAAATTATAAATATTACGCATGAAAGTTGGTTCGATTTTATATTATATATATAAATTTATAGTTTTTTTTTTTTACATATTCTTTTTATTCTTTCATTAATTTGATTTCGTGTTTTTGTTTTTACTGTTTTTATTGACAAAATAATACACAACAAATAACAATTATTAGCCCTAGTTAGAATTTTGTAAAACGTACATCTTTTTTTTTGTTATTAAATGATGTTTTTACAGAAAAGTATTCTCATACAACGATAATTTAAATAATCTATAGTGTAACTATACGTTACATAAATAAATAAATATATATTTATTTATTGTATTTCTAGGCCACATTCGATTGTGTAATATATTATTTTAGCTCTTAAAAATTATTAAATCTTATCCAGTTTTTAATTTTTTTTTTTTTGTTTTGTTTTGCTCTAAATATGTCATATCATTATACCGTATTGTGACTAGTTGTTGTTGTTGTTGTTGTTGTACGTGATCGATCGAAATTCAGATAATTCGGCCACTCGGTCAAATTAAGGAAAACGATACAAAATACTTTTTTTCAATGTTATTATTATTATTATTATTATATATGTATTTCTTTATAATTAACCGATAATTGCTAAAATATTATTTTAAAACTGTCGTACAACGAATTAAAAAAAAAAAAAAAAATTCAAATACAATTTAATTATTTTTTTATTTTTTTTGCCCCTCATCTGACACGTGCATAATAAGTTACGAATAATATCACGTATTCTATACAGTACGGTCAGACGGTATAATAGTTAATACGCATTAACGTTTAATCGGTTTTATTCCCCTTACTGTTATTATAATATTATATAAATATTTATTATTTAAACGTTAAAATAAAAAAAACCGCTCGAGTCGGAAACATTTATATTAATAAATAACGGCATAAAACCAGTATGGAAGAAAAGAATAAAAGCAATTAGCACTTAACACGAAATACGATTTGAAATATGTATAACGACGCGCCGGCGGAATCGCGTCCAGAATTTTAATAAGCTGCCTATAACAATATGAACTGGAAAAGGATTTATCGATTTAAAATCGCGTCGGGCGATTGGTGGTGTAATAAAATAAAGAAATTTATATCGTCCTTCTTCGCGTTTGCTCGCAGTGTATTATTATTATTATTATTATTATTATTATATGTGGAACAGTATATAACCGTATACGCGTATATTATTCTTAATAAATACGATTTTTAGCGTTCGATCCGAGTAGTGTACGATATTATCGCGCATGAAAAACGCGAATATTTATATATATATATATATATATAAAAAAAAACTAATTACATTCGTATCGTAGAAAAAGATTTGAATTATATAGATATATATGTATATATATATAATTCAAATCTTCAGAAGTCTAATGGCACGACACATTCAAAGGGGGGAGAACACGTCGAGTCTGTATCACCCCTTCTTTAAATCCCGCTTGGTATACATACATACGAGTATAAATAAAAATTATTCTGGACCTCCCTCTCCCCCATTCCTTGAAAAAATCATGATTGCGCCACTGTTTTTTTTTTTTTCTTCTTTCTTCCTTTCGTTAACTCGTCCAAACGCGTGTGTCGTAACGCCCGTACACTGTATTATATTTGACCCGATTGTTTTTTCTTTCTAATTAGCCATGTCCATGCAGACTATATATATATATATACAATATGTATGTGGCTCGTAAAACCCAATATAACGGAATGGGTGCAGGTCTTGTCTTCAGACGAGAATATTTAATGAAACAAAAAAACGTTTATTAAAAAACATTTAATAAAAAATAATAAAATCTATCGTGTGTTGTGTGTGTGTGTGTGTCCACGTAGTCACGGTCGCTACCGATTTTCTTGTCCCGACAATAATTCGTTGAAAACGATTATAACGATTGTGTCGATCGTAAATTTATTTATTATGAATTCAAATTGGAAAAAAAGAATATTCGCTTTTACTCTTTTTCACTCTCGTTATACGCCTCGCGTCGAAAAAACTTTATTGCATTAATCGATTCGTCTATATCATATTAAACGTATTAAACGAGAATTCGTCGCGCGCAAATTTTATTGATAAATGTGTGTATCCCGTAATATCGTCAGAATTTTGTTGAAAAATCATTGCAGATATTTTACTCTCGATTAGTTTATTGAAAATTCGTTACGATGTTATATTATATTAACGCTGGGATTTCTGATTTTGTTTCTGTCCCTCGGTTCACCGAATTAGTTGTTACAAATGAGTTTTTGATATTTTATTAGATGGCGAAATAACGAATGTAAAATCGTATATGACCAACGTTCGCGTAATATTATCGTTTTGTACACGTCAAAAGACTTGTATTAATGTTATTATTATTATTATTATTATTATTATTATTATTATTATTATTATTATTATTATTATTATTATTATTATTATTATTATTATTATTATTATTATTATTATTATTATTATTATTGAGCGCAATGTAAAAACATAGTCGACCATGTAAATCCATTCTACTCGTATATATAAGTACGTTCCGATCGCAGTTCGTTTTTTTTTTTTAAAACTTTAAGCAATAAATCAATATACGGGGGAGAAAATACGAATAGAAAAATAAATAAATATTTACTTGTAATCGAATTATATTAATAATAATTACGTTGAAAGAAAAGTGACGAAATTAAAAGCGATTTTAATATTTAATTTCTATATTATTGATACAGATCGACGAAGCCCTGCAGGTAACCATAGTAAGAAAAATGTGAAATAATCAATGCGCGAGGCACTAGACTTTATACCATCAAAAAAAAAAAAAAAATAGAAAAAAGTGATTAGAACACCGCACTGAATATAACCTACGCGTATGTTAATAATCAAAACACAATAAGACTCGTAGCAATGATCGGTAATAAATAACAATAATTTACACTATATAATAGTAATAATAATAATAATATATAAACATTGTTTTTTTTTCTTTTACGCGCGCGCATTTTTCAATAATAATTATTGCACTATCATCTCATCTCGTACGTATACAATCGAACGTACAACAGATGGCAGGTCATCAGACACATGTGTTTATATGTATGAAACGCGTATTTATCTAAACGATGATAATATTTTTTAATCTTGGCTAATATTTTGATTGACAACCGACGTAAGTATACATAAATACTACTCATATGCATGTATCGATCGCGGCGTCGAAAATACGAGTGAAAAATATATAAAAGTTGTATTGGAAATTTTCACCGTTCCAGAAAATTAAAATCACACGATATTGTGTATAATATAAATTTATATTTTCTGTTACATATTTTTATTTTTAAAAATCGTATTTTTGTATTATAATACGAGTCGCTTTCGTAACTCTGCACATGTACGTTTTTAACAATACGGATGTCGAATTTTTATTTATTACTGTTGAAAAACATTTAAAAAAAAAATATAAGCTTTTGAATATAATTTACAATAAAAATAATAATAAAATTATCGAAAATTCGGGAAAAATTCAGTTACCATTTTTTTTTTCTACACTAAGTTGGAATTTATTAGATTTTTTTATAAAAATTCGGGAATAATGAAAATAAAAACGAATAAAATTTTATTATTAGATTTTGAATTTGAATAAAAAAAAAAAATACGATTATATGTTTCCGAAATTCGAATATCACAAATTTGTATAATAAGATATTTATATTTATAAAAAAAAAAACATAATTAAATTTTATATATTTTTTCGTTGTATTTATTTATGAATAGTCTTTTTTTTCACAATCGATTGTGTTTCGTATTAAATACGAAAATAATATTATAACAGCGAGAAGAAATAAAAACGAAATCAACATCCGTGTAACTACAAGTCCATATCATGTTTTATATATGCGAGCATAACATTTTGTACATAGCCGTGTATTCGATAACCGTTATTATTAAAAGAAAAAATAATGCGAGTGGTACTCACGCCTTTCGCTTGGAATATTTGATAAAACTTTTGTAGGCCGATTGGTTGATCGCCACAGAGCACATACGCCACGCTTTCCAACTGTTCGGCCAAATCTCCTTGTTTTTCTTCCCTGTAGAAATAATAAATAAATAATGAGGAATTCGCTCTTGAAATAATTTTACCGATGAACCAATAGCGAGTAGTAACTATAGGTGGTTATTATTTCAAACGACGATTATATTTTTTTCTCGGGAATTCTTTTTAATTTTACTTGTCGGCATAATGGCCTATACGTACGAGGTACGTTGCGGAGACGGATGGACAACGAAAATAAATAATATATATTACACTTTCAATGTCACCACGAGCGCCGGCCGAAATACCGCGGGGCGAGAGCGTGTAACAATAAGAGATCGTTGTTAAGAACGATTATTCAAATGAAATTCACGCGTACAATCTCCCCCATCCCGAGTGTTAAAACACCGTTTCAATGTCATTTTTATATATATTATAAATATAAATAATAAATAATATATATATATATAGAAAAAATTATCAAATAATCATTTGGAAGACAAAAAAAAAAACAAGTGATTTTATGTATGACAAAAAAATAACAGCTTTCTTTCCGCGTACCGTCGTCGTTTACAAACGAATTTCGCGGTCTTTATTATTACGTATTTTCACAGGCGTTTTTCCACACCGGCTCTACGCATAAAATGTGTAATGTAATATATATATGTATATATATATTGTAAAAAACAAAAAAAAAACGTTTTAGGAATTTTCTTTTTTGCCGACTACAACGAACGTGTCGAACGCGAATACCGCGCGCGCACAACAAAACTGGACGATCGAACTCCGCTGCAACATCAAACGGTAAAAAAAATACGCGATTGTCACATGTCGGCGACGGCGGCAATCGTCACTCGGCCATTGTTTCAACGAACGCGCGATTATCGAATGTAAATAGTTTAACAGAGTAGTAAAAACAAAGAGGAATTTAGAAAATTAAAAATAAAAATCAAAAGGATTTGTAAAAATAAATAATCAAAATGATAGAAAAAAAAATTATAAGTTAATACTCGTGATAAAAAATACAACAACAATACATGTTGTTGTATTTTTTAATTTTACCTGATGATGACTTTTTGTCGAAACCGGTAGTAATATATAATATATACAACAACATTCTTTTATTTAATACTCATTGGCTTTATTCTTTTTTTATATTTTAATATACATTTGCATATACATGTGTATATTTATTTATTTTATATATATTTTTTTATTCGTAAATAGTTTATCGTCGTGGTGTTGTATTAACAACAATTACAACAACATCGATTTTCGTCAAAGAGAATAAAATATGGCGAGTGTTTTTCTGCATAACAAATCGTACAGTAATGTTCGGCGGTATTTATAATGCGGCGCGGTTGTTTCTACACGCTGTGAACGCACCGACGTTGCTCGATACGCGTTAAGAAAAAAATCGTTTCAGCGCTTTTGTAAATTCGGGAACGTTTCGTTCGACGATTCTCATTTCACGACGTTTTCAATCGCGCGACAGTTTCTTCATTTCAAAAACAACCCAATCGAATCGCTTTCGTATTCTCTCCTCCTCCCCGCCACAAGAAAAAAAAACGCGATTTCCACAAGACCCACTGCAGTAATTAAACGTAATATTGTTTTTGGCTAATAATGTAGAAAAAAAAAACCAAATACTTCGCCCGCACAATTAACAAATATACGCGTTGATTAAAGCGTTTCGTTCTTTCTCTAAATCACGTTTTCCATTCGCGTTTCAATGCCGAGATCGATTATGGTAGACGGCTCGAAAACGTTTCTCGCGACAACTCTTATGGAGCCGTTTCGAAAACGTATTTATAAGAGAGAAAAAAAAATTTGACGATTTCTCATACATTTGATTACCCGACGTGACAATAACAATAAGGCTCGAATGTTGGGTGGCCTATAAATAATCTTTACAGAGACCTTTAGAAATACAATTTACGATCCAAATCCTTTTAAAAAAATCACGTTTAAATTACGTAAATTATTAATTACAATTAATACATAATTAATATATATATATTTGCATATTAGAAAAATTAATGATTGCGTACATACGATGCATTTTATATTTCTCTTTTTCGTTCGGTTTTTCTTAACTTTTTACCGTTTTTTTTTTAAACCAGAACTCGCGCATAAATTTTAAATTATAAGTAAAATAAACAACGTGTTACGTGAAACACTAATGGTGAATTCGCGATTATTCCGTCGAATATCGAATAACAATAATAATACGGATTAAAAAAAAAGAGTGATCATAAAATGTAGGAAAATGCCTAAAACAAAAAAATTTCAAAAAAATCCCAAAGGCTTTTTCTAAAAACGTGACGGCCTCAGTGATAACCAGTGTTCGAATCTCGGAGTGGGCGAAGTGAACGGAAGAGCTTATTTTAAAAAACGCATTTCAACTTCATAAACGCGACGCTGATTTTTTTGTGTTCCAACGCTTTTACGTTTCTATCGTAATTTGAAACACACGCAAATATTACGCTCCGATTCAATAACGTTTTATCGCAGTGTGTTCCGACTATTACAATATATGTAAAAAAAAAAAAAAAACAATTTTTTCGTCCCCCTCCCCCCCTCGTCGTGTTGTACTCGTAGACTCACAGCGTGTCGACGTAGAGAGGTATGACATTTTCCGTCAGTTCTTCAAGACGTTTCGTTCTTTCACGCGATTTAAACCTTACGTAATAATAATAATATGTCTGTACATAAACACCTAGTTAAAAAACCCCGTGTATTTTAGTGTATTTGATCCGGCGACTTTGCGTGCTTATATAATACGATACAACAGGCGTTACCGCAATCAACGACGTTCGCGCAAACAGACGGTCCTCCCGCAGCATCGTTAAATAACGCGTACGGTACTACACCCCGTGTCGCGTTCCGTAACGCGCGTCTTGTCGTCGCCGAACAATCGGCAAACAGACAATACCGGTGACCGGCGAGTGGACTGGACCCCGCGCGGTCTTTGTCGTCGTCAACGATACAAAAAGAAGAGAAAAAAAAACGAAAGGAATCGCGGACGGCGTCCTGTAAGGAATAGGTGTTTATATACGCGCAGTGTGTTTTCGGTATACCGGTGTGCAACTTCGCGCGTAATATATGCTTTGTACATGATACGGTATCGCTGTTACGGAGGAAAAGAAAGAAAAAAAAAAGATGATTTATATACGTTATTTAACGGGATTACTATAGCGCGATCGGTGTTCTCGATCCGAGAACGATTTTGTAGGGAAAAAAGAAAAAGAAACGTTTTTTTTTTTTTTTTTTTACGCTATTCATCCATATCATTTATGCGTCGTGGTGGCGTGTAGGCATTCGGAGAGCGCACGCAACACGACGTTTGACCGGGATTTCGCGCCGGACGCCGCGACTACCGACCGACACCGCCGCCGTAATATAATATTTTTATATCCGTTGCGGCGGATTAACCGGCACGCGCGTGTTGATCGATAAGAATGGGGAAAAAAAAAAAAATGATTAAATCGCCGTCGCGGACCGGTTCGACCCACGTGTCACGGCGCGCCTCGGCCGCACGCCGCCGCCGCCGCCTCGGACGCGCAGTGGAAACTGCGCGAAAACGGTGGAGATAACGGCACGGCGCGCCGTGACCAATGACCACCACTGCGACTAAATATTAGAACGAACGCGACGTTGCTCGAGAAAGAGAAAAACTCTGTTTGACGGAAGAACCGCGTGATTATTATTATTATTATAATAACACACTCGTGCGCGATTTTCAACGAGAATTTACAATATTTTTCTTCTTCGATTTTGGCCGACTATGGGCCACGTGAAATAACTTATGATTATATCTCTCTTTCTTTTCTTCTTTTCCAATATTCTTTCTCCATGTTGTTTCCTTCTTTCGTCTGTCCAAAATTGCCTCTGTCTTCTCTTTTGCCTTTTCTCGAAAATATTATTTATATATATATTTTTTTTTTTTCTAAATAATTATTATTTTTAAAAACGATTCGATATTACACGAATTTCCACGTGGAAACGATTTTGTGTTATATTAGAATTGTTTTTTTTCTTTGTTGGAATATCGATATAGTTAAATAAAAAAACGAGACATTATTTTATTTTGAACCGTTAAATTGTTTGTGCGTGTGTACGAGTCGTATTGTGAAATTTCCTTGTACAAACGAATTACTGGGGGGGGGGGAGAGCAAAAAAAACGACGTTCAATAAATTTAAAAAACGATATTTCGTTTTCAATATTCTTATAGTTAATTTAATTCGTGACGCAAATATTTTTTTTCGGATATTATAATTCTAAAATTTTTTTACTCGAAAACAATAAAACACCCGCCAAAAACTCTGTGTGTGTTTAATAATATGCCTACGCGTTGTATATTCTCTGTATATTCCGACGCGATACACTCGCAAAAACTGCTATGAAAGAATACGACTTTTAAATCACTGGTTAAAAATCCGAGTGTTCGAACAACAGTGTACATTTTTCGCCCGAAATCGTTTTTTTGTTTTTATTTTTTCGCGCGAAAATCACGTTTCGTCGAAACGTTTAATTTTATTTGCATCCGAACTCCAAGTATTGCGTAGACACGTACGTGTTTTGGAATTAGTTCGACGGAATCGCGATCTACGTAGATGCGTGTTATTGTAAAGAAATAATAATAATAATAATAAAAAAAAACTCATTTCGAATTCGGTATAATTTTCGTTTTTTATAAAGTCGTAAAATATGCCGCACACGTATTTACACGCCGTTTACCGGTAACGCGCGTGACGTAAACGTTTTCGAAATTTTCAAAAACGACAATATATTCCGAATATTTGATTAACAAATCAATTGTTGTAGGCCAGAGATTCTCAAACTACTACGGGCCGCGATAACATTTTTCCGTGCGTCCTGAGAAATATTTAGAGCTGAATATAATCCTGTATAATACAATGTACAATTACCTAATTGATCTGTCCGAATGCTGTCGTTCGTATTAAAAACGAGTTTCGAACCGTAAATATTTAATGAAAATCTGGTCGTCCCGTTCGAAATCCAACACTTTCTATCAAAGCCATAAAGACTTCTATAGTTGTGCGAAATTGGATTTTCGGTCACGGGTTTCATACAAGAAGAAGAAAAAAAAGCGGGAATTTTCGGAACACAAATCTCAACTGTCAGACTTCTTACGTCTCGAATATACATATGTATATGTATAATATACGAATAAAATATAATGTACAAATGACATTCGATAAATAAACGGTAATTACTATTACAAATCGTTTTTTTTTTATACCGAAGACAATGTTATTATGTATATATTTTTAATTTTAATATATTATTTATCCGTATAACATAAAAGTTTTTTTTTTTAATTTGATTTAAGTGGTCAGTTATAATTTTAAAAAATTTATAAAAAAAAAAATAGCTCTTATGAAACGTTTGGGAACCTCTGTTGTAGGCTGCGTACACGTCTATTATAATATTAAACACTAGTACGTATGTAGACAGTCACCCGAGTACACAAATTTTGTATTTCTTCCGGCACATAATATTTTTAATACTCGTATATATATATATATTAGTTATCTATTTATATATATATAATAATATATGTCCGAGACGAGCGGTTTTTTTACCCCGAATATGAATGGAATAATTTTTCAACTATCAGCCGATATAGTAATAATAATAATAATAATAATAATAAAAATTAAGTACTCCGCGGAAAACGTATAGACATAATAATAAACCCGCGCCTGCTATAGGAATTAATTCGAGTTATACCACGAGATTATCGGAGTATTCAATCTCGAAAACAGCTTGTGGTACACGCGGTATATGCCGTGGGAAACATAGCACAGTAGTCTTGGTCTTGGACACAAGTCAAAGCAGTTATTGATAAGTGTATGATTATTGTTATTATTATTATTATTATTATTATAGTTGTACAAAGCGTGTTTTACAACGATATACATTCCCTCGATATGTGGCTATCCTTAAAGAAAAAAAAATATATATACGAAGAAAAATTATATAACGTTGTCATATTATATATAATTCAGATACCGTCTGACCGTGATACGTTAACAGTGATTTGATGTACGCGTATAAGAAAGTAATTTCTTCTATTTTTTTTTTTAACGCGACTCGTTTGAAAATAGCGAAAAAAGAAAAATTATTTCGCAGTTCAATTACCGGCGGTCATTCAAAAGACCGTTTTGAGTATTTTCAAATGAAATCACTTATTGTAAGAGAAAATATAATAAAAAAATTTTACTCGCGAAAACGTCGACAACTATTTTAAATACCGATCGTCAAGTGTAGTCGTATATTGGTACCAAATTTACAAAACGAAAATACAATTTTTTCGACGCAAAATTCAATAATATGTTATTGATCGCGACAGTTGATAATCTGCAATTATGTGGCGTGCAACGCCGTAATCGAATTCGCGGTGGTAGAGTCAAACCGAATTTGATGGAGACAAATCACCACGTCGCCATACTCGTTTTATGCGTATTATGCGATATGACCATATAATCGTTTATCACAAAAAAAAAAAAAAGAAGATTAATTCTTACCATTCGTCGCATCGTTTTTACCTCGTACAACGAACAATTTTTTTGAATTTCGTTCAAACTATTTTCAAACGTAATCGCGGGAAATCGTTTTTAATCAAACGGATGTATTCGAACAGACGGTAATCGAACGGGACGCTAAAGTCGAGCTATGAAATAAAATAAATCTCCTCTCCGTCCAAAACTTTTTAACCACTTCGGATAGACGTATATATATATATTATGTAAACGCGGAGATTGTTTTTTTTTCTATCTCACCGTATACGTATTTATTTAAAGACATACCATTACTCGTTCGACATTCGAGAAAGCGTTTTGTTTATTTATTTTTTTCTCACATCGAACGTCGCACACAGTGTGTGGAAAAGTAATGCGGACTGTGTAACGTGAGTACCGCGGTATTATGATTATTATTATTATTTTTTTTTTTTCAAACGATTACGTTATTTCGTATCGCCCGTCATGTTATCCGCATGGGAACCGCGACCGTGTAGTAGTAAACGTTTTTGTTTTTTTCAAATTCCCTCTCGTCGTGAATCGAACGCGAATTGTCCGGTGCGGGACAATAGAAAATAATATTATCGTTTTTATCACACGGACACGCAAATATCAATCGTGACACAAGCGTTCGTCGTCTGGCTTTCGTTACATATCACCACTCGTGTGCGCATGAAAAACGACAAAGTGGCGCGCGTCTGTGAGTCTGAAATAAAACCACAACAACAACAAAAAAAACTCCACCCGAAAGAACTGTACTCTACCGGTGGAACACTACAAACACGACCACGATAAATTCCGTCGACTTTATTGAAATAACGTCTTTTCCCTCCGCCGATGTGCACACATCTGTTTCAATTACACTCGAATTCCGCAATATAAAATTGCAAATGAGCTGCGTACGTTATAATAATATATTACATCCGCGACTACGACACGCATACTAATTATACTTTAATTGGATTTACATTTCTCTCAAGTGATCGCATACATATATAAATATATGCGGTTTATAATATGCAAAACGCGAGTATTGGTGACAACGCTCGTGATACACACTGGTTTTAAACGTAGTATATAACTCGCACAATGTGTGTGTGTGTGTGTGATTAGACGCGACGATATGGAATAAGCAAAAAAAAAAAACAATTATATAGTCGTACGGCACGAGACGACACACGGACAGGCCGATACGACGTGAAATCACATTCGCCCGTATAAGCGCGATGAAATTAATTCGCGTTAACGTTCACGGTTTTTACTCGAAACCTTTTCACACGGACGCTAGTGAGATTTAACTTTTTTTTTTTTAACGTCCATCCCGGAACGCCGCGACGTTAAAGGAATATGTGGTGAACAAAAAAAAAATGTTTTTAATACTTATCGTACCGAACAACACGATCAAACCGGAGAATACGAAATATTCAAATCCGATATCGCTCTTTATTATTATTATTATTATTGTTATTATAAAAAAAACACATGTACGACAGAAAAATCGTAAAATTATCTCGCGTTCGTTATATTTCGTACTCGAAAAACTCGACAATTAAAATTATACCCGTTAAATTTATCGGCAACGCTTTTTCTTTCTTTTTTTTTTTTTTTGTTTATTTCGATTTCGTTCTTATACTCGATGTTTGGTAATATCCGATTTAACGCCTATGTCAATACGGTTCATAAAAATATGAATATACTCACAGTAGTCTCTCCTTCAGCGATTGTATCCATTGCTCCTGTTTGAGCACTTTTTCGTCGTCTTTGTCGAACAATTGAAACAGTATGGATAGCACTTCCTGTAAAACGGATTTGTTATCACAATAACACTGTTAGTGTAATAGCGGAAAAAAAAATTCCGACAATATATTTTAAAAAAAGATTTTTTTACTTAAAATATTGTAAATCGACATACAATTGGCATACGCGAGTAGGTGATTTATACTGATATATTAAAAAGGAATTATCCAACAGTAATGCTTTTGACGTGATTTATTATTTTTTTTTTTTTTTTTTAAGTTACAAGCCAAGTGTCCGCATCAGTTTCTTTTTTTAACCTTCTCCTGGAATATTGCCGGAATCGAGGACAAGGGTTAGGTGAGACTCCGACTGATTTACAATACGAATGAGTTGTTAGAGGTGGTAGAGATGCTGCCGAGACGGTTTGAACGTCTTAGATCCGAACGTAGGGCGTGTGTTTGGACACGTGAAATGGATTTGTAATCGCGTACTTAATGCCGTACGTACTGCAAACGTTTGTATTTTAGATTTCTTTGGAGCATTTCAAAATTGGACCATTTAAAAAGGGGTTTTTTTTTTTTTTTACTATAAACTAATAGTTTTGAGTGTTTTCGTAAAGTATTACTATTACTACTACGCGTCAATATGAATGCGTACCTCTGTACCGAAATAGTTTATAAAAAGTCGCCGTTACGGACGCGCACAATGCGTGCAGGGCTGAAGATGTATGCGAAACGATCTGTTTTATACATTCCAAAAGACTCCGAGATATATGAGAGGAGAAAGAGAAAAAATTAAAAATTAAATTAATCAAACAGTAGCCCGAAGTTTATTGAACACCACGGGCCTTCGTCGTTAATGGTATATGTATAGAAAATACGGACGTATGTATTCGTGTATAGTCATTGTGTTATTGTGTGTGTGTGTGTTCGGTCTGACGTTTGTCGGCCACTGCAAGTACACACGCGCAACAAATGGTCCAGAAATAATTGAATTTATTTCTCGGAGAGCCGGTTGATTAATGGACTCTGGCGCATGTGAGGAGTGCGCCTATTTCGTACAGTATAGATACAGAATAATAATATATTATATTATTTATAATAAAATATTGCCTAGGACGATTATCCGTATTCATTACTCGTTATCGACGGCTGCACAATATTGTTACGAAAACCGTACAGTTGTTTTTAGAAAAAAAAAAGAAACTTAAATTGTATTAATAAATTTATCTACATGTATAGGAACACGCGATGAAGCCAAAGCGTATTTTACGAAAAACAACGAAACGCGTGTGTTTAGGAATATTGAATTTGTATATATTTCACTAAATATACCGGTTATGACAAATCTCCTCTCCCCCCCCCCTCCATCATCGTGGGAATTTAAGCGAAAAAGAAAAATGCGAATGTATTACAATAAAATGACAGAGTTAAGAAAAAAAAAATTAATAAATATAAAACAACGAAGAAATTGTGCACACGATGAAATGGTAAAAAAAAAAACAACATGGCGTATCGTCGTTAATATTACTTAATTGTGTATACCGAGATACTTTCAAAACAGAATTTATATAAATATATTATGTTGTATATTTAAAATATCTAAGTCGTTATATATACAAAAAAAAAAATATTAATAATTCGATAATTTAAATTCGCGTTATATATATATTTTTTTAATTCTATTCCAGAAGTTGTTATTATTATTATTATTATTATTATTATTATTATTATTATTATTATTATTATTATTATATTAATGTGTTCTAGCGCGTGTGTTAAAAAGCGTTAGAATTAAATACAGTGTCATAAAAATATTACGCGTTCAATCACGAGTTTATTATTGCGCGTTGCGGTAAAATTTTCACGAGATTACAAAATAATCGTTCGCGTATAAAAAATTAAAAAAAAAAAAAAAATCGCGTTTCTGTACACGCGTATATACTCGTATATATATATGTGGATATATCCTAAACGATTTATTGCGTTTCAATAATTTATGTAGAGCACGTCGTAATAACCGTTTATCTCCACGGGTATATTGTCTCACACGCGCACATATTATAATATATCGTTGTGAAGACCGACGTCTTGGTATTATGAGCACAGACTTAAGCAGAAAAAAAATTAATTCACCGGGATTTCGTTATTTCTTGAAGGTCCGACAATTTGTACCGACGTATAGCACGTTAACGAGACGGTCTCGTGCAAAAAGTAAATTCACCGAACAAAAACACCTCGAACAGCAGTTTTTATTAATAATAAAATACGTTTATGCGTCATAACGCAGTTGTTCAGATGGAGAAAAAAAGTGCGATATAATTATTATTATTATTATTATTATTATTATTATTATTATTATTATTATTATTATTATTGTTATTTCAATTTATGCGATTAACCACACGGGTGAATATTAATTTTTTTCAATCACATAATAATAATGTGTACGAATATCACCGAAACCTCATATTTATACGTTCCAATAATAATAATAATAATATTCTCGCTGTTGTCGATCTGATATTTATTTGATTTTTCGTTTCCAATTTAATCGCGTTCATATCAGAAAACACGCACAAATTGAATTCATTTTTTCGAGCTGATTTTTTTTTTTATATATATCGTCTGACATTTGCCCAACAAAACGTGATGTATATATACGTTATGTGCAAGTGGGTGGTCTAGATTTTATATTATATTTTGTAAATATATGACCTACGTGCTACAATCGTTGTAAGTATAAAGCGATATTTCGTGTACGTCGTGTGTTCGGTATAAACAAAAAAATAAATTACTATTATATACGATAGTACACGCATATATATGTAGATTAAATCGGTAATAATTATTATATATAAAACTGAAATGTAAGACATCTGTACTCACGTACTGGGTGCGCGTCTAATGTTATATTTATACGAGTAATATGATTGTATTAGTGTGTTATTACGATTTGAAAAATGAAAAATTACAGCTGAAGAATACGAGTGTTTTCAGACGCAGTCCCTATATATATATGTAGTTTTTACATTTTTTTGTTTGCTACTCTTTTCGTAGGAACAAAAAAAAATCATAATTTTTTTAAGTCCGTTAACAGTGAAGACACATTACGTCGAAACTTGATTTGCGGGAGAAAAAAAACGTATGAAAAATACGCCGGATGTGTACGGTGAAACGGAAAAAACTATAGGAAAACACTGGAGAACATACGCAGCAAAATTTAATTTTTCGAGTTCACAAACGAAAAATGACCAAATACGAAATTACAATAATAAAATTGAAACGGAGAAAAAAAGAAGAAATTTACAAAACGGATTGTTTTTTTCGACATATTCGTCCTCCGTCGTACTTATTAACACGGATAATGTACGTTTTACGGCGATATTTAAAATATCGACGATTCGCTTTGACTTTGTACGCTATGTGCAGCACTGCATTATTATATACGTACGCAATTTCTTAATCGTACACGAAAAGCGTTTAATTTTTAGAAAATATTTCAAATTGAGTTCATTACAATATTATAATACGTTTTTATCGTCGTATTACTTGTACAATAAAACGATTAATTTTTTTTTTTGTCTTTTTACACCGACACCTCATACGAACAAATATTTATATACAATAAAAGTATCGTAATATATATATATATATATTTTTTTTTTTTTAAATAAATAAACGATAGCCTTATAACCGCGCACAGATACGCACAGAGGCGTGTGTGCATCGTCGAAGATTTCGCGTTTTCATAAAACTCGTCTCGGACGTTCGACTTGCGCGCGAAATCATTGTACACGCGTATTGGTACATCGTTTATAAAATCCGATAAATATACAAATACACGCGAGGACACGTGTATACGTTATAAATACGTGTGTGATTGGGTGTGTGAGAACGAACGTGTTGACGGTAAATCGAATCGGCGGAAACGATCGGAGAGCATATAAAGAGCGGTACACCGTGAGCGGATGATGAGCGATGATGACGGAGGAACGAAATCCATTAAAATACGCCACGGAAAACGGCGCGAGAGATGTTTTAAATTATGCAAAGTACACCTGTATATATATATATATAATAATTATCTCCGAGCGCGGTATTTATAATAACATGTACAAGCCGAATGTGTTATACGACCGTATAGGGCAGCGCAACTACAGACATTGCTGTCCATATAACAGCAGCGGTGAATTTTTCTTTTTGCGCGCGCACCCATCAATATAACGCCGAGAAAATTATACGGATGCTAGTCACTACGCGGCTACTATATTTGAAAAATGCGCGTGAAGAGCCGCGGAGCAAAACGATCATTGTCAATCGATCCCGTCGAGATTAAAATGGGGCAGGTTACACCATCAAACGTTTTTTTGTTTCTAAACGAATCCGGTCGAGTGTTAAGGGGAAAAAATGTCACGCAATAATATTATTATTATTATTATTATTATTATTATTATTTTATTTACGTTTCGTATCATTTGTCTCGATAGAAAAATAAAAATCAAAACTCGTTAGCGATCGATCGTATATTCGGCACCAAAAACAAATATATACGAATTTAAATTCATCGATTTCCATCGTGTTTGTTAAATGAAATAAATAAATAAGTATATTACGCGTGTAGTTTGCTATTTTATACGCATATGTTATTATATGGTCAACCGAGCGAAGGGTCTCTCGATCTCTCCCAGTACGATAACAATATTAGACATACGAGTGTACTCGCGACGACTACAACAACAACAATAAATTATTTATATATTACTCGTTAACCGTTACAATGCATATCGCGTGCGGTCCACCGCGTATAGAGATGATAATACGTATATATCGCGTGTATTATACAGATCGATGACTATAAATCGCACGATTCATTTGAATCCGATCACGCGGTCGAGACGAAATATTATAATGTGTAGAGCACATATTATATATATATATATATATATATATATATATAAATGTCAATAAGTTGTTTTTTTTTTACAATTTAATTCACGGTATTGTATTTTAATACGACATATATAATATATATATATGTACGCAATTTCTTCGCCGTTTTTTTTTTCGTTTAACTATGTCTATTCAATTATAATTATTCATACACTTGCTCCGTGTAATTTCGTTAATTTTTTATTATTATTATTATTATTAATTCGTTATTCTTCACTGTTGCGCCGCAGTACATAATGTCTTTCTTATTCGCGCTACCATCGGACGACAATGACTGTTTTTGTCGAAACCGGCCGTATACAAACAAATTCAAACGGTAACCGTTTTCCGTATAATAATTACTCATTGATTCATTCGTATAATTTTATACGTTCAAACACATAATTTTTTTCTATTTAACGAGCGTAAAAAAAATTTTTTTTTTTTTTTATCCTCATTTCTTTTACGCGTACGTCTTTTCTTTTTCCGTTACTATTTTCCGAATAGCATATCATCGCGATACATATCCGATGTCGTATACATATAAATACCAATACTCGCGGACGTTTTATACAGGTCTCGTTGTTGTACCGGCAGTTGCGCGGCGCACATTAAATAATAAATCGTCGTCGGTCGCTGCGTCTTGTGTCTCATCTCGCGGCGGAGACGTTATTGATCACGTGAACCGGCAACCGTTTCGCACGCGGGTACGCAATAATAACGGATTACGAAAACCGCGTTGATGTTCTTCATAATATATACTCGAATACGAAATGTATCGTGCGAATCGAACGAACACTGTTGTCTCCCGGAGACGACAGCAATAAAAAAAAAATTCGTTTCCTAACCGCCGACACGAGATTTCCGAAACGATTTCCGTTTCGAACGTTTGTTAAACGTTCGTCGTTTCGTCGGGGAAAAAAAAGACGAGAAAAAGTAAATTAGTGGTAGTACGATGACGACGCGTGGCGTGTTATTTTTTTTTTGTTTTTTAAATTCTCATAAATCATTGCGTGTACACGCGTCTGTTGGTTACTCCTCTTTATCGTACGCGTAGCGTACGCTCACAGTAACGGACGAGAGAGCTTGTTACGCGCGCACTAGAGACACCGCAATAATTACAGAATATAATACGCGCATTTTTTTTTTTTTTTGATCGGCGCGTTTTAACGAACGTTCGTAATATAACGGCAGGCGCGTTCGTTCGAAAAACCCCGTGAAATACGTGTTTTTCTTGTGTTTCTCGGCCGCGGAAATGTGCGCTGAGAAAGACAGGAAAAAAAAAAAAACGTATAAACCTTAACGTTTTTTACGTCGTATAAACGCGTTCGAACCCATAACAGTTCTCCGTCGCCCGTGCGCGTGCTCTTAAGAACTCATATGTTTTGATGACTCGAATTCGAATTGTGGGCGAATTTTCAGGCGCTATTTCTAATAGTAATTTAACCTAACCTAACGCAACGCGGATGATAATGATTACCGCCAACAGAGTTTTCGCTTTGACGAAATGAAACCACGGCGGGCCGGTCGCCTCAACCGCGGTTGAACGATTATAGTAAAAAGCCGGGGGGGGGGCTGGGGAGTAATGATTTTGTACGACGCGGCCCGCGTGAGATTGATTCGAAAACGGATTCTACGGCGATTTGTAATTGGTTGATTGTAACGACTTATAACGAATACCACCCGCCCGTCCGGGGGATCGCGCGCGTTGCGGTATTATTTTAACGATAATAACGCGGAGATTTTTTTTTTTTGCACGCAATTCAGTGAGGTTTTGCGGTAACCGATAATAATAATAACCGACGCGCAATACCGCGGCGTTCGCAAAACCTCCAGTGTGCCCGGCGCGCGCGATTGCCAATAATAATTATAATCACCGCGATATATTATTATTATTATTATTGTTGTTGTTGTCGTTATTGCGGTTTTTCGAACACGCACACACCCCGTCGGAATCGATAAAGATAAATTGAGAGCGGCCAAAAAAAAAAAAAAAAAAAAAAAAATGCGCGAATACGTGCGAGCCCCCACGGTCATCGCGTGCGGGTAACACGCGCACGAGACGACGACGGCCGATTCAGGGGGACCGCAGTGTACACCGCGCAGCCTCGTCCAATGGCCGGGCGAGGTCATTGTTCGCCGATCTTATTGGTCCCCTCCGGTGCGTGTGCGTTTGGAAGGGCAAACGGCGGCTTTGGGAACAGAAAAAAAAAAAAATAAACGAAAAATTTCTTATAATTTATACTTTCCCCGCGCGTTCGCGTGACGCGCCCGTCGTACCACCGCGTGCGTTATACGAAATACGCCGCCTCACACCTATTGCGCGTGACCACCGGATAGTATTATCTGCTGCGATTGGTCCCCGCCCGCGTCGCCCTACACTGAGCGTCCGCGACGCTGGTTTCTATAAGGCTTCTATTTTTTTTTCCCCTTTACCGATCTCAACGACACGATGTTCTCGTGTGAGTCTTTGAGAAGAGCATTTCGTTTTTTGCTGTATTTCGTATTCTCGTTCGTCGAAAATTTCACCACTCGGCGGCAGCCACCGTTGCACCCGGGAACACAAACTCTCCGAACCGAGATTTCCCACAGGATTCTCGTGCCGAGCGTGTGCGGCACTCCTTCTGGCACAGGCGAAGAACAAGAATAAGGGAGGATATTTGGAAACGTTCACGGAGGAAAAGCGGAAAATAATAGATAAACGGAGTTTGCGAGGCGAGCGGAGAGGATAGAGAGAACGATGAACGAAGAAGACCGTGCAGACGACGACGGACGGATTAGAGGGAGAAGACTGTGATGGAAATCATGCGATGTCCAGAGGTAGACCGGAACGCGTGACAGAGAAAGACGAGAGGCTCTAGTTTTTAACAGACGAAATAGCGTCTGAAAATAGCTTGTTGTGTGACGGTTTAAAACGTTTTTCCTGAGGAATTATTTAAAAATCGCGAACGGTTATCGGACGCGCCGTTTCGTTTGAAATATTAAACACGATTATTACTTAATCGCGCCGTCATTTCACCGACATATTAGACAAAAGAAAAACTACGACGGACATACGCTGTTACAATTCAAAAATACTTATATCATTAAATTACATTTTGTATGTTACACAGCAATATCGTTCCACAGACTTCTCCGAAAGCGCGTTTAGTAAAAAAAAAAAAAAAAAATGGCATTTTTTTTTCGCATTTTTATTTCTATATAACGATTGGCACCGAAAACCCACATAAGATCGTTAAATTCGTTAACTACTCGCGTATCATAGAAATCTCTCCGAGTTTTATACGTTTTAATTTGTTAACTGCGATCGCGCGCGCTTCGGTATCGATTGTACGAATACATTAGAAAATCGATGAGATCTAAAAAAAAAAAAAAAAAACAGAAAAGTTTTCTATTCTCACTCGTCTATTTTATATGACAGCTGCATAACGCGTTGTTTCCATTATCGTTTTCGATCGCATCGCAGCTGCGCACACACATCTCAATACACATTTTTTTATTCTCACAAGATGTAATATTTTATTATACGTCTGTGTCGAGAAACGATGATGCGCTTATCATAATATAATATGTATGTTAATAGTAAATAATTTGACGTCCTCCGCGTTTTATATATAAATGATTGGAGATAAATAATGACCATATATATATTTCTTGTAAGGCGTATATCATATTATAAGTATGTATTGTGTGTGTGTGTGTGCTACAAGTTTAATCGTCTCTTATAAACGTTACGAATTTTTCTTTAAAAAAAAAAAAATAAATAATAATAACAATAATAATCTAAATTGACTGTACGGTCGAAATCGCGCTCGACGGGGGTGCATTAACGAGTTTGAAAAAGAAGAGAAAAAAAAAGTCAATTTTAGTCAATTTTAATTAACTATTACATTATATAACGCGTGTATATAATATATAGTTATTTATTTTCACGCGGTATAATACGTTCTACTTCTTGACGAGAGTGTATATAAATCAATTTCGTTCCGTCGTAATGTCGAATACGCGTGTATATACTTGTTGTAAAAACAGACGGACGAGAATATTCGTTTAAATACGCGCACGTTTATGGACGTCCGCGGAGGAGTGGGCAACAAGACGTTCTCTGGAATATCTGGATAAACGATTTCGCACATCGTTATATTTTGTGTTATTCCTTAAATACGCCGCATTTCTTCGTTGACATGTTTCGTTTTTAATGTATAAAAATGTATAAGAAAAACAAAAAAAAAAAAATGGAAAATTCGTCGACTCGTCGTTTGCGTTTGCGGTCTCCCGAGTGTTCGGCGAATGGTTATCGTATTTTTCTTATTCTTTAAAATTACGATGAATTTTTTATTATTTAATTTCCAAAGAATAGACTTTTTATTATTTTGTGTGTGTTTTCGTTATACGTTTCCCCGCGGATAAGCGACGAGGAAAATACAAAAAAAAAAGAGTCAACTCGATGTTGCGGTAATCGCGCGATCGGCCCGCTTTGGTACTTAATGTTGAAAAAGAAGAATACAGTTCACTGTATCAATGGAGAGAAAGCTGTAGAGATATATTTGGTGAACCGAAAAATCGTCGATAATTTAAAATACAATTAATATTTTTCTACGGCTTTATGGATTGTAAAAAAAAAAAAAATGTTTAAATAAACGTAAAAAATTACGCGCTTTTCTTTTTCTCTTGTTTGTTTTTGTTTTTTTCTACTACGTTTGTCGTCTTCAGACTTTTTATGTACTTATTTACTTATCGGTTTTCACGAGTTATGTATACTAATTTTTAAAAAGACAACCGTAATGACGCCGCCACTGTTGTCGTCGCGTTTCTACGAGTTGAAGACGCGCAGTATAAGAGTCACCGTTTCCTACACGTCTGACTCGTTTTCAGCAGCAGCAGCAGCAGCAGCAAAAAAAAAAACCATTGCCCCATCTTCCGTCACCGACGACCGTGAAACGTTCTATATTCGCGCGCACGATTCATTCTCGGCTGTTCATACAGCACAAATCTTTTTATATGTACGCATATAATATTCGCGCGATTTCGAATATCGAAATACGAAAAAAGCCCTGCGACTGCGGAACAATATAAAATATAATAATTACATATTCTTTATGTATTCGAACGTCACGATACGATTGTATTTCAACGTTTTACCGCGCGCCGCGCGCGTTATTATAATAATAATCGCGTAACGCGCGCGCGCGCTCGTGTTCCGCCGCGCCGCGAGCGATCGAGTGATTCGTGAATGGATCGTCTCTCTCCCCTTCCTCCGGCTGTTTCCCCTCGCCTGGGGGGAGGGGGGGACCTTGACACACTTGTGAATGATATTCGCGCTGATCGTGTCATTGTCTTACGCGTCTTGTACAGCCTCGTGTATCGATTGTAAAAATTATAATATTTTTCCACGCGTTATGGTAATCCGCAAGTGTCGGTGAGGGATGACCGGGGGGGCGCGGGGAGATGGAGGAGGTGGTCCTCGAGGTCGGGCGCGATTCGCGGTCCTGCAGCAGCACGACGCGGCGAAAATTCCGGCCGCGAGAACCGTACCAAGTGTATTGTGTCGCTGATTATTTTTTTTCTCTCTACGCGCTGTAAACTGACGACGTGAAGTAAAGAAGGACGCACGAGACGGCGTATTTAAGAATTTTCAAATGGGGGGGGGGAGAGGCAGAGGATGAAATAGTTTTTAAACATTTGATTCGTATCGGCTTCACGCTCCCTTCCCCCCCCACCCAAAAAAAACAGGGAGTTTCAATGAAATTCTAACTACTCTGAGTGAGAGACAGAAAAAAAAAATCGTTAGACACAAACCTTTTCTGATATCAAAATTTCAGAGATTGTGCCCGATAAATATTGAAACATTGCCGACGATACGTTTTCTTCGAGAAATAATAAATTTTTATACGTGTAAAATCCAGCCGATAAGATTAATAAAACTGATGTAATTAGATCTCGTTTGATCGCATATTTCAACGGTTATAAAGAACGAAAAAGAATTTAACAATTTCTATACATTTTTTTTTCTTTTTTTATCACAATGTTCTAAGACTCGATTATTGTACGTTATACTTATTATATTTATAAACGTAGTTTTTTTTTTTTTTTACTATTATATATAAATAAAAAAAAAAAGAATTCGATGGTTAGCGGGGCACGCGGAAGGGATGAAACGCGAACTTACGGCGGTTAAATATGTAAAAAGAGAAAAAAAACCGGATGACCGGCCCACGTTTATTACGAAAATTATATATTTTATTCTGTTTTATTTTATTATTCCTACGATAATTTATTGTCATCATTTGTTTAACACACGCCTGCTCGTCGACGTATTCATCGCACGCGCGTGGGCATATTTCGTTTAAATAAATTCACGTATACACCATTGCGCGGCACTCGTTTAATAATAATAATAATAATATTAATAATAATAATAATAATAATAATAATCATACGGTCGGCCGACTACAAGTGCAAATTCCATGCGTTCAAATTCCCAATGTGGCCCTCCAAAAGTATTAATTGGCGACCCTTGATATATAGTGTCGCGATGCTGCGGCGCCAGTTATTAATCTGTTATAATATATTACTTTTTTTTTTTGTTTTTTGTTTTAACGGGCCTCGGCAAGAGTTGACAATATTAAAACGTTTATCTCGCCTGTCTGTTTGTTTAGCGAAATACTCGCGTCTATCGTCGCGTGTAAAAAATATACAGGAGAAAATTCCGTCCATTTTTTAAACAACGAATTTTTTTTCTTTTTCTATGTTTAGAGAGAAACGAACGACCACGTGACGACGGATGCTAATCGTAAGAGAAAAAAACGAAAAAAAAACAACGGTCGTATCGACGGTAATCGGAATGGAAATTATCGAACGCGAAAAATTATATTATTTTTAACGAGCACGGCGGTTTTTGCCAATCCTTTTTCTTTTCGCGATTCCCTGAATCGTGGAAAACTACAAAAAAAAAAAATGCGTTTTAATACTGAAAACATTTTTAAACACCTTCGTCCTGATAAAATTTTCGTGAAATTTTCATCACGACGACAAACGCGCGTTTCTCTATGTAATCAGTCACATAAAAAAAAAAAATCGCGACACTAAATTCTATATACCGGATTATTACGATTATAAATATATTATTTCGACACGAATCACACGTGTAGGTATTGCGGTGAATTTTTTTCTGTTTTTTTTTTGTTCGTTAACGCACCGTCGTTTTCTCCGGGTCGATAATAACATACGAGTGTGCGACATATACCCGAGCGAAATTTTATACAAACGAGTGTAATTTACAAAGAGCAAATTTTATATACACGTCATCGTCATCCGTGTGCAGCGCGTTGAATAAATTTAAATCATAAATATATTATATTATGTACATACTTATGTATATATATATATGTACGTTTTAAGCGTTGAAAATCCGTTTACTTTTCAAAAAAAAAAAAAATTATTGGGTTAAGGTTGAATAATACACATTCGTTTGAATTGTTATATATACTACTCGGTCGCGCGACATGTCTGACACGATAGAGTGTAACGTGTACGTGCGTATATTAATTTTACAAAAAAAATATATATATATATAAAAAAATAAAACGGTTTCATTTTTTTCGGCAAAACGCGCGGCATAATATCATCGCGTGTTATTATTTATAATAAAAATCAAAAAAAAAAAAATATATATATACATATATACGTTCGATTTAACACACCGCCGCGCTGTGATTATATTATGATGTATTTTCTATATATATAGTACTTAGGCGGAAAAAAAAACCAAAAATTAATAACGGTTTAAAAATATCGTGTACCGATCGCGTAGTATAACGTAATAATAATAATATAATTACGCGGCGATGCGCGCGTCGTATCGATGCTGTAATTTCGAAACGTCTCATTATATATATTATATCAGAAACGTTTAATAAATGTAACCTATATTTTAAAATTGACCATAATATGTATATATTATTATACTGCACACATCGTAGTCTGCGTAATACATGTGTGTGTGTGTGTGTATAACGTGTGAAATACACCGCGCGAAAGAAAGGCCATCGGATCGATAAATCTTTGGTGGAGATGTTTTTTTTTTATTATTATTATTATTTATAATACGCGCGCGTGCACATATTTTTAATATATTATAAAAAAAAAGATTGTAATTTATATACGCATCGCGCGATTTCATAATATAATATTTATACGTAATAATCTAAATAAAATATGTAATAATAATTATAATATAAAAGCGTGTACAAATTGTACGAGCGGAGTTTTTAATATATGCGCGTATTTGAACTGTTCGCTATTATAATAATAATAATAATAATAATAATAATAATAATAATAATAATAATAATAATGTGCGGGTTAACCGCTGTACGACAGCACGCGAAGTCGCGGAACGACTGCGTTAATAATATGTCGGAGACGACGACATTTCTGTACACACACAAGTATTATATATTATTATTATTATTTCGTTTAAAAGATTTTTTTTTGTATATATATATATATATAAAAAAAAACATCGCGGAGATTTGACGAGAATAAGAGTGAAATATGAAAACTGCAGGACGGGAAATCGTAAAGAAAGTAATTCTCGTACCGCGCACCGAACATATTTTATTATTTCGTTATTCTGCGCAAAGCGAGCGCGCGACAATATATTACGTTTCGTCGGCCCCCGTGTTTTATCTCGGATGGCGGTTTTTTTTTTAGGCGGAAAATAACTTTTTTTCTTTTTTTTTAGCGTTTTAATATATATATATATATAAACCAGTTTGGCTGGTGTATACGAGAGCGAACGATCGTTACGAAATAGAAAACCGAAACGAAGAAAACCAAAACGAAATTCCTAACCCAATTAAAATCCCATAATAATAGCGCCCCGAGCGCGTTGTTAATACCGGTCGGTAAATATTCGCTCGTAATTTCAGTTGTCCACCGCGCGGTATTATTTAAAAAAACACCGTCTGGTCGGTACGACGACGATTACATTATTATTATTATTATATTTGTATTTATCATTCGTATACAAGTGGGTTTGCGATTTCGTCGTTGTATAGCATTTTTTTCTTTTTTTTTCAATATATTTATCAATTGTACCGGTATAATAATATTATTATAATGAACGGGTCGATTGAAATTATTCTCGACGGTACTGCTGAAACCGCGCGCGTAGCCTTAAGGTGGAACCGTTTTTTTGATTGATTAGACGCCGTAGTATTTTTTCGTTTACAATTAATTACATACACGCGCGCGCGCGGAATAATCCGTTGAAAATACGCGTTTTCACGTTAATATTTATATAATAATTGACGAGTAAACGATTTAATAATTATACCGGTACTATTTATAACAGCAGTGTGCATTTATGTGTTCATAAATCACAGTAAAACCGTTTATTTAAACCGTATGCGAAATATTATACGTCTAAAGTCGTGTAAATACGTGAGTATTTTTCAACGTTCCGTAACGTCCGACCGCCAGCGTCGTACCTACGTTTTAAATAACACTCGACCGCAATGCGTAATAGACAAGAATGGTTTATTTAATTAGAGTCCAGTGACAACGAACGATTTTGATTTTTTTTTTTCGAGAAAAACCATGAGACCGCGTTAGACTGTACGGAGGATTTGTCGGCGGCACGCTACCGATTTTCGACTCGGTAAAAACTTTAAGTAAAAAAAAAAAATCGATAAATAAATAAAAAGAACCCCGTAACGTTTATTAATTGAATACGTTTGACGTAATTTGTCGAACGATTTTTCCGTCGCCCAAAACGATGTCGTCAAACGACGGACGAACCGCACATTATTGCAATAAAACACGAATTTCCCATAGAACGTTTTCGGATTTCGTGTTGTTAGAAAAAAATTCGATTAAAAAAAAAACCGCCCGATTGAAGTCTTATTAAAAAGAAAAAAAAAGAAAGGAACGAGTTTTTCATCAATCCGATAAAGAAAACGCTACCTAACCGCTGTACAAAACAAAACGTTACCGAGAACCAGGGGCGTATACAAGGGGGGGGCGATCGCCCCCTCTAGATACTTGTGTATGTACCTATATCTACTGACAACTAAAATTAATCGAACTAAAACTAAAATGTCACAAAACATTTTTTTATTTAAAACTTATTATTTTTATATAATTTTTCGATAATTCTAAGTTGGCAACAGATTCGACGGGCCCTTTTTTCTATTCGCCCCCTTCCCCCTTAAGGGATGAAGTAAATACGCCCCTGCCGAGAACGCGAGTTCACGCGTACGGGCTAAATATTTATCCTTTTCTTTTTTTTTTTCATTTTCCCTATTCGAGCATTGCACACGCTATATCAAATCGAGAATCGAAAATTTTTTTTACAATCGCGGTTGGAAATGAAAAAAATGCAACAATCGCGTTTTCGTGGCGGTCTCTATATATCAATACACGTTTTATATATATATATATATTATATATATATTATTTTATAGCGACGATTATCTCGAAATTTGACTCGAGGTGATCGTACGCGAACGTTATTCGACGATTTACACAGCGACGAGAGCAGTGCGTTTATCCCGTAGGCGTGCAATAATGAGTAATAAATAATAATAGTTAATATCGCGGAGTCCGGCGATAGGAGATGACGACCTGCAGCCGTGTTTCAAACGCGGACCGCGCCGGCGCGATAAAATCATGATTATACGCGCGCGCGCACTGTATATTATACGCATATTATTATATATTATAAATCGGATAATATAATATTGCGCTCGTCGCTTTTATCGATTCCGTTATAATAGTAAAATGTGAATGCTTTACGAACGGGAAAGGCTTCCGTCCGGAGTAGGCCCCCGGCCTGTTCGGTGCCGCGCCCCCCTAAGACGGAATCGGACGGGGGTTCATGGAGGAGGACGCAAAATACACGCACGAAACGCATCGAATTTTTATCGTTTAAAATAAAACGTATTTTATATACACGCGTAGAATATTGTACGAGAGGAAATTTTAAATTTTCAAATTCATTATTCAACAGATTATTCGTTAAATATAATGTGTAAAAAAAAAAAAAAATCGCCTTTGTTTTACGCGAATATATTTTTTACTTTTTTTGAAAAGTTTGCGGACGTTGTTGGGAAGCAAAGGATATAAAATTCAGCATCGGATAACGCGTGATTATAACTACCCTTTCAACGTTAACATCAAAGTTTATAAAACGATTGGTACTCGTATATTTTATTATTTTCTTATAATAAAAACGACACATATTATTTGTAACAAAATTTCTGATTATCTACGTTTTTTTCTCTCTCTACATAACACAATTCATGGAGTACTTCGTCTGTTTTCACATAAACGTCTGCAGAACGCGATTTCTTCGGTGACCTATTCCTAACCGCGCACCACGTCAGTCCGCCGATAGTCGATGCCGGTCGATAAACCGAGGAACACTTCGAATTACGATGAAAATAAAATACTAACAAATTTTGATTAACACACACAAAAAAAAAAGCATTGTTTTTAATTATGATATTTATTTTTTTATACATCACACATAATGTGTTATGTAGAGAGAAAGAAAAGAGAATCCATTACTCCGCGATTACGTCAAAACATCGAAATAGGATTTGGAGAAGATTGGCTCACGATCGCTACTGCGGATGACGACATAACAAAACTCTCCGTAATAACGGCTTCGTGGAAATCGGTAAAAAAAAATTTTCTATCCGACCGCATTAAACACGAGTACACACACGTATGCCGATAATTGGAATGCCTTCAATCCACGCTATCGGTAATTCAACTTCAGAGTCCAAATCGTTATTAGAAATGTCGGAAAAATTTTAAACATAAAAATCGTACGAGAAAAAAAATAAACAAATAAAACCGCGGACCACGAGACTGCGCACCATGTACGCACGCGCCTATGAGCACATATTAATATATATAACATATTATAACTGAATAGTTAATGTTTCGAGATCATCGCCACTTGCACGACGAACGTATATTATTACGTAACGTTATTATATTATATATCGAAAGATGTGTGTACCGCTATGTTCCTACTAGCTTTTTCCGTTTATCCGTACTTAACATCGCAGAAGAGAAAAAAAGTAAATTATATTCGTTTTCGACGACGTAAGCGCGGCTAATTATTGCGCGCGTATAATACCCGCGCAGTATAATATATTATACTTGTTAATGGTTAATAGTATATACGTATATAATATAATATATAATATATATACGTGTGTACGTACCACCGCATTGCTGAGGCAATAATAGATGCGGTAGCGTGATTATACGTAGGTATCGAGTGCTGTGTAATAGCTCGTGCACGTAATGAAAAGATTAGACATTTCGGAGAGATGTGAAAAACATACAAAAAAAAAAAAAAAAAACGTTTTTAAAAAATTACACGAGTCCTTCCTATCGGAATTCCTGTGTTATTAAGATTTAAAAAAAAAATAATAATAAATATAGTATTCGTCGCGAATTCCCTCCGAAACGTGTACATGTATGTAAACCATCCGATCGCACTAGGATTATTCGCACGCGACTTCTGTACTTCATTTTTTTTTCCACCGAAATTTGCCCGACTACGGTTTTTGGCATCAGTTAAGGCGATGACGTCAAACAAACGCGAAATCTTAGAAATAATAACGCGGTTGTAGTTGTAGTTATTATACTTGGATAATATTCCATATTATATAATACTAATTTTTTTATTTCTATTTTTTCGTAGAATGAAATCCCGTTTCGCGTATGGCGAGTTTTCTCCAATCGTATAAACGATATATACGCTATGCGATTTCCAAAAACGTGTGTAGATGAGAATTTTTGTCGTAAATTTTTTTTTAATTTCTTTTTTCCCATAACGCCGAAGCAATAATTTCGAACGGAATTTATTGAAAAAAAAAAAAAAAAATTATTAAACGAAATTTCACCAACTAATAAACGTTAAATATAACGTTAATAATACGTTTACGTATAATAAATACAGTATGAAAATTTCTAAAAACTATACGACACTTTATTATATCCACTGTAAAAGTTTAGAAATCCTAATACGATTCGAGAAAAATCTGTAACCCCCCCTCCCTATCACTATCCGCCGCGCTCAATGAGTCTTAATATTATGAGTTACGTTTGGTTACGTTCTTGCACGGTTCGTTTTTAGCCTCGTATTCGACCAACAACCGTAGACATTACTCGTAACACAAATAATCAAGTGTTTATAATTTTATTTATACAAATAATCAAAGAGAACATGATTTGTAGTTGGATAAATGAATTGGATAAATAATACGCCATTGGTATGGGAAAAAAAAAACAAATTTATATTATGTATTTTGTACCGTAGTAACGTTAATCTGTGGTTACCGGTAACGTCACAATATTGTCGCGTCATTCGTAGCGAACGCAAATATTTTCGCGCATTATCTTCGATTCTGAATTTCGTTACGTCTGATTTATATTCGATTTGAATCAATGCCGTAGTGAAGTGTTCTGTTTGATTTTCTGTCCCTTGAACTCCGAGGAAATCGTTATATCCGAATAACCGCAATGTTCGAAGACGATAAAAGTGAGTTATCGATAAAATGACTCGTTTAGAATTATCAATTATTATTATTATTATTATTGTTGTTGTTGTTTTTGTTGTGAATAATAATATACGCGTGTTTTTATTATACAGTCGAACGGAAATGTCCGAATTTTACGAAAACGATAATGGATTTGAACAAGAATTTAATTCCGAATTGTATGTTTGGATTGAAGAAGATCGTCAATATAAACGTGAGCGAATTATTTGGCGCTCGTCCGACGAGCACCTTGTACACGTTCAAGTCCGATTCGAACACGTTTTGCCCGTCCGATTATGAGTACGGCTTGTCGTACAACAACAAGAACGACGCGCGTGTTACTCCGGCACACGGGTGAGTCTTTTTTTTCTTTACCAACGCGTGTACCTCGCACAAGTGTAATTCACGCGTTATTTAATATTCGAAACGAACGTATTCATACGAAAACGTAAACGCGGTACCCGTAAACATCCCACCGATACGTTTACGGACGATACGGTAAACGAGCTTTCGAGAAATCGTGTGTTCGCGCTCTCCGGATAATAAATAATTACGGCGCGGCGCGGTTTTGTCGGGGACGACGCGGGGGATTCGACTCTCGGTTCTTTTTTACACGTCTTATTGACCGTGCGTTGTCGGACGTTCTATTCGCAGTAACGCCACTGTGCAAGCGTCACTGGACGTAAACACGAGAGGACACTTTATGGGCAATGTGGAGTACAAAATCCTGGACAACTTGATGCTCGGCGCTTGGGTTAAACGGGATTTCGAGGGCAAAGCGATGGCCTCGCTGGTGGAATGGTCGAGCGACCGGTACAACACGAACGTCGAGATTTCCGTGTCGAACGCGAAGACGCCGAAGACCATCGCCACGTTTTGCGCAAGCCAGTTGTACCGGGTGAACAGCCGTTGGTCGATTGGCGATAAATCGGTGATCAATATGGACAGGACCTCCGGCTGTTGGTGGGCCGAAAAGAACGCGTTCGGCTATACGGCCGCGTTGAGATACGACAACGAACGTCACACGGCCGCCGCGGTCGTGACGTTGGATCGAGCGGCGAACGCGTCGCTGCTGTATCAGCGTCGCCTCGACGACGCGTTAACGGTCGGCGCCGAGGTGACTGCCAACGCGAGGGACAGGACGACGAAAGTGACGTTGTTACACCGGGCAACGTTGGCTAACGGACTGGAATGCAAAGGTGTGCCACGACGACCGCCGACACTTTTATTCTCGACATTCTTGTTCCCCGCGAGAAACAGCGGTGATATTACAATATGGCGATTAGTAGTGGTATTGTGTCGAGAAGTCATCCGAGTGTTGAATAGAGAATGTCTGCATGTACGAGATGACGGGGGTATACGAAACAGGGTATACGAAACGCGGAGTGCATTTGGAAGACGGTCATGGGGAATGTTTTGAAGGGACGAAGATACAGAAGCGGCGGTGTATGGACGACAACGGAAACGGAAATTGAAGGCGCAATTTCGGTGGTAGAAGAAGGCTGAAAAATAGACGTGTATCAGCGGTCTGTGTGTATGTGGAGATGATTCGTGTAAAATGGGAGATGAGTTAACGGACGGTTCCTTTCATATCTACATCATACCTGAATTATGATATTGTTGTTAGGTTTACACATTTCACACGTGGAAAATCCTCCCTGAAGTGCCGGCTGAGAGTATGAGGGCGTGCGAGATTCTGCACGTTGACTTCTCTCATCGGTTCTCGGACTCGCGTCAATCGTAAATATTAAAGCGCGTACGTGTGCACACAGGTCGATTGGATACGAACGGATGGATCGTCGGAAACGTACGTAAAGTGTTATTGTCCAATAACAATTGGTCGTTGATCGTGGGCGTCAGTGCGTCGTTGGACTACGGGAAGAAATTATTTCACGGATTTGGAATAGAAGCAGAAATTAATATCCCCAACGGTACGAAGGAATACGATTAACATATTTTGTAGTAGCCGTTGGAATTTCGTTTAACAGTTATCAATTAAAATAGTATTGATTTGTTTGATAAATTATTTCTTAATTATTCCTCGAGCCCATTAAAAATAGCAATTAGTGTAGGTTTTGAGATATTTATTTTTACAGAGTTTTTTTTTCTTTCTTAAACCGAAGCAACTGGCGTTTTAAAATGTGTTCCGATGTATCACAATTTCAATATAATATTATGACGGACATCACTGTTATCGTTATTGTTGTATAAACTCGCCAACCGATTTTTAAGTCGATTCGTATAACTGTTTTGCAGAGTGTTTCCAAAGCGAAAAGTATCTCTAGGCTCATTACAATTATTAATAGGTACTATTTCTAATAGAACATTTTGTACTCGAGGGGCCGTGTCAAGTGTGTTTTTCTCGTACGGAATTACTAGTTTGGTGCACTGTGCGAGACGTTTTAGGAATAACAATTATTACGTTTAAACAATTGATTTTTCACGATTTTTGACGAGCAAATAATTGAAAATAAGAATTTTTCAAACATGTATGAACTATTAGGTCCGAGTAAACAAATTATTTTATAACGTGCAACTAATTAAACGTGCCGGCAAGTTTCCAGTAACATCATAATCACAAATACAACGTGTCATAAATGGATACTTACTTATAATAGTGCGCTTTTGTAATAAAATATAAGTCAAGATGAATGATTACGGCGAGTGTATGATGATTTCAACAGTAATAAAATACGTAATGTAGTTTTGTAAAAAATGTCTCGTTATAGGTACGCGAGTTACGTTATTCAGGTGACAATATTATTAATGTTGTTGACCGTTAAAAATGTCATAATATCATTAATTTTATAAATGATATATTTTATTTTTGGTTCAACAGTACGGAGGAAAAAAACGACAATTTTTCTTTTTTTTTTTTAGCTCTGACACGTATAATGCGTATAGAGCAATAAATAATAATTTAACGGCGAAAGATACTCGAAAATTTAATTTTACGATATTTGTTATTAAAACGAGGCGGTGAGGAGCCATTTATTTGTCTTAATAACCGTGTACGTGAAAATATGCATGCGTATATACGTAGTCGTTACAAAATAAAAAAAAAAATACGTATAAGTACGTGGAATTTTTTAATTATTTTTAAGTGGATTTACTAAGAACGCTCTTAGCGTTCACGGTCGAATTTCACCGGAAAAATTTCCACCGCTCTGTATGAATCGTCTGCTGCAGTGTAATGTCTATGTTCGTCGGTTGTCCGATTAGAGCAGTTTTTATAATATATATAATATACGCGTATTATTTTTCGGCCAAAATCATTTTTTTTTTTTTTTTTTTTTTTGTATAATACGAGTACATCATATTCTATCGATATAATATATAACAGCAGCCGATAACATAAGTAAATATCTGTTGTTTTTTATTATTATTATTATTATTCCGCGACCTCTATAACATAATACACGTCGCATATATTTAGCTTCTAATTCAGGGGCGTATTTCAGGGAACGTTCTTGAAATATTCCGCTACAGCTATTATATATTACATATATAAAATATCGGTGACCGGTTATTACACGTATTACGCGATAATATAATAATAATAATCCGTATTATATTCGTGCGGTAAATATGTGAAAAGAACGCGTTCGTTCCGGATCTGATTTATCTCACCGGCTCTCGTTTCTCGTTGTTTTTTTTTCCTCTTATTCTTTTCGGTTCATATTTTTTTTTTTTTTTTTTATTTTACAACATGACGGCCGAACAGCGATACAATAATAATAATAATATTGTCTTCGCGTTTGTTGCAATAGAAAAAAGAAGTATAATATCGCGTAGTAAGTACGCAGACAACTGGGTCGGGTATTTCTTTTTCTCCTGCAGCACAAAGCGAAGAAACAATAACGCGATATAGTCGATGTATACTGCAACAACAGTGTCTCTGCGCGTCGCGAAGACATCTGACAAATACGCTATAAATTTCGTTCTATATATGACGCTTTATATAAGTTTTTTTTTTTTTTGCTGATAATCAGTTACATGCGTTACAATTTTACTCTGGTTTTTAAATTTCATTTTATTATTATTTTTCTGTTTTAAATCTAAATTTTAGCCATTTTATAATTCCATAAAAAAAAAAAAAATTATCGCCGTTAGAAATATTTATTTACCGCTGTAATCGTTGGCTTTTTTTTTTACAAGTCATTTGCAACTTACGAAAATTTCAACCGTCCGCCGCCGTTGTCTCTCGTAATAATGAAAAAAATCGATACATTTTCGTTGAAAATGAAAATTAACGACTAAATAGACATTTCTAACTACAATAAAGTTCTTTTTTTTTTTTTGTTTCATAAAAATTCCAAGACTCTAAATGTCCATTACTTTCGAACAAACGTATAGTTTTCGACAAAAAATAAAAAAAGTACACTTAGTCGGAAAATTTGAAATCGTGACAAACGATTTTCAAGATTTTTTTTTAATACAGTTAATACACGTCCGACGTTGTATTAGATTTTTAAGCGTTAAAACCAGAAATATTTTATCTCTTTTACGAATGCGAAATACCTGAAAACCTATGATTGCTATAAAAGCGTATTAGCTGAAAATTGAAAGAGATTTTTCAAAAAAAAAAAAAAGAAAAAACGTTTTCCCTAATTTGAAATAAAATTATGTATACTTTATGGCGCGATTGTTTCTATAACAGCGTTAGTTTTGGACGAAATCGCGTTTTTATAATATAAAAATGTATATTATATGTGATTTTTTTTGTTTTTTTTTTTTTGGCAGTTTTTTTTCTAACGCTTTTGAGAAAATCGAAAAAGTGACGTCTCCGAAGCACCAACTACGATATTAGATTTGCAATTCGCTACCATGAAACAAACCATGCATGGTTAATTCACGCGTAAAGATCTCAAAAACACCGAGAGTGTTTAGGACACGTAATCGTAAAACGAATACCGCTCATTCGCCGAGAATCGAAAAAAAAACAAAAAACAAATTTAAAAAATTGATTTCGTGCGTCCGTCAGATTTTCGCGTGACACACGCTCTCGTCCCTGCAGTGCGGAAGTGTCGAAGGTTGTGCCGGCCGCCCGCGGCGCGAACGACGGCCGCGCTGTATCGTTTTCGTTATTTGTATTATATAGCAAAGCAAAAAAAAAACGAACATATTCTCTTCGGTATTTTATTTGAAAAAAAAAAAAATTGTTTCGCGTGACTCCGGCGAAAACCAAAGACGACGACGTGGACGTTTCGGGAGAGAAAAAAAAAGGAGGAAAAAAAAAAGTAGCCTAAATCTCGACGCGATTCGATCGTGCAGATGAACCGCGCGTGACGTTGTGGAAACGTGTACACACCGTCGTGTGTGTGTGTGGGTAACCCGTACAGCGTATTTTATATACAAACGCGAAACGCGGATTTTTTTATTATTATTATTATTAATATTTTTTTTTTTTCTTCTGAAGGTAATCGTCGTCGGCGACCGGAGTCTGCCAACGGCTACCGGCGCTCGCGCGCGCGCACGTGTATAACCGTATTATAAACTTTAATAGGTGTGTGTACTAGCGAGCGAGATACGACCGAATGATTGTACCGAGATTTCAAAAAATTATCCTGCTTCGATCCATCTCGAATCCGAGTGTGTGTAAAAAAAAAAAACGAGATAATTCGTCGACAACGTTACGATGAGAAAGGAAAAAATGAAAAAACCGTGTCCGCGGCCGTTAGCTTGTGCTGGCAGCTATAGAGTCGACCGATTCGTATATTAAATATACATAATATATCGTTTTATATAGGGCGATTCGCGTGTACAAGACAGAGAGAGAGAGAGAAAAATTGTAAATTTGTTTCTTTTTTTCTTCGTAACGAATAAATTATAATTCCCACGGCAAAGAACCGCCCGTTTCAATATTTATATAACGTATAGATTTAATTATGACGAATTAATATACAAAAAATTACAAATATTATAACGATAATGTGTTGGATTTCGAATATTTTTTTATAATATACGCGGCGGCTCCGCGTATTAAATCACATAATATTATGTACTTTGATATAATATTAATGAAATTTATACTTAATCGTTTTTCTTCTCCTTTCGATTATATATACACAGTATTGTGTAATGCAGTTACGATGAGAGAGAAAAAAAAATGATTTTCAAAGTGTGTTACATATATATATATATATATAATATATATGTATCTATTTACATATTATATGTATATAACTGGATTTAGTGACGTTAACCATATTAGGGAAATATCGTTTTTATTCGCGGAAAATTAGCGAAGAATAAATTTATTTAAATATTTTATAATTATATAATTTATAAATAAATGTATATATTATTATGTGTATACACTTACGTATCGCTGTTGTGACAGTTGTTCAGATAATTTGCCGGTGTAAACACCGGATTCTCGTATAAATAATTAAACTCCTGCGTACACTCGAACGGATTTAAACGTTCACGTAATACATTAATTATTATAATAAGTTAATAACGTCGACTCTGAGCGAACGCTGCTATGGTATCGCAACAAAATATGAAATATTGTGTTTTTTTTTTAAAAAAGTAAAAAGTTTTTTTTTTTACACAAAGTATTGTGCACACGAGATACATTTTTTTCTTTTTCCTTTACGTTTTATTCTAACATTTCGGACTCGCGCGAGTGTACTCGTCCAAGATTCACACAAATTATGTGTGTGCGTGTGTACAACACAACGTCCAAAACAATAAGATCGGAAGCTGTATTGTATGTATATATATATGCATGCTGATTACACGGTATCGATCTTTATCGGCGTTACCTGGGAAGAAGTAGGTATTTTAAATTGTTTAGACTGGCTTTTTATTTATTAAAAAAAAAAAAAAACTGGCCAAGTATTATAAGTAATGAGTTTATTTTAAAACTTCGATAAATCGGCCGTTTTACTCCGCGGTCCGAGCACATTTTTCCAACCATAGATCACGCGTAAAAATCCACGAAAAAAAAAGAAAAATACTGTAAAACATTAAACCAATGCCCCTGTAAAAATTTCATATCTTAATACTACGATATTGTATTTCCTCAATAAATCCGAGACCGTGACGAGCATTGCAAGAGAACCATAAGAAACCCGTAAAAATCTACTTCTTTCAACTGTTGTGTCACTTGTTCTTGTGTGCCGACATGGTCTTCTTGGCGAAAACCCTGCAGCAGTTTTCAATGCAAAGCCCGTTTCGATAAATGTTTCGCTGTTTTTCCGCATACCAGCGTACGCGCACAATTTCCAGTCCCTTTATAGAAATACGCTATATAAAAATTATCAAACACGCGCGATATATAAAGACGGGATATTTAGTTTATTATAACGTATATCGCGCGAACCAATCATTATATAATATAGTAAATCAAACAATGAAAATATTATTGAAAATTAAATGCGAGACTTATTTTACGCTTGAAAATGTACGTTAATTTTTATTTAAAATCATATCCGATAATTGCAAGATAATAATAATAATAAGAAGAAGAAAAAAAATTATACGGCCGAAGAAATTATTGTGTATTTCTCAGCTATATAATCGATTGTAATTAATTAAAGCCGATTTTAAAGCGATACAAAAAAAAAAGAGGTAAAAAATTCATAACGTTATATATGCGATTTTTTATTACGCGCGTCTACGTCTGACGTGTATGATATGTAAATTAGAAAAAAACGATTAGAATAAGAAAAAAAAAGACGTTTTAATCACAGACGTAGTCCTAAAAAATTCGCCCATCCAATATCTCAAACATGTTAGAAGAGTATAAATAATTGGCGCGCGTTCGATAGTTCTAGAAATGAAATATTGACTAAATTCTTAAAGAAAATTACGATTTTAATATTATAAAATTTCATATTTTCCGATTTGTCGAATACAAATGCGCGTGCGAGGAAAAACTACACGGACGAAATGGATAATTTCCTCTATCGCGGATGCCGACAAAACGCGTCTATACATAAAATGGTCGCAAATTATATATATACTCGTATATATATATATATTTTTTACTTTTATTTGTATTACACATAAAATCACACGTATTTTTCAATATACATTTTTTTTTTTTTTTTCGGAGTACCGCACATTTTCTATACCGCTTTTCCATGCCCGTATTATATCGTAATATCATCAGCCGGTTCTATAATATCGTAAATAATATTGTTCTCTGCACTTTTCACGCGACTTCCCCGCGACACTGACGATCGTAATCCGTCCCTATTCATCCCTCTGAGTCTCCGTTCTCTATTCGAGTCCATTGCAGCATATTCTCTCAGCTCCTCGACGTCCATTCCCACGGCGTTTATCCGCAACCCCGCCGGATCGCTCTTGTGATTTCGTAACCGCCACTTCGTGATTATTTACTTGTATTTTGTTTTAAACAAATTGTATCGCGCAAGTTTTTTTTTATTATAAAATTTTTATACATTATCGTTTTTCTCGCGTCGTCGTCGACGACATTATGTTTAATATAATAATCGACACATTGCGCATTCCGATTTGTGTGCACAAATCTAATTCATATACTGTCGTCTCGATCGGGGAAGGCCGTCGCCAATAGTCGGTGGTGAGTATATTTACGGCGGCTGTTTTGTTTATTGAAATGTATAGCGCAGACTGGGGGGGAAACGTACTTGAAATTGCCGCAGCGGCCGTGCAGAAGAATTCCCCTCCACGCGTAAGTCGCGTTAAGCCGCGCGATTACAATCCCGAGACCGAAAATCGCAACACCCTGACATGTGGGCGGCGCTTATGACACGTCTACGCAATGCGTTCGTTATTGGCGCTTGCGCCAAGGCGATCTCGCCGCCACCTCCGTTATTGTGTGATACGCGAAAAGAGAGGAAAAAAAAAAAAAAGTGAACGCGCCGCGCCGGGGCCCGCCGTCGCGCGCTTACCGGCCGATATATACATGAATATTATTATTATTATTATTATTATTATTATTATTACGCGGTGTAAATACAATGTGTGTGTGTGTGTACACGCCGTCAAGGTGACACACATAATATTAATATTGTATACGGTAAAAGTTGATCGAAACCAGATCGGGAATATACGATATATTATATATATATTATGTACTGTAGCGATCGTATATAATATAATATTATGTGTACGGTACAAAAAAAAAAAAAAACCGAATTCAAGACAATATATTATTATAAAAAAAAAAAAAAACCGATAAAATTCGCGGTTATTAATATACGCGCGTGATATTTATAATATATTGTTTATATACTCACGCGGCGGGGGCGTGATGGCCGGAATTAAAATTTTAACGGCATAGGCCGCGCGATTTATATAGCCCCGGGGGAAAAATATAAATTCTAAAAAAAAAAAATATACATATATATATAATTAACGATTGGCAATACGATTTTGTGATAATGCCACACAGATTATACGGATATTATTCGCGCGATGTGTCTATAATCTGAACGACAAAAAAAAAAAAAAACCCGTACAATTGAATAACGATGAGAATTTCATTTGATCGTTTGTATAACGCAATATATACAATTTTAAACGCGTGTATTATTTATTATAAAGTGTTTTTCGCATTTACAATTGCGATACCAGCAGCTGGTTTTACTGTTAAAATCCATCCATGCGCGCGTATAACGTATACATTGACGTATAGATGCGTTGAGGTTATACGGAATATAACGCGCGTGCGCGTTTTCGTTTTTTTTTTTAATGTATATATGAAACTTGAATGGGTTTACGTAATGTTTACGTGTAGGGACGGATTTGAAGAATAATGAGCCCTGCCGGGACATGCCGGGAAAACGGGACCCATTTATATATGTATACGTATATATATGACTTTTCACGAAAAGTTAGTAAAATACAAAATACGCCGCGGACTTATCGATAATTCCGGTGTTTAATTCTCATGAAAATAACGAGATTAAACACTACACTCTGGATTCAATAGTTCATATTTCTATAGATATACGTATTATATAAATAAAAAGTCGAGAGAGAAACGTCGATTTTTGTATTTCTCGCACTCCGCGACGTTTACAACCGTTTGTAATATGAATTATATTAATCCATGACGATTATTATTTATTTTTTTTTGATCTAACAAGAAACCACAATGCGAGGAAATTTTAAATTTTTAACAGGGTGGAGGAGAGAGTGTTATTGTGTGTGCGCGCGTCACTTCTGCTCCTAGCCCTTAGTCCTTTAGATATAATTTTTATAGTCATTACAATACTTATGAGCTTCGAGTGGAGGGAGATATGATTTTCTTTTTAATGTCCCCCCCCCCGGTTCAAACGAATCCTGAATACGCCGTCGAACTCGTATCGGACCATTGCCGCGATATCAGCGCGTGCGCGGTACATAAAACGTATTTCGGTCAGTGACGCAATTTCGGTAACGTGTGAGCATGTCGTAAACCGGAACAACGAAAATGTAATGTTGAATTACAATAGTACGAAAATCAATCTTTGATGCGTATACGATGTAGGTATCATTTATAGTGACTCGAAAACAAAAAAAAAGTACAATAAGTACATCCGGTATTCTGATTAAATCACCGACTTCATAATGCCTACGAGCTGTAACGACCGCGGGGTGAGTGTTGTAATCTAATGTCTTTGCGCTCGTCGTCACTCATCATATTTCCGATAATAAATTTCTTTTCAAACGACTACGTAATAATATTAATAATAATAATATCATATCGACGAACCGGAGTTCAGAATCGTGTTTGAAGAATTACAAAAAAAAAAAAAACAACGGACCGTGGAGAGATATATAATTCCCCGCTCGCCGCCCGCCCGCGCGCGTTACTGATTTCATTAATGCATAACAACGAGTGTCGTTCGCCCGCGTAGAAATTCTTTAACTACATAAAAATATCGTTTAAACGTTTTTTTCGCGGAATACGTCGGACAGAACGTTTTGAAAACGGATAATAATAATAATAATAATCGACGCGCCCCGTACCTCTTCTCGATCTGCTCGACGTATCGAAAATAGAAAAACACCGACGGCCGGTCTTCTTATAACTACTATCGAAATATACGCGCGCACGCGCGCGCATCATTTCGTCTCGTAAACATCGCAATATTTTACGTAATATACGAGCGCGCACACACACACGACGAATAATAAATATTTGAAACGCGCGCGCGCAAGTGTGTTTTCGGCACGCCCGTCGGCCGTACGTTTACCGCATCGACGAGAAATCGATTTCACAACACCTGCGCCGGGGTGTCCGTCCGTATGAAACGCCGCAGCAGTCCGCGTGTCGGCAGAAGAAGAAAATGAAATACCCGTTACGAAAAAAAAAACGTTTCCATTTTAGGAGTTCGCACGCGTATAAATGTATACACTTTAATAATAAAATAACCGTTCCGTCGGTATTCGCTCGTAATATCGATGATATTACGTAATTGTAATAATTGATTTGGCGAACCGAATTGAAAACATTACATTTTTCGTATACCGTTTTTATAGGTTTTCAACTTGAAACTCGTTTGTACACAGCATCGGTTTTTTAATTCCACTGCGTGGGTCCACGGTGACAAGCGTGTATTTGTTGTCGCAAATTATCCGATACGATATTTGAAATGATACTCGAGTCAACGAAACTCGCTCTAATAATATCCTGTTCTGCACACGCGATATATATTTCTACAAAACGGTGGTGTTTGAACAGTGCGGTTCGATCGGAATTCGTTAGAAATCCTACGCGCGACAAAAGATTCACAAAAGTAAATCCACACGTCGAGTGAAGCAGAGTGCGGTCGATTCCACTGCTCCCAAAAGTGATTTATACGCGAGAAAACATTAACGGTTTACGTTAAAAGAAAAATGTCGAAATCGCACGTGGAAAACATCGAACTCGACGTTTGAGAAACAAATGTCTAGAACGCCGCGCACGCGTATCCTTCGCGTTGAATAAAAGTCGAATTTTCAGAGTAAGAACAAAAAAAATTTAACGTTTAAATCGAGTGTAACATAAAAATAATTGTTGAATGAGAAAAATCGAGATTCTCGTTTTCACGGTAACACAATAACGCGAAATATCTCGTGTAAAAAAAAAAAAAGGAAGATTGTTAAAGGGTCCCACGTGGTCCGTGGTACGAAAAAAATTTTCATCCAAGAGTCCCCCCTCGTACTTTGAATACCTCATGACTTATAACCGTCCGTTCATATTATATAATCGTCGGTTTTTATAAATATAATAATAAAAAAAAATAATAAAAATACGCGTATAGGAATACTCGTATAATATATGAAATCGATGTACGACAACGAATAGTGAGGGGAAGTGTCATTAGATTAGCGCGCGTAACGCGTACCGTATTATTGCTCTTCGCCAGACGAGTGTATTATATTATTCTTTTGTATAATATTGTGCGCATGCGAGAGAGAGAGAGTGAGAGACGGAACCGAACCGGCCCCGAGGAGTCTTAATTGTGATTTATAACGGCGGCGGCGTCGGTGTTTTACTCGCGATCCGCGTGCGCGCGCGCGTTATACGCGTGTTTGCGTGTATAAACAACGCGACCGGACCGTGCGATACACGAGCGATTATACTCGTTTACCCCGCGCGACGGACGACGCCCGCACGCGAATGAGAAAATTCGAGAGAGAAAAAAATCGTACGCCACCACCACGCCGTACGTTTTTATGAGCTCACGGTCCGTGTGTTATAATATCCGATAGAGAATATCACGTTAGATAATTATTATTATTATTATTATCATCATATCGATCATTATTTGAATCCGATTGTACGTGTTGTACAGTAGGAGAGGACGGTTTCTCATCGAGCGGACAAAATCTCTATAACTCTTGTCCTATTCGACAATTTAATGTTTTTTTTTTTTTTAATAATCCTAATCCTTATACACCTTATAAGAAACATAAAATATTTTTAATTATAAACGAGTTGTATTGTATTTAAAAAGGAAAAAAAAAATTAATAATAATCGAGATGTAGTGAATTACAAAAATGTAACGACGAGCCGTAGGGTGGTTGTGGATAAATTCGAAAACGACAATAATGATAAATCGTTGCGTTCGATAAAACGATTCCCCGAGCAAATTATACGTTTTGATCGAAAAATTTGAAATGGTTATAAAAAAAAAAAAAAAAAAAAAATGGTGACTTTCAAGATTTTTTTTTTTAATATAGTTGAAGTAATCGCACAAACGTCTGACATCGTTTTTAAATTCTTAAGCCTGAAAACCAAAAATCACCTCTATATTAATAATACGTCAAAAAGGCTATACGCAACTGTTACATGAATAGCCGAAAATGAAAAGAATTTTTTCTTTTTTTTCGAGAAATTCGTCTCGTTAATACGGTCCGAAGTTACATGTTTGGCGAAAATATCGGCGTTCTGTGTATTCGGACTATTCGCTTCGAAATTACGACAATCGATCTGAACGAAATAGCGTTTTCACCGTTTTTACGTCATTTTCATTAAAGCGAAAAAAGGCGTTGAGAAAACTGGAAAACGACCTGTCTGACGTAGCAACTAAATGTAATTTTCAACCGGAAAATAGCGCCACACGTAAAGATCGCGGAACACTACTTCTGGTAGAATTTTCGGATACGGATATGAGAAAAATAAAAACACATCATCGCAAACCCAATCGCTCCGATCAGAATATAAAATACATATTTTATTAATTTGAAAAAATAGCTTGAATCGAATTCGATTACTTTGAAATTTCAATGATGCCGATTAGCAAAATATAATTGGGTTCAAAAAAATATTATCCAGATATGATGTGTTCGTCTCGTTATAAATAGTTAACCAGCGCGAGCGTAGCTGAAAAAACACAACACGGGTCGACTCGATAATCTCCAGCTATTTTTTGAAGTCTGTTGAAAAGTTTTTTAATTAAGTCGTTTAATTTGTAAACAATTTTTGTTTTGAGTTTATTGAAATTCCGAATACTTTTTTTTTGTTTTGATTAATCGATGTTAATGGTTGTATACAGATACTCGACGTCTAATCGATTTTTCCGAAAACCAACTTATCAATTGTTATCAATAATTAAAATGGATCGAACAGAAGAATATTTAAAAACACTCTGTATACACACATACGCGCATTTTGTAAACGCAGTATAAGCTCAAAAGTATGTTTTTAATTGTATTTTGCTTGATTATTGATGACGACGTTTTGTCGAAACCGGTAGTATAAACAAACATATTTTACATATTATACAAAAAGTATTATATTTTTCTTTATTTCGCATACAATACTCTCTTTGGCTTGATATTTTTATTATTTACACGTGAAGTCTACGAGTTGCCGGCTATTCGTCTTCAGCCGGACAATAAAAAAATATTGAATGGGTGTGTTGTGCAATAGTGACATAACGGTAAAAAAATATAATAACGCAATTATACGAAATCCTCTCTACGGTATATGACACAACAGAGAGTAGTGATATACGTCGTATATTGTCGGATTTCGCGATTGGCATAATCGGGCGTGATGGAATATATTTGAAATATTTTTCAAGTATTTTTTTCCTCGTTTTTCTTCTTCTTCAAACCTCTTTCTAACGTCGCGAAAAATTTGTTTTTTTTTTCCAATTTAATATTCGAAGAACTCGGTCAAAAGCAAAAAAAAATCTCGAAAATGTCTTCGTACTAACTGTATACACTACTATATAATGATGCGCATTCACGTCACACGAAATTCCGCAGACGCTTTACCCGGTCTCGACATTATTATTATTATTATTATTATTATTATTATTATTATTAAATCTCTCTTAAACTTTCTTTCGCATAAACGAAATTCACGTATGTATTAATGTTTGTATGATGATGATAATAATAATAATAATAATAATAATAATAATAATAATAATATAATGTTTACGTGTTATGTGAAAAATTACTCGAATGAAGACGCGTAAAAAACAAAATTAAAAAAAAAAAAATTGAGAAGGTCAAAAATACGAATAATCACCATGGGAAAGACGAAGAATATATTTTATCCGTATTCAATTCGCGGCAAAAGAAAGATATACGCAGAGAATAACTGTTGATGCTGCTGCTGTTGCTGTAACGACTAGTCGATAAATAACAATATATATATATATATATATATATATTATTCGTATACTTATATAAACGAAGAGATTATTTAAATGGATAAAAGAAATTAATTATATATATATATTTATTTATATGAGAAACGTAAGTACGCTCGCGTATCATTTTACCAGTTTTTTACTTGACAGATTTTTTTTTCCCCGAACATAAATCGACAAATCGTGTGTTTATATGTACAAGCGCGAGTCGCTAGAGGCAGTTGGAAATATTCGTCTGTACCCGTAATATATTGTAGACGGGAACCCGCGCAATAAGTTTACGAAATAATTATTACTGAAATCGTGACAACCCGCGAGATGTTATTATTATTATTATATGAAAAGAAAAAGAAAAATCGACACTCGCCTCTTTGTTATTATTAATAATAATAAAGCGCGTAGGCTGGCGTTATTCAAAATAAAGTTATAAATTTAACGTTGACAACCCGACCGTCGAACAGTTTATAAATCAATAGAGACGCGTCACCTCGTCGCCCGGACCATTCAGATATTTTCTGGTGCCAGTGTTCCGTTACGCATCTTTCGATTGGACTTCGAATGTCCCCAGAGTTTATACGAGCAGACTCCCTATATATTTTTTTTACGATTTTATTCTCATTATTGCGTTTGTCTTCGATTTTTTAAATAAGTGTTGGCGCGCGATTGCGGAATTCGTTAATGTAATATTATTTAATGTCCGTTTGTAGTATAATGTCGTATAATATATCGCTTAAAATTGTGCAGAAAATATAATAACTACAAGAGATCGTTTTAAATATATATATATGTATATTTAAGCTTTGTAAAAGTAAACGTTTAGCGAGAAGAAAATAATACTCCAAATATGTATTTTCGTGTTTCACACATAATAGAAATACGATACGAATTTTAATTTCTCAAATTTTTTTCTCAATTAATACGCAATTATTAGTCATAGCAACGTCGATGTTCAGGTGGTGCAAATATTTTTGAAAATCTCCCCCTCTAAATAAATGTTATTTACCGTATTATGTTGTATTCGTTTAAATAAATTTAATCGATTCGTTTTAATATGTTAGCGCGGTATTATCGTAGATTTTTTAATAATCTGAAAAAAGTTACTATAAAATATGACATACGCGCGATCATTTGCCGTAAACGCAGTGGTGTCAATGATGAATAGTGAGTTGGCTTTTACGTTATAGTTAAATTCGATGGATGACACGAATTTATTCTCTCCGATTTTTGCAATCTACGAGATGGTGATGGATTTACTGCGGGATCATATTATTGTCTCGATATTGACAACGTTCTAAAATGAAATAGTTTGTTAGGAATTTGAATGATTATAAAACGTAACAATAAAACAATTGATAGAAATAAACACTAATAGAAGAATGCGTGTGCGAGTATCTTAATATTTTTAGAGTGTTTTTTCGTTTTATTATTATTTAACGAACACGTATAATTTTTTTTTTTTTTTAAATTGTCCGCGTTTTTATAATATGACATATGACCTGCACGCCCATAAATATTACTGCCGTATATAGTTTATGTGCACAATATATAAATACGTATATTTTGAATAAAACAAAACGCCAACCCGCGTTCCTATGTACATTTTATGTTTATGTTATACTTATGGCGACCATTATACGATTAAATTATTGCGAATTACCGCGTGTAATCACATTGCGGTGGGTCATGTTGGCCTCATATTCGGTGGCCACTGAATCCATTTACTACACGTGTGCGCACACGTCGTATAAATAATATACCAACCAAAAAAAAAAAAAATACACACAATTCGTTACGCATACACACAATAATAATAATAATAATAATAATAATATATTTCGCGTGATATCTATTATATCGCGTGTATACGTCGATATACATGTGTGTGTGTACCACCGCGGGTTTACACACCGGAGGGAATCTATTTAAAAATCATAATATAAAACCTGTTATTTTATAATACATATAAATATAATGTGCGCCGCCACAAACGTTATTATAATATTCTTCTTATCACCTATCTTTTGTGGTCCACACAAAGTCCGAAAAACCGGTATCCGCGGGCACCGCACATTATTATTATTATTATTATTCACGCCCGACATCGTAAACCTTGCACGAATTCATAATATAATATGCAATATAATAACTCTGCAGATGAGAAGAAAAAAAAATCACTTATTATATATATATATATACGTATAATACTATATTTATTCTATTATAGTATTATACGCTATGACTGTACCGGTTGGCTGCTGCAGCGATAAAATCGTTCAAAAGAAAAAAAAATTTATCTCCGTCAGTGGATTACAATTAGAAAAAAAAAAAAAAAATTCGATTTCGTACGAAAATGGATTCGAAAATTCCGAGGAGGCGTATTTTTCCCCTCACAAAACTCTCCGTCGACAGTTCTGTACGATTCTCATAAAACCGTTAAAATATTTTTCAACCAGCGAATCTATCCGAACTTAAAGATATTACAGACAACACGCGCCGACATACCCCTACGACAGATCTCGGACTTGCTACGATGACACTGTGAATAGGAAAAAAATTTCATAATTATTTTACGTTTATAAGACGTACAATTGCAATTTTTACTCTGAAAACAACGTACGCGCTGCAATAACACATAAATATTTACCAATATAACGTAAATAAAAGTTATAATACATAATTCGTAGGATTTTTTTTTTTTTTTTTAATATACCGCCGTTACGATATGTGTTAGAAATAAATACGCGTAATATAATCATTTTTTGTGGCTTATTTATTTATTTTTTTTATGAAATATCGAAATACGAAAACGTCTATAAATACATACGCGCTTCTCAATAACTCTACAACAACGCTGCAGCCTCATCGCCTTACACGTCTAATAACTCTCTGTGCAACGCACGCGCATGTGTATACATACATATAATTTGCTACTAAACCTTTCGAACTTTACAGTCGTAAATCATGACCAATATTAAACAAATCGAAAAATTAATGGGAAAAATAATATGCGATGATATCAGACGCGTTATGATAATTTTTTACTTATTATAGGAGAAACGTTAAGGTTTTACAAAAATAATAATAAATAATAATTTAGGTCGAGGATACGTGATTAGCATATAATCACCTACATAATATTACAAGCGTTCGTTAATTAAAAGACTAGATAATATATTAAAGCGTATTGCGATTAATAATGCAAAATTCTCACTCTCTCTCTCTCTCTCTCTCCGCGTAATTTCATATATTACACCGTGTCTTTTACAGTAATACTCTTTTATAATACGTTACACGCGTAATATTTATTTTTTTTCCCTACAAATACACGATGTTTAGATAAAGTCTGTTTCGACACATAAATCTGTCGTAACTGACGAACGATGGCGACGAATGGAAATAAACCGTATACGCATATTTTTATAGGCTTTTAAAAATGCAGTTATATCACGTTTTAACAGCCTAACACCGACGATATACAAATTCGTACGTTTAACGCGTTTTAATTATTATTTCGACGAATATTATTAATTTTATATATATATATATATAAAATTATTTTACGTTACACGACATTGATTTTAATTTGGTAATCATGTCAAAGTGTTTTTTTTTATCTAATATATGTGGCCATTATATTATATATACATATATAATTATATCGCGGCGTAAAATCTATAATTTTGAATAATATTATAAAAAGTTAAACAAAAATAAGTAAAATATCGTGTTTAAAAAACAAAAAAAAAACAAAATTGTGAAGCATTCTCTTTATATATATCAAATTTCAAATTTCTATTATAGGAATAGGAAACGAGCATTTTTCCTCTTCGTCTTGCACACAGCGCACGAATCAATCATAGTTAAAACAAATACTTCCAACGTAACACCGATCGATAAACATTCTGAAAACGGATTTGGATTCGTCGTGCATTTTACTGTAGAATGACTTTTCCACTTTTTTTTTAATTTTTTCTTTTTATTTTTTAGATCTTCAAAAATGTATTTTTTTTTTTTATATTGAATTCTTTCGAGTAATTTTTGAAGAATTTATGAAAGAAAAAAAATTAAAAAATGTTAGAAATCCGTTCTACAGTAAAATTTAAGACGAATTCGAATCTGTTTTTAGAGTATTTTTATCTCGCACCACTAGGTCGATCGGTACGTTATTGGAAGTCCGTTACGTTGTAGTTCACTACGGTTCGCGCAGTGTACAAAACGGAAAGAGAAAATACTCGCTTCCAATTCCCTTAAAAAAAAAAAAAAAATTACGTACCTATACAATTTATATACGTATTCGACAATTAATATTTGTATATTGTCTTATTTTAATATTTCTTAAGAAATTTCGATTTAAGAATCGACGACGTAACTATATACTTTGAGAATTGTATATCGAAATTGATTTGTATTATTTTGCAAATAATTTTATGTATTTTTATATCGCGTTGAGCAATTTGAAACGTGCTTATTACACGCAGTACAATATGATATATGAACGATTTGGATTATTAGTTTATCGTGGTTTTAATAATATATCGCGTATACACATATGATACGAAAACGCGTATTAGAATTTCGTACTGTATAATAAATAGTGCAATTAAAAAATACCGATGGAGTTCAGCCTGATCCGCACAATAATAAGGTCGTTTAAATATACGGTTTTACATGTTTATTACGCAGCTGTATAGTGGGTATCTGGTTTTTAAATTACTACTGAACATAATATTATATTGTGCTTTAGGGAACGAAAAACTTATACCGCTCGTATTACTGCGTTTAAGTATATATATATATATATAACTATATAATAATATATTACACTATATACTATTGTATGGAATTGCCGGTGAGAAAAAAGAAAACAAATTGTTTTCTATTCGTATAATATTTACGAATGGTTATAAACGGCGACTTACGCAGAGCGATAATAACGGCGCATTTCGTTATAAACAAAAAAACAAAAAAACTTCTGCGTGGTTTATGCGGTTTTCGTCGAAATTCGATTTCTCTTTAAACGTCTATATAAATACAATTACGCTTTTTTCTTCTTCTTATTTTTTCTTTTTAAATTTATGTTTACATATCATCACACTATGTGTTCTGGAGATCCATTCGTCGACGAGAATAAAACCGCGCACAATATAAGACGAATTGTTTTACGTAATATACCTACGCAACACTACAACGAAATCACACATTTGATTATCTATTATTCGTAGTAAAAATTAATAAATAATTCAAATAGTTTTATATAAAAACATCGGTAATACATATTGAACACGACATAATAATTATAATAATACGAGTACACGTTGATACGCGCGTGTATACGAGCTACGAGCCCTGTCAAATGTTTTATAATCACACGTTTCGAATGATAATAATAATAATAATAATAATCCGTTCGAAACGCGCTTATATTTGTTTCAAAACAGTTTCATTTATCGATTCGGTGAGAAAAACACGCGAACGTAGCAATAATTATTACGTAAATTCGTATATATATATATATATAAATATAATGAATATTAGGATATTGTTTTATATTATTTCGTTTAAATCGTTACGTAAGAAGAAATGTCGAATTAGAAAAAAAATTAAAATAAAGGAAAACGTTTCGTTTTTTTTGTTCCACGTTTCCAGCGCATAATGGGTTGACTTAAAATCACAAAAATTCGAACGAACATATTCCGATTGCGTTCCGAGTGATGGAAATAACGACGACATTCGTCGACGTTACGCCGCGATCATTGCGAATACTAATAAAGCACGCGAGGTTTTGCCCCACGAGGTCACTTTCCTTTTGGCGTACCGCACACGGGGGGGGGGGGACTTTACTGTGAAGTTCCCCCTTATGTCCTCCTGCCCGTATTGCTAACGTCGACATATTTTGACGACGGATAGATAGAGGGAAAAAAAGAATTTATGACCGACGGCGGTCTCGGACGGGAAGAACGTTTTCGGCAAATGAAATTTTTAAAGAAATACGAATTTCTTTCTCTTTTTTTCCGCGCGAATAACTCCGTATGGAAAAAAAATTTGTCGCACAGTTCGCCGCCTCTCATAATGATAACACGTTAAATTCCCCTAAATACATACAAACGATCGTTTTGTATCGCAGTGTACTACTACTAATATAAATGTTGCGGTAGCGGGTCGTGTAATTTTTTTTTTTTTTTAGTGTATTTGCGCGGCGCGCACGAGCTCGAGCGCGCGCGCGCGCGTCTATAAATCATTTCTGTCGACGGCGGCGCCGGTAGCCCCCCGGTCCAACCGCCGCGCGCTGTTCAAACGTAATAATGTCCTCCCGCCCGTTACACCACGACGCGAGTAAAAAATAAATAAATAATAATAATAATAAACGCCGGCCCCGGGTTTCGTTATCCGCGCGTATTAATAATTATCAAATACTATCGACAAATATAATAGAGCTCGCGAGTTTACATAATAATTAAAAAAAAAAAAATCCTCCCCCCCCCCTTCCCCGAATTTAATTATTATAAATAATTTACTTTTTTTTTCTTATTACAAAAACAATTTCCGATCGTTAATACAAATGCGCGCGCGTTTAACGCCGAAACACGACGCTCGTACCTACATACACATAATACAGTGTACGAGATAATAACGTGAAAAAAAAAATTCCCCGGGTATTATTATTATTATTACACGTCTCCCAGTGCGCGTATATATAAAAAAAAATCCGTGCGAAAACCGACGGCGAGAACGCAAACACAACTCAGTCGTCTCCCGATCGCGCGTGAAGAACACTTCTTCGTCGTGTGTATACAACGGCCGCGGCCGCCGCCGAGAGGAGTCGTGATGATCGTGCGAGTTTTTCGACTCGTTACCGCCTATTCCGTATTACTTGCACGCGTACTTACAGCGCGTGTTTAGCGTACGTCTCGGCGGCGAGAGAGGGCATAACCGATATATATTATTTATCGCCAGCGCGCTAACCACGCGAACTGCACGACGAAACGCGGTCATCGCGGCTCGTCGTCACATTGTTGCCGCGATCAAGGACCCCCTCGGTCGGTCGCGTGCTTAACCCGTATAATGCGTGTATGAGAAAATCAAAAAAAAAAAAAAATGTACACTCGTATATTGTATAGACGAAAAGAAAGAAAACGTGTACTTGACCGGCTACGTGAGACGACTATGATGATAATATGCGTTTAGAATTCGAGTTCGAGAGGAGAGAGAGAGAGAGAGAGAACACGAAACCGGCGTAACGATCGCGAGAAAACGCTGTCTGTTCCGGTGTTGGAAAAAATCGAAACGTTTACGACGAAACAAAAAAAAAACAAAAAAAACAAAAAATTACCGTCGAAGAGTATTTCGAAAACGTCTGCGAAATGTGTAACGCGAAAAATAAATTACAAAATTACCAATAACAGAGATGGGGTTTCTTTTTTTATATATATATATATAATTCTAAAACGGTTGTAATGAGATTTAAAAAAAAGAAAAGAAGTTACCGAACCGCGGGGCGTTTGCCATGTAGCTTTTGGTGCGAATCACTTGGATTAAAGATTTTCGGAGTTTCGTTTATTACTATTGCGGTATACATTTAAAAGCGATACGCATTCGATAAAATGATTCAGAGCGGATAACTTCGGTTATTATTATTATTATTTTTTAGAAATTTTTCGTTTTTTTTTTTTTTTTGACCTTATACGAGGTATTATAAATTTACGTAGTTGGTGAATATTTCGATTTTCCACATAACCGCATTAGTTTCAAATAATTACACGAAGAAATGACGATAATAGACCGAAATCGCGTTTTCATGTCATTCTTCGGTAAATAAGCGCTTTCGAGAAAATCGATAAATAACCTCTCCGAAGCACCGCCGACTAGACGCGATTTTTCGCCGAAAACAAATTATTATAACCGTACGTATATTAGGATCGGCGGAACGCTCTTTCTGGTAGAATTCCCGAGTAAATTAAAAAAAAAAAAAATAGGAAACGTAATTGTAAAACCAGTACATTCCTCGCTCCGCTCGGAGTAGCAAAAAAGAAAGAAAAAAAAAAAATGTTATTTTAACATTAATGTTATACGTAATTTGTAATACGTATTTGGCTGCCTATAATATATGATTGAATATCAGAGTTTCTTTCCCGCCCCGTCAGCGGTTTTATCGTCGGCGTCCTCACACAAACACGAATTGTTTTTCAAAATATTTGTCGTATCGCCAGCAAAATAAACGTGAAAATCAGTAACGCGGCGCCCGTAACCGAGGGGTTAGAAAGTAACGAATGCGCGACGTCGTTCGCGCGGAGGCGTGTTCGCGGCCCCGTCCAGAAGCAGCCGCGGTTAATTGGGTAATACGCGCGCGCGCGCGCGCGCCGTCTCGGCCGACACAATAATATTATATTATATTGTGTACAGTTCATTATTTTCTCTTTCCTTCTCGTTTAATTCACCGACAACTGGCGTGTATAAAACTGTTCATAATATTATGTGTTTGACGAAAAGAAATTTTGTATTTTATATGATGTTTAAACGAAAAAATTAAAGCATTTCATTATTAAAAGGTTCAAAAACGAGAATTTGACGCGAGAATTATAAAATGGCGTGTTTAGGATTTTTTTTAAAAGGGGGAACGCCACACGTATAATATATGTATGTATTTCATTATTACGCATAATATAATATTTGAGAATTCAAATTTACAACAACGAAAAAAAAAAATAAACATAAAAATTAACAACATAATTACGTAAACTGATAATCATCAATCACTATGACAATTTCGGTTTTCACAGGATCGATGTTGCCACAGGACCTCGTGGCCGCAGAAGTCACGTACTCAATACGCCCCACCCGTGTACGCCACTGATGTATGTATCAGTCGACGAACTATGAGAGATGTGAATTCCATTTTTGGATCATTTTTTTTTTTTTAATGTACGAAATCAATAAGTTTACCGATAATGTTTTTATGAGTTTTAAGCGTTTTAGTTATTTGTTTGCGATATAGGAGCCGGACACGTGGTCGCAATCATAAAAGCGTAATTAACCGTAATTTCGACTATATATTTTTTTTACCGCAACTGTTATATTTCCTTTAGAGATATTTTAAAATTTTTTTTTAACGCAAAGTCTCGCCCACACGCTCATATAATCATTAAAATTATCAACGGCATTTAAAACATCGTTCGCTCACTGTTTTTTTTATATTTTTTTTTTTACCCACTTTGTCCATTAAATATAATATATAATTAAGCCTAAAAGCGTCGTATAAATAAAATAATATACAATCCGTTAAATACTACGTATTTTATTAGGTTATATATATATATAAATAATAAACAATATATTTTGTTATACGAAACGTGAAATTACCCGGGAGTTTATATTGCGGATAACTACATTTTATTTATTATTATTATTATTATTTAAGAATAGTAGATTTTGAAAAATAGAGAACATTATAAAATGTATTATAACGGTTCCTATATAAATCGAGTCTCTTTTATACGATATAATTAAACCGGTCAACGACGAGCCAGCCCCGTCGTATTTATTCTATTCGCCCGTTTCTTTATTATCATTTAAATCGCGCGTATTATTATTATTATTATTCAGTTTTTTTTCTTTTCATAATGATTGGCGTTAATTACGCGCGCGTGTTTTTATACGGCTTACACTGGCATCTGACACGAACCCGCGAACGATCGGAATATAAAAAAAAAAAAAACGTTTAGAAAGATTGTCTATGTATATATACATGACTGTGTGTAGGCACGATATAAAAGCGATAAAACGATTCATCCTGCAGCAACAACTGTCGGACGGTTTGCTTTTTTCATATTATAATTTGAAAAATATCCGGCACAAGCGGGAAAGAACTCGTAGAAAAAAAAGTAATATTTCCCGCGCGAAAGAGTACGTATTAGCGACGTTTTTCGATTTTAACCGTTTTCAAAAAAAAAAAAAAAAAATGCGAATAACACGCACAATAACACCGTATGTGTCCAGACAATTAATTACGGGTACAATTAATATTACAATATTATTATTTGTAATTATTCCGTTTTTTTTTCTCTCCGAAAAAGCGTACAACGAATTTCCAAAAAAAAAGACGTCGATCGAACTAAAGTCTGTTCAGTCGGTTATTTCAATGTTAAACCGAATGGAACGTAGACACGCACATACACATGCGTACACATTAATTTCCACGCGGTTACCGGCACACCGAACTCGGTCAATAGGAACTGTTGTTGAAATTCATACTTAATTTGGTCGCGTATGAAAAAAAATCATTTTGTCGCATTTATTAACGCAGCACACAATAATTCCGTATTCCGCGCACCGCGATTTAATGATCTTAAATCAAATTTCGATTGATTTGTATCAAAAAAGAAAGAAGACAATTCATAAAAGGCGCCCGAGCGCCGTTTCTGTACGGATTTTAATGGGAGGGAAAAAAAAATAAATAAATAAATAACGAACGACGACGAAGACTAGTAACCGGAGAGTGCGAATCGTTGACGTTGATTTATTGTCATGAAATCCGCGGGTGGACTTTAACGTCCGGCGTGCCAGGATATATTTACACACAGGAGGTCGAAAATATAATAACAACTGCAACATATATTACACGCAAATGTATATTATGTCCTTATATTTTATATATATTATATATTCGTAATATTCTCGTGTGTGTGTACGCAAGGCATGCGATTCAAATGTTTCTATCGCGTACACGGTGGTCCGTATACAAAGCCGTTCTGCAGGACCGCAATAATTCAAAAAACCGATCCGACTGTAGCGTGTTAATATTTATTATACGAATAATTAATTAATGTAAGCTTTTAAATACGAAAATTTCCCGTGTCCGAAACGAAGAATTAAAAAAAAAAAAAACTGAAATTCTAGGACGAAAAACATGCTAACTACCGACTATAATACATTATATTGCGTTACCTCTCGTTCGAAACTCTTTACGGACGACGAGAATTGGATAATGACTTGAGTAATAATACTGTGGCGAGCACTTTTTTTGTGCTTTATGTTTGCGCGCAGTATATGCGCCTGATTTTTTTTTTTATGATCACGTTCTCCTGGAAAAAGTCCTTTTTCCAATATAGTATTTGTGAAAAATTGGAGTGGATATGAAATATAACGCGTAACGCGTCCGTTTACACAGGAAAACATTGCCGAAAACGTCGGCAAATCAAAAACGGCACGAATGCCTCTCGTTAATCGTGCTCACAGAATAGCGAATTATATGTATATATTTTAAATTTTCATTCGCGTATAATACATTTCTATCGGAATCGAAGTGCGGAGAGAAGGGGAAAAAAATTTGTTCGATTATATAATAATTGTTAAAACCTAAACGTTTTATTGACTGATTTGATTGTCCGGATTTTTCATTTTTTTCAAAATTATCTATTATTATTATTGAACAATTTTATGAGTATTATATATATTCGTATAACTCGGTGAATTTCAAAAATATCGTTCGACGAAAACGATTTATTCGCGAGAACGTTATGTAATACGCTAATGCAAAATAGACGAATACGTTATTGAAGACTTTTTTAATATTATTTTTATACTTAAATAATAATAACGATCTATATACGTGCATGTTATGATCTGATTCAGATCGTACCGTTAGATACGTGATCGTATATCTTAAAACTCGTAAATACAATTTTAAATCTATAAAATAAGAAACGTGTATTATTATTATTATTATCAATATAATATACAACCGCTCTCGTATAATCATTAATAATTTATTGAATGAAATTATATTATATTATATGAAACGCAATAAAAACACAATATTCGTTTCACCGTTAATTTTTTTTTTGTTTTTGTAAACGCTTTAAGTCGTAAAATTATTTCGCTAATCGCGTTCTCTGCCGGCCGAAAGACACACAAATCGCGCGGTCGATAAAAAAAAATTTACTGGACGAGATTGTAAATTTATATTACATATATTAATGATTATAATAAATCAATAATACGGATTGTAATTTCTTATTTGTAAATATTTATTATTATTATTATTCCGAATGTTATTTTATTCCGTTCGCTGAAATACGCGTGTACACACACACACACATATATAATATGTATTACGAAGGCTAACAGTATTTATTTTTAATTCGATATTAAAATATATATGACAGTAACATTAGAGTGGACATTTATTTATTTTGTTTTTTTCCCAATCCGCTTGTTGTTGACAAAAATATATTTTATGTAAATCGCGTCCGACTCAATAATAACTTGTACACATATTTTCGTATCGACGGAAAATAATAATATTCGTTTTCTGATTCTATACGCGGATATTTATAAAAACATCACACTCACACACACATTAAATCGACATTAAATTATTCAATATATATTATCTGAATCAACCTCGTAAATTATAAACAGATATATACTCTTATCGGAATTATGTTAATTTTTTTTTTTCGTATTCAAATACATTTATTATAATATACGAAATGATACACAACTACGATATACGCACAATCATACGCTCGACTCGCTCTAATTATCAAATTTATCGTTGAGAATATTATAAAATGCGCCGAAAGTCGGACGTTCGTATTTGCATAACGGGAAATAGCGTATGAACGCGACACGCGCGCGCGTACGTATAAAATGTTATAACGTCCATTTAACATCCGTTTGGTAAATAATCATTATTTAACACGCAGTTTTAAAGATATATTATAATCTATTGAGATGCAGACTCTCCCCAATATTATAATGTACACGCATACGCGGTAATATGTTTTTTTTTTTTTTTTTTTAGTCGAGGTCGAACGCATTTATTATTTGTATTTTTAAAAATAAAAATGTCAATTTATACGCGTATCGAATATATAAATGTGTTTGTTTTACGTTAAAAAAAAAAATATATATATATAATATTTTACTGTATATAATCTATAATTGTACGGATACGCGTAAGAAGTACACGGAATAATTGCGATTTGTACAAATCAAAACGTCAATGTTATACGCCGGTATATGTTATCGAGACTAAGACTAACCGATTAATTTTAGCGGTCGTTCCGTGTTTAACGCACTGCAATTTCAATACATGCGAAGGGAAAAAATGAGAGATTTTTTTTTTTTTTAAATTACAATCGAAGTTTAACAACGACAAATGTATTCGCACACACGTTATAAAACACAAATTTGTATGGGAAAAAAACCGTATGTGTTCTAATTACACTGCAATCGAGCGAAAAAAATATTATGAAAAATAAATAAATAAATATATATATATATATAATATATAAGACTTATATCGAATCCGTTTATTTCAATAAACTATCGATTTCGACGAAAATTCATCGGGTGGGTATATAAAGCGTCAAAGAAAATTACTGCGACAGAGTAAAAAAAAAAAATTTACGAATACGTTACGATAAAAAATAAAACGTAGAATTAAATAAATAAATAAAAAAAGATTTCGAGTACGTAATGAATTAAATTATTAGAAAAAAAAAACCAACTAACTAACGTATATTATATTGATATTGTGTGCATAAAATATTGTTTTATCAAAATGTGTTTGTACAATTAAAATATTTTTCGCGTTCGATTAATCCATATGCAATTGTCCCAAAACTGAAATTTTATACATAAATATATATAAGAAAAATATTGAGAAAAATATAATTTTATCTTTTCGCTTAGAAACCGCGGTGTACGTATAAGTGATAGCGATTAAAGAAACTACTAATACTCCTACGTATTTTTCTATATTTTTCACGTAATTCGATTTCTATTCCGCTCGATTCGCGTCGATTCGTAATATACGTATAATTTTTCATAATAACTTCTTTCGCGCGTATTTTTTTTTTTTTCTTTCTGTCAAATCTTTCCTCCTGAATTTGTCCGTTTCCGATATTTCATTACGGTGGCGCGTATTCTTCAACAAGAGTATATTATAACGCTCGCGTGCGTATTGTCGTTAACCGTCATGTTTCAAACTGCGTGTAATTCCATGAGTTCTGTAAAAGCGTATAAAATGCGCGCGCGCGCGTGTGTTTTTTTTTTTAATTAAATAATTTAGTAAATATTGTCGTACTACGCCGAGTGTGCGAATATGCCGAAAAACGTTATTATAACGACATATACGTGCGTAATAAGACTAATGTCACTGCGACAGCTGCTGCGGCGTGGCGCAGGGACGCGAATGGCAATATCGGGTTCAACCGCGCCGCGCGCGCGTATCAAACGCTCGGTGGCTACTGCTGGTTACCACGGTGCTGTCCAATTACGCTAACGTTTCGAAAGTTTCGTGTACGCGATACGAATGGTAAATCAACCTGGATTCACCTTTTTCAGAAACGCGGCAGCGCACTATATATAAGAAAAAAAAATATATACACACACTCGTTTTTAATGATTTATATATTATTATATAAATGTATAAAAATCGAACGGTAGGGGAAATGGGTGACAATATCATTTTATCTTATTAAGCTAATAATATACGCGCGTATTATTATTATTATAAACGGCCGCCTTTCGCAATATTCTTCTCGTAAATCCACATAACCCCTCCCCCGCGAGCGCACGCCATTGTCGCAGCTCATTTATTTATCGATAAACTATATGTGTTTCCAGTGCGTATATATTATATAAAAAATATATTATACGCTTATGTTTTATACGGCAATAATGAAGTGATTATATTATAGAAAAAGTACTTGCGCGTGTATATACGGATATAATAAAGACGTAATTGTAATACGAATGAAACGGTTATTGTGCATTACGCGTATTATGTATATTACGGGGATACGCGTTTTTTTTTATATATATATATAAAAAATATATAACAGGCGTTCGTTCAAATTCGTTTCCATCGCACGCGCGGCTCCTCTTCTGTCACACGATATTTTCACGGTTCCCACAATTATATTAACGATCGGAAAAATTAATCAATTTGTCGTGCATAAAAATACGTAATTATTGTCGAATAAGGACGAGGAACAGAAGAAACTGAAATTTTTATACGTTTCGAAATAACATAGAATCGATCGAAATTTCGTCATTATAACGTATGTTATTGTTTTGTCGTAAAAAAGGAAACAACAAATCAAATATCTCGTTTCGCTCGGAATTCAAAAAAAATTTTTTTTAATAAATTACTACCGGCGCGTGGTCTTCTTTTTATTTAAAAATTCGTAATTTTCCTTCTTCCTCTTCTCATACTCTCCGGCTACAGCTATTATACACCCCACAAATCACTCCACCTCTTTCGGTCCCCATCGCTCCAATCACAGTTTCATTTCCGCGCTCTCCGGCTCTTCAAAATCTTTCACCTAACCACCATACAACAATCGCATCCCCCGACCCCCTTGTGGGTGGTGCTTTTCCATTCCGTTCCAGTCCAGTCCGATCGATTGTCGTTCTACTAGCCTCCTCGGAACGAGTCCCGTCGGACTTCATATTCTCTTCTCCGCGTTTTGTTTTCAAAAGTGTCTTCCGTCTTCGTCGTGACACAATGTTTTGTTGTGCACGCGGGTCCGTACACGTATATACACAAATCGAGTCGCACGCCGTTACACTATTGCCGGTTAGGTTAGTTATGTTTTATAATATGTTATAATATAACATATTATATATATAAATTATAATATGTTTTATATAACTCATTTGTTTTGGAAACACGTGTTTTTTTTTTAATCGGAAGAACGCCTCTTGAACGGATAAATTTCGCCCGTAATTCGCACGACCCGCGGAATTTGAATTTGAAAATTATAAACATTGTGTTACGCGGTGGATTTTAATGGTCCAACGCGGAAACACTAACGACAAGTGTATTGAAAATTAGACGGTGATTTCGTTTTGTTTCGTCAATACGGACGATAATCGTCTCGTAGCGTCGGTGGGGCGGACGGTCGGAAGACGGGCGCGCGAAGAAGACGCCGGCCGCCGTCGTCGCGGTTATTAGCTAACACGGAGGAGTCGCCTTTGACCCGGCCGCGCCGCCGACGTTTTGTCGGCAACACAGGAATATGATTTATTCGTCGCTTTCCGACCTGTACGCGATTATGCACAAGACGTATTGTAATGCGTATAGGAGGCGCGCGGGTGACGAGAACGCGTATTACAATATATCCCCGTCGTCCACATATTATGTTGTAGTCGTATAAACCCGCCCGCGTGTCATTATTTTAATAATATCGCGGTATGCGGCGACGGCACCACACGCACCGTAGTAATAATAATAATAATAATTATTATTATTAAATTGTCCCGAGACGGAACAATGGACGGCGCGCGTTTTTATTTTTTAATATTTATAGCGCGAACACGTCTCGGACGATCCGAGAACGTCTTCAGCTCGTCTCGCCGATCGCGACGGATTTTGTGTTGTGAACCGTTACGGTTATTCGACAAAACGGTTGCCGCGGCCGTGCCCGGGCGCTATACGGGTGGGGGCGAGGGGCAAACAGAACTCGCCGAGCGCCGACACAGGACGAGAGAGCAAGAAAACCTCCGTCGCGCGACGCGTTGTCGCTATATTTGTTTTCTTTCTTTTTTCTTTTCTTTTTTTTTTACGTTCTAATATAACTTACTACAATACAATTGTCACCGATTCCGTCTGTCTCCTGTAAGCCTGCCTCGTGTTGGCGGTACAACGATAATAATTTTTTTTTCAATTACAAGTTATTACCGATACACGAACTAAATAGTATAAAAACGCAATTCAAAATTTCAGCGTGAAAAAGAGAAGTGAGATATAAAAGAACACACGCGATACCAGAAACAAAACGTAGATAAAAACAAAGACAACAACTAGGAACAGAATTTTTTTTTTTTTTTATATATATATTTTTATACGGCTTATAATAATTAATAAGCCTAATATTTTAAAGCCTGCCAATGTTTATTATACGCATAAAGTGATATAATATTATAAAATCGTGATCGACAGTTTTTTTTTTTATTATTATTATTATAAACCGTATAAATCTAAATAGCGATTATTGCGTTCCTTAATTCATTGCGAAAAATAAAAAACGATTCCGAAATTCCGACGCGCAATGCATAATTTACGATTACTACGGTATAATTTCTCTTAACATATTATTATAGGGTGCGTAGTTGTAAAAATGTTCAAAAGTTCGTTTCGCCAATTTACAAATTTTATAAATACGCGCACGAGTGTTTGGCGTATTATTAAAGGTCGTTAATTTTTTTTTTTTATTATTATTATTATTAATATTCGTCACAAACCGTTTTTCCTAACGAATAATCTCGATATAATATTAAATGATTTTTTTTTTTTTTTTGAAAAAATAAGTATCGCAAACCCGCGTTTATTTCGGCCGATTAGTGTATACAGAATAGTCCGCCTCTCTGGTCAAACATATAATTTCCGTAAAATATAAAAAAAAAAAAATGAAAAAACCCCTCGCTATATGTTTAAAAAGAATTTCGACGAGAAAAAAATAACGGAGTAATTTAAAAGAAAAAAAAAACGAAAGTCGAATACGCGTCGAAGAAAAACACAATCGTTTCGAAGAGGCGTATAATGTGTAGTGGAAAGAATAATAATAATAAAACCATCCACACCGTATCTTTTACTTACAATTGTGCTACAAAACATTATAAGAACGTCGGCACGAGTGAAGACAAGTCAATAATATGAAATACATACGTTTAATTGTTCCGCGTTTCGATATCTGCGCATATTGTTATGTTTTTTATTTCCTATTTTCTCTCTCTCTATATCACTCAGCCCGCGATTCCATCTACAAAGTATAAGAGTCGTTTGAAAACGCGCGTTACTGTCATATACCACACCTACATATATATACGAGTATATCGTATTATTATGTTATAAATATATATAAAAAAAAATTTTTTTTCTGATATATTATACCGTTTTTTTTCCTTTTCAATAACGGCTTTCAACGCGTTCTCCGTTGTAGTTTCACCGGTGAAAATCACGGAAACAAACGTTCATTCCGCGCTACCCGTCGCGAGTGAGAATTCAAAAGGAAAAAAAAAACTACCGCGATTATCACGTCGATTCGTGCGATATTTTAATCCGTTATAACGTCGGTGACGTAAACGCTTTTAACACACCGAGTACGCGCGGTTGTATATTAACGCGAAGAGAAAAAAGCAGAGTTCTTTTAAAAGATACACGCGTAACGACGCCGGCGAAAAATTATTATTTTTTCGTACATCAAAAGTCGAAGTACTTGAATTATTTATACGCATATTATTTATTAAAACGTACAAATAGATCCGATACACGCTCTGTTTTATTATGATACACGCGACGGACTGTATAGAGTGCGGTTAGTCAGTAAAAATCGGTTTTTTTTTGTAAAAGTTAAAATTTCTTTTTGTTTCCCCTCGTCCGTTTACACTAATTGCAGGACAAAACTACGCCGATTATCGCGTACGACCTTTAAAAGTATCGTCGAAAATTTTCGATCCGCAGTGTAATGAAATATATATATATAGAGCATAAATATATTGTACTAAAAATTATAAAAAAATAAATAAATTACGTCGAAAACGTTAATATTTTATATAATAGGTGTTTTTTTTTTTTTTACTCTTAGAAATTATTTATTATATTATATAATAAATCGTTATAAAAATAAAAAACAAATCGCTTATAATTTACTAGAATGTAATATATATAAAAAAAAAAAAAACGAGGATTACCGGAAGAACGGCGCCCTTAATAGTTTGCCCTTAGTTTGTCTTAGGCCCCGAAAACTCTACGGACACTGTGGCAGTGCTATACTCGCGCGCACGCACACACAAATATCTCAAAGAAGCGTTAGTCGAACGAAACAACGTGCTTTGTTGGCGTATACGACGGCGTCGTCCGTGTTGCGGTATATACCGCGGGAACGTCAAGGTGTGTGTCTGTGTGTTTCAAGTATGCGTTTCAAAACGCGCGTCTCGATAATAATAATAATATGAACGAACAGGTATTCCGCGCGCGAGGAGGTGTCCTGCAACACGTACACCACTGCACGGCCCCCGGGGGCAGAGGAACGTTTCGGGCTCGTGACACGGTTTCCAACAGCAGATTATTATTATTATAAGTACGCGCAGTCCGATAGAAAACATATAGAATAGCGTAAACACATTAACACGCGTATATATAATATATAAACACACGTTTTTCAATATATTATTTAGATATGACAACACTATAGATACATATAATATGTATACGGATAAACACGCCTAACCTAATCTAACCTGACAGTCCAAGCGCACTAAACGAGTCTCGGAGTGTTTACGCGAAAATTACACGATAAAAATAAATATATATATTTTTTTTATAAATACAAAAAATATATATTTTATTATTATTATTATACGCGACTAGTATATTTTATTATTGTTGTGAAACGCGACGATCGAATTAAGCCATCTAACCCATACCGGACAACGCCGTGTGAAACAATAAAACGCGATTTTTTTTTAATGGTTACGTTCTATTTCTTTTTTTTTTTATTTTTTTTATACGACACAATATAGGTCCTACGGGTTACATCAACTACGTATATATATATAAGTATTTATTTTTTTTCAGTGTATTTCACTGCGAGGTATACGAAACGCGTTAACAATTTTAAAGCGTTTTTCTACGTATAAGACGCGTGAAAACAAAAAAATTCATTTCACACTCGCCCCCCGCCCCACTATACGATCACGAGTAAACCGGGTAACAAAGCACACGGAAATGTACAAAGAAAAAAAAACAGAAAAAAAAAGAAACCGCGTTATTTCGTTACTGTGATCGTCAAAAAAAAAAAGTAGTAAGAAAAAACAAAACTCTGTGTGCACTGACCTTGTTGAGTATGCCGCGCTTAAAGTTCTCCCTAGTGTACTTCCCGTTGGCGCTCTCCAGTTCCAAGTGTTGGGCGCACTTTCTCAACATGGCCGCTCTCTCCCGTTCCTTGATGCTCTCCATTTCCATCGCGGACACGTTCGCCGGCTTCCGCGCCGTCAATTCCACGTCGACCAGATCGCCGTCCGCCGCCGCCGCCGGTGCCGACGCCAACGGTCGGCCGCTGCTCGGACAACCCGAGTCCGTGTCGTCTTTGAGAGTGTACTTGCTCACTTGCGGGCGGTCCTGCGCGTCCCACGCGATGGACATGTCTCTGAGCCGGCCCAGCGACTTGCGCCTGATAGCCGTGTCGTCGTCGCCGCCATCACCGCGCGCCGCGTTCTGCAGTTCCATGACGCTATTGTAAATAATTATACCCGCGGCGAGTGGGTATGAGTGAGTGAGTGAGTGGGTGTGTGTATAAATATATTGTTGTACAGTTGTACGGTCTTCAGTGCCGCCGCCCGTACATAACTACGTCTGAAAAACGAATTTGAAAAAAAAAAAGAAATTCAAAAATCGCGATGAATAATAATAATAACAATAATCGCATGAACCGTGTGTACATTAAAAAATTGTGTAGATTTCGTTTATAGAACGGCTATTTCTATACGATGAACGGAATACGTTGTGATTCGAGGGGAGAAAACGCGAGAAAATTCATACGGACAACAAAGTAGAGACGGTTGAAATCGATTGTAACATACATTTTTTTTTTTTTTTTTTTGTGACATTTTATTACGGATCAAAGACTATTTGACGTTTAATGCTCAGTATTTATCAGTGGGCGGGAGACGATGACGATAACATTGGATTCCAAACGTGCATATGATTAATCAATAACGTTAATATTGCTAATTCCCTCGACATTTGTAAATCGTTTTGCATGCGAATTGATTAAATCGTCTACAAAAGACAATTTGCGAACATTTCATTTTTAATGGCGAACAAAACGTTTTTGCCGACGTCGCGTGGACACTTTTATTTCATTCGACAATATTCGATAAATCGTATCGATTTTCAGTGTCGTAAGTTCTTAACGTATTTATAATAATTTATTCGATATGCGCATATGCGATGACGCGTTCGTAACGCAGACAAACGTTATAATACAGCCTTTGAAATTTCGGTGACGTTTTGATTTAAAATTACATTTTTATTTCCTCGAGAAATTCAAATTCCAAAGTGACGGATTTTATCGTTTTCTATTCAAATTACACAATTACGGTATCTCGGATATACATTTAACTTCTTTTTTTGTTTTCAAAGAAAAGTAACGAATTAAAGGAATTTGTGACGTGGTGATTGAAATGGGACTGGGTAAAGATTCGAAAATATATTAAATTCATAAGAACACCGTCACGAGGACATCTTCTATCATTCCTTTTGAACACATACTGGTTCTTGCAGGTTCTATGTTTTTTCGTGGACACCCGTCATGACGCGCAGACTTTTCGATGATTTTATTAAGAATAATTTATATCATTACGTCTTACATTGGAAACGGTTCTTAGGACTACGCGTTTCGATGAAAATGCAAGTCGAGTACTTTATATAATGTTTTCGGGGACGATAAATGTGAATTGGCAGACACGTATAGAATCGAGAAAATCATTTTTGAGAGTTTTCCGCGGAGACAGACTTTTTCCTATTTTATACTTGTCCATATAACTATATAGGTATAGATTTCTACGTATGGCATATATAAGTACGAACGATTTAACCGCCGAATTATTTAAAGAATTAAATGTTACGAGCTCGTATGAAAAAAATTGTTTTTTTTTTTTTTTTAAATAAATCGAGAAAGTCTCCCCGGTCTCCTAGTATTTATATTAATAATAATAATAATAATAATAAACCGGTCGAGAAAGAAAATAAAACAACGCTGGCGTTCCGGTCAGAATATTAACGATGACGTTTTGTTGCAGGGGGCTAAAATAATAATAATAATAATAATATATCGTTAACCTATATAATACGCCGTACACATTATATTGTTCATACAGCGTATTTACATCGATTTAGATTGTTGCGTTATTGGCATAAATGCGTAGACCGCAGACAATATATATATATATATATATTGTATACGTACATACAGAAATGTTATAACGAGTATATAATAATATATCTTACGGATTTATCGGAATAATTTATTTTATTATTTGCGTATGAAAAACGCGAACAGTAAAAATAATATTGCGTACGTACACACATACACACACATATATATATATATATATAGATAATAGACATTTATGTGTTTATATGTATAAACAATAAATCATCGAAAGGTTTTCTAAAAAACTACATATTATTATATACATATATAGAGTATATAGGTGGTACGGAATTTAAAAAAATAAAATCGAACGATAATTTTTATGCGATCGATCGATACGATAAAAATCGATATTATACGATTTAATTATCCTGTATACTACATGATTATTATAGAATAAATATATTATAAAATCAACGCTATGCACGGCGCGTATGTTTACCCATAACAGAAGTAATACGTTATCCACGTCCACCCGCAAATTATATGCTATGTGATTTTTTTTTTTTTTTGTTTTTCGATCGAATCGACCGAATGAAAGCCGCCCACAGTCGTGGCAAATAGTTTTCCGAATCGAATAACACAAAAATCGGTATAACGAAATACACTGCAACAATATATTTTATGGTCGTTGCACGGTATACGAATATAAATTTCGATTCGTATCATTATTATTATTATTATTATTATTATTATTATTATTATTATTATTATTATTATTATTATTATTATTATTATTATTATTATTATTATTATTATTATTATTATTATTATTATTATTATTATTATTATTATTATTATTATTATTATTATTATTATTATTATTATTATTATTATTATTGTTTTTATTTAACGCTGGACGACGACCGGTTAGGATTTCGTGAGCAACCCGCCCAATCGATTTACATTTTTTTTTTCTTTCCTTCTATATTTACATTGTCCGAATAAACACACACACACACCGCTGTCAGATCGATCTCCCCATACGGTTCCCGAAACGGCGCACAGCAGTCGGTCGATATTATTATTATTATTTATATACGTGCGTGTTGTATATTATATACGTATTGTTGATTGATCGACGATCACAAAACGATATAATATTAATATTACGAATCACGTCATCGTTAACAAGATCAACTCTGGCTGCAGCTATACGCGATCGGTTTCCTACACACACTGGGCCGCGAGTTTTTCTTCGGGTCGTAACCGAATGTCGTGCGTCTCGAGCCGAACGCACGGCCGCGTAAGTCTCGAGACAAGACGGAACTACGCACGTATTTATTGTAGTCACGAATCATCGCCCGGCACCTTTACACACACACACACTTTGTACGCGGCAAATAATGACGGTTTAGAAAAAGAAAAAATAATAAACACAATGAAACAATTTGTTTGTATAAATGTGAGATTGACGTCTGACAGCGATTTTACTACGGCGGACATCGGGACGTTCGCGGATTCACGAAGCAATCAAAAAAAAAAGAAAAAACACCGCCGTCGCGTAATTATGTACTAGTCGAATTCCACGAATTTACGCGTTAAAAACACCGCCGCGACTTAGAATTTTCGTCGGGGACTCTAATGCTTGACAATAGCGATTGTGGTGTTTCAAAAGAAACCCTTTGTGAATACTCGCGAAACGAGTGTATAGAGACAGGGAAGAAAAATAGCGACGACCCTGAAATTACGCCGGTGATGAGCCCGGTGCCCGTATAAAGTAATATGGATTGTGTGGTGCGTACGATTTGCTAAAAAATAAACGTGACAGTGCGTTATGAACTGAAAACGTTTTTATACGGTGAAACGTTTATTTTCCGATTTTCATATTACGCGCGTACCAAAAGTGCGTTGTTCGAAGAGGAATCGCTCGGAATAAAACTCTCTCGGACGCGTCGTACACACACTCGAAAGCCATCACCACGTGGAAAAAAAATCGTTTTTATCACATTTCGGTTTAAGCACGCTGTTAGTGTTTCAATTTGGAAGAGTACCTCTTGGTTTTTAAAAATCTTTTAACGTATCCTTTCCGATTTTTCACTAATGAACGCTATGAACGGAGGAGGACCTCCTGTCAGAACCAACTATTTCTACGGTTTCGTCGAATTAATATGAAAATAATAAAAATTTCTTTGAATTTCGTTATCGACGCCTGAATGGTGTACACTTGATGTTTATATTAAAAACTCGACAGATTTGTATAATTAAAAATATAGTGACGGCTGAGGGCGAAGCCCCTACGACATTACAATTTCAGGGACGTGCATTTTTATTTATTATTTTTTTACATTTTTGTATCTTTTTTCCAATTTTTTTTTCCCAAACGGCTAAACGAGCTTGATATAGAAAATTTAACAGCGTACGATAAAAAAAGAAAATTAGAAACAATAACCAATTATTAACGCAAAATACTATCATTTATAAACGATTTTTGACAGAAATTAGAACCGAACAGAAAAATATAATATGCAGCTAAAATAGGAAAAATTATTCGAAATTAATTTGTTACGCTTTTTTGTAAATATTTATAATATAATACGTTATATTATACTCGTGTACTTGACTGTATTTACCAATAAGTTTTATAAATGTAAATTTTAATTGAAAATAAAACATTCCGTAAACAGTTTCACTCGTAAACTCAATGTAATGATAAATGATTACGTGTATCATCGATCTGTTGTAGTTTTACCGTTCAACATTCTCCCTACGTTCCATATAAAATCGTGTGGTATTTTTTTTTTTTTTGTTTTTACAATGCACAATATAATTATTTTCTACTGACAACTGCTGCAGGCTACAGAGAACGAGCAAGCTTCTTTTTTTCAGTTTTCAATGAGTTATTTGAAAAGTGAAGCCGAATTCTGTGTATAAATGTACCGTGACCAACAAGATCGTAGAAATAATTTTATACAATATGGAATTCACGGTAACACACAATAGATCTGCAGTGATGCTGTACACGATCTTAAAACGCTTTCCTTGTAAAACAAATAGCTGGTAATTTTATTTATAATGCTTACATAAGAACTCTCGCTATAGCCGACGCGCTCGTTTGCATATTGGGAGCTGAAACCTTTTATACATTATATACCACTTCACACGCTTGTCAATCATACTTGTCTAAAATTGTTCAACGAATACCTATTTAGTTTGTTTACCTACGTATCGTTCGAAAACTTAGAAATAATCGTGTATTAATATTATAGTCTACGCTACTATTCTATAATATTATGGATACGTAATTTACATACGATAAGTGAGTCTAGATCCATAGTTTAAATTGAACTAGCACCGAAATATAAAAGGTGAAATTTATAATTTTTTTTTTTTTTAAGTTAATTTATTTTAAAATTCCGATAATGAAGAAATTTTTGTCTCAACACATCTCAAAATTTCATTTATATACTATTTCAGTAAGGTTTCCAGTCCTTCTAAATTTAATTACATAATATTTCTACTTTTGTAGATTACGTCATATAACGTCATTATATGCGATCAATCTAAAAAAAAAAAAAAAAACGTATTTCAGTAAACTGCGTGAGTATAAATTAATAGTTATAAAACTTTAAAAAAAAAAAAATTAACGTTTGGACGAATCGTCTTTATCATCGCGTACAAATATCATTTATATATTATATAACATATGTCAGGTATTACGCATTTTATTAAAATCCCGTTAGCGAACATCTAGTACACTTAAACACGTAAATTAATTTTTTCTCATTAAAAATATATATATTTCAAAATATAAACGATTTTGAAATAATAAATATAAAAATCTTATGGGCAAATGTCCAAGTACTAGTTCTTTCCCGTGTCATATATGTGTATCATAACACATATACAGTTATTAAATATGGAAAGCACCTATAACTTATAACTTGTAAAAAACACACACCTGTCTACATTTTGACATGTTGCAAAATTACTTAAAAGGAGTCTCCGTACACATTGTCAGATTAGATAAAGTGTTGACATTGCATTGCGTGAGTATATATATATATAAGTACGTGCAGAAAAGTCACGTATTATTATTTACATTTTATGATATAAAAGTTTATCGAAATAAAATATACTTGAAACACAGAAATACAAAACACACTTATTAAAAATTAATATACACTCAAATACAGTTATTACCAAATGAGATCAATTCGATTATCATATTTTAAAATTAAAAAAAAAAAAAAAACCTGTACTCTGCAATAAGTATTTTAAAATAAACTGTATATTATGTGAGTGTGTTAACGAATTGAAAAGGGAACCTAACAGATATTTCTCGAGTTGAAATTTAATAATTTCACTTCCTTAATCTTGAATTTAAAAGTTTGTATTTTTTTTTCCTTTTTTTCTGACCGAGTTTATATATATATATATATTATATATATATGTGTGTGTGTGTGTGTGTGTATAGATTTTATAAATTACAAACATCGAACGATTACAGGGTAATTGTGGTTTTGGCCTATACAGCGGCTTATAGTTATTAGTAGTTATCCTAACTAAATATTAATATATATTTTTTGCGTTACGGCTCTTCGTGGACAAGAAAAATGATTTTTTTTTTTAACATGTGTATATATGAACTGTCAAAAGCCTATATATATATATATATATATATTATAATTGTGTAATAACAATAATAATAAAAAAATTGTAAGAAAAAAAAATCTACAAGAAACGGACAGGTGTACGTGAATAAATGTGTCTGGGCATACTTGCGGTTAATGTTTACACACGCGCGCGCGCGCGTTTGTCGTGACCAGCTAAATAAGCAATTTTTAATGAAACCATACCGCCGCCGCCGTATAGCCTGCAGACAATATACTCGCAGCAGCAGACCAATCGAGTTCGATTATATCATTGCAAATCAAATATTGCGGTTACGCGCGCGATATTAAAACAGTTTTATTATAATTAATTATTGACCGGAGAAATACAAAATATGCGTTTTTTTTTTTTTTTTTTTTAAATACTCGTCGCGTATACACGATCGATATTTATATAAATATATATATATATATTGTTATTGTGTGAAAAATTCGATTTCCTCGTCGGACAGGTTACTCCACTCGGGTCGCAAAAACTGACGTTTCACACGCGCGTTCTTTGTACGCCACCGATCTCTCGCCGAACGGATTACGACGGGCTAAAGAAATAGAATGAAAAAGTAAAAGAAAAAAAAACTAATTGATACCGGTAAATAATAAAAGAAATTTGTTTAAACATTATGTATATGTGAATACAATACAGCCGCGGAGCGTATTATGTAAATATATAGGAAATATTATGAAATATAAATGAGTTGTTTTATTTTAAATTTGTTGTTTATTTAAATAATAATAATAATAAGAGACACACTGTTTACAGGTAGATAACTGATTAGTTTTCGCGCAAACAGCCGGGAGGTCTAATTTATATGTTATATGCGGAGTAAAACAGAAATGGTACAAATCGAGAACTGGATCTACATATATCACTCTATACACGCGGTTATTTTATTTCGCGTTACCCAGTAATATTTCACAATAGTTTACAATGTGCGTGTGTATAATTCGTCGACGATTGAAACGTTGTATATTATTATTATTATTATTTATTTATTTTTTTTTAAATAATATATTTCACCGGAAAACTATGAAAATAACGCGATTAAAAATAAAACGTACGGAAATTCATAGAATCCATTATTAGTTAGAGAATTAAATTTAAGAAAAAAATATATACATATATATATGTAACATTCTTTGTTCCATCTGCATGCGTATAACGTAAAGTTTGAATGTATAAAAAAAAAAATCGTACGCTGGATTTAAAAGTAATAATAAACACGCCAATGATTTATCGTGTAAAATAATGGCAGACGAAAAAAAAAAAGAAACGCTCCATTATCGTTATTACGATGGGAAAACATTTGTTAAACTGTTATTAAATCGTTCGCGTAATCTACACACATAATATGTCAAAGTATATTCGGTAATTACAGTACTCTGAACAATATTGTATTACACGCGTTTTTCTAATAAAATACATGAATATAATATTGAAAACTGTTAGATTATGTAATATGAACACAAATTATATTTATATCGAAATGTATTACGTAATAAGCAAAAAAAAACCTCCCTGTGCAATAGAAATTAACGTACGGATTTAATGAGAATTTTTTTTTTAATCGCTTTGAAATAAACGTAACTGAAATAAATACGTATAACAGTGATGAGGTGCAATATAATTATTGATTTTGTTCGATTCGAATACAGAATAAAAACGTACTTGTATCTAAAAATCAATAATGTTTTGAAAAAAAAAAAAATCTATTCCGATAAATAAAAATGTTTTAAAATGAAACGTTTTCAACGTGAAATCTGCGTATAAAACATCATTCTTTTTTTTCCATTTTTATAATTTCTCTTTCAGGGGATTGTTTAATAAACCGTATAATATATATGATAGGTATCGACGAAAATAAATATAAATATTTTCCGTTGGATTTTTCAAATTTTATCATTAAAATATTAATAACAATGGAAATTTTACGAAATATATATGTATAAAAAAAAAATTACGCAAAAACACGACATACAAACGGAATATTATTTGTTTAAATACACTTACGATAATCAAGAATAGTTAGAAAACGGTAATTAAAAATATTTTAATATATATATAATATTTATTCGTCGGATATTTATTAAATAAATAATAATAACTATACTTTACGCGACTACATGTAACTATTTAAATCAGTGATTTTATTTTTTTAACGAAATGTTTCTATTTATTACGATATACCGATAATAATAATAATCATTATACAATCAATATTCATATATATATATATATATATATATATATATATATATATAATATATATATCAAATATCTCGTATTATTATTATTATCCAAACGTATTAAAATATTTGTTTTTTTTCTCCAGTACTTGTGTATAAAAAAAAAATCACATTTGTTATAAAATTCAAATCGATTTACTTTGGAAAAATATAATACCCATAACAACCGATCGTAATAATATAGTGTTCGTATTCGATTTTTAATAGAAATCACTGCGAAACGTACAATTTTTCGCGTCATATACACATGTAATTATAATAATGTTTGATCGTAACTATGTATTATATGAATAAATTCGACCTACCGAAATGTATACGATTCGTATCCGAAATAAAATAATTAATATTGCTACAAAAAAAAAAAAATAATAATACGACGGGCGTGTAAAAATCACGACGAAAATCCGAAATTCGCACTAAAAAAATAAAAAAAAAAAAACTTCCGATAGACCGAACACGTTCGTTAGTGTGTCACATATATTTTGCGTGTCGGGTGACCGCGGAGCCGACAATTGGTAACTGGTGGTTTGAAACTCGTCTTCCACATACCCAGCATCCCGCAGCAACAAGGCGGTTACCGTTCCTCTCTCTCTCTCTCTGCCCCCCTTCCTTCGTTTTTTTTATTTTTTATTTTGTACATATTATATTATTGTGTGCGTATATACTGCCCATTTGAATACACACACACACACACACACAATTGCGGCACACACTATCTAATGTGTAACACAAACGATACCATTTGACTAATAAAACATCAACCGTACAAGGATTTCAATAGGAAATTACGACAACTCAAGGTAATCTCACTAGTCGAGGCTGACCAATCGGGCCTTTGATAGCGTTCGATTCGTTATAATATCGCTATTTATTATTCCCTCTACATATTATAATATATATATTATAGTCTCTCTCTCTCGTTCTCTGTGTACGCGCAGCTCTACTGTATAATATACACAAACCGTTTGTTAAAATTCCAATCGAAATTTATTTATTTTTTAAATAAATAAATAAATAAAAACGATTCGTGCACCGAGAAGAAAATGCAACGAATAATTCGTTCGAGGCAAACGATAATAATCGACTGTTTATATATATATATATATTTTTTTTTTTTACATAAAATACTTTCCGTTCGAATCTATCGATCGATGGTTATTACTGTATAGTTACTGCACGGTATAACGGAATATTATTATTAATATTATTTCTTTTTTTTTTTTTTCATTTAAATAAAAATTCGCGAGTATTATAATAGTCGTTTCTGTCCGCTATTCGAGTATTTTCAATCGGACAATTTACAGTGAATATATTTTTTCCTTTTTTTTTTTTCTTCGTCGCTTTTTGTTGAATTAACGAAATTACAATAATACTATCATCTCGTAGCGTTGGGAACTACGTGAATCGATTAATTCAAAAACGGTTAACGTGTACACGCGTTAATTGACACTTGATGACAAGAAGTCACAGCAGTCACAGGCTATCCGAGATTCCGGTTGAACGATGGCTATACAGCTGCACACGGGCCAGTTGATGCTGCTGCTGGACTTCCACAAACGGACAAAACCGCATGTTAATACGATCCGTAGGGTCATAAAGTATACCGCGGGAAACGAGAAGCCGACATCAATGTTTGATAAAACATTTACTGCGTATACGTGTGTGTGTGTGCGTGTGGTTTTATTATATTTATTTTATATTTTTCATTTCTTGATGGAAAGAAAAAAAATCGACGAGTATATGATATATGTTATATTATTATTATTATTATTATAATGACCGGTACAACGGGAGGGCGGCTATGAAATCCGAAGTCATATAATTGTGGTCGTACAATACGATTAGCGAGCGAGCTATTATCGATACGACGCGCGATTGAATTTATTATTCGTTTGAATTTTAGTGGGAAAATTAAAAAGAAAAAAAAATGAAAATAGTTTTTCGACGAGAAAATTCGATAAAGAAATACATCTGCGGCGTCGTTACGAGTTCGAAACAAATTTTATATAAATTCGTAATTTTTTCTCCCTTCCGACAGAACACCGTTGCTTTACAACGAGACATCCACCAATAAACGTAAAGCTACAGAGACGATAAAAAAAGATAAATTTATAATTTTTTTGCAAATTATTATTATTATTATTATTATTTTTATTTAAACGACTTGTATAATTTTCTAAATAAATCAAGAAAAATTTAATTCGATTTGTTTTCATCATTAACATTTGTTCTTTTTCTTTATCACAAAAAGAAAAATCGTCGTGCAGCTTATAGTCCACTCTCTCTCTCTCTAAAAAAAAAAAAAATCGACGTATAAATAAAATATATTTTATACGTTATTAAACTGAAATATTATTATCCGTTAGATTATTTCATTTACTTGTTAGCAAATTAATAAGCTCGTATTAATCATTGAGTTCTCTATACTGTTGAAATCGTTTTCAAAAGAATGTCGACTACACGATGAATAAAACGCGTTTATTATACTTATACATATATTCGAGAATAACTCGATTCATAATACCCAGCACTATTCTTAAGGTTTTAATTAAACATGGTGCTCGGATCCAATTAAGTGGAATTTTTCGCGCGTGTTTAGATTGTTAATTTTTATGTAACTTAACTCTGCAATACTATATTGCTATTTTAAGAATGCATCGCTTAAAAAGACTTTACAACTGTTTCAACAGCGTATTTATCGTTTAAAAAAAAAGTTCTAGTTATAATTGATATATATATATAAAGTAAATAATTAAATAATTTATATACATATATATATATTTAAAGTATATAATATAAAGTAATTGATTCGTTAAAATATTATTGTAAAATATATTATGATAAAATATATTATACACGTATTCTATTGATTTAACTATTCAAATTAAAACTTTCGACTGAAATAAAAAAATTGCACATATCGCGAAAAAAATTGAGATATCGCGGAGTTCAAAAAAAAAAAAAACAATTTACATAGAATAATTAATAGTTTAGTTAAAAATATATATTTATAAATGTCATAAATACCTTATAAGTATTCACACACATTTCATTTACGTTAAGTGTGTATACTAAAATTCGACCGCATTTATATATGACATTTATATATATGACAATTAATTTTCGCAATTGAACATTTTATATACGAATTCGGAACTATACGCGTATAAATAATAGATTAGATACTTATTTAATTATTTATATTTGTATAAGTATTTCTAAATGTGTATTATTAAATTTTTAAAAATCTATAACTTTACATTTTATATTAGAAATACGTACGTTAAAAATATATTAAAATTATATAAAAGGGGTTAAAAATCCGAAATATTAGAGTATATATTATCATTCATAATTGCAAAATTAATGAATAATTAAAATGTACGTTGAATTTCAAAAAATAAAAATGAAATGAAAAGGATACCTATGTCCTATATAAGCGGATTCTAAGCACATGTCTAAGAACTGTGAAAGATACGTAATACGAATACTAACCGGATTCTACACGTCAGATTTTTTTTTTTTATAGATATAAACATAAATCATGTTTTTTTCTTTTTTTATAAACAATAAACATATTACAAAAGTAGGTGATAAACTTATATAACACTGTTTACTACGTTATATAAAATAAATCAAATAAACAACAATTTATTCATACACAAATAATTTAGGTACTGTATAACTAATGTACTTGCTATATTATATATATAAAATGAAATTAAGATTTTAAAAGTGTAAGTTTCACAAAAACGCATAAAGAACGTGAATAACTATTATCGGGCAATATTTAAATAACCATTTTCTAAAATGTTTTAAATACAACAGTAGTTAGCGTTGTGTTCAAATGTCGACATTCACAACGAAACTATATAATAACTGTGTATAATAGTAGTTATCAATAAAATTTATAAATCCGTAGAATTAATTTTTAGTTTTATTTACGTATACGAAAACGGTACTTTTTTAAATGGTACTTTTCACTGTTTTTCCATACGGCGGATAGGTGGAATAAAATTATTATTATTTTAACGTGATCCGTTGTGAATAATTTTTAATTTTAAATACGTGTTACGCGGATTTAAATGAATAATAAATCGAAGTCCCCGTTCAAAAGTCTGCGTATACAGTCAATAATGTTTTTTTTCTCGATCAACATAATATTACGCGTATTATTGTACTTTATTTTACGATTAACCAATTTTATCGTACGCTTATACCGCGTCACTGTTATTTTAATCTCTTACGACATTAAACTGTATAGTCGTTCAGATATTATAACAAGTACAAAACCATTTAATGAATAGCCGCTAATGTAACGAGACTACTGCAGACCCCTGGGACACTTGTCGCAAGACGTACACACACTGCGCTTATGTGTACGTGTAATAATATTGTAACATTCGCAATACGAGCTCTAAATATTGGCATTATTATAATACATAAAACGATGATTATTAATAATGAACGTTTTTGTATTTATAACAGCGTACCGTAAACGGTTAACATATCATAGAGTTCGAAACGAATCACGGATTTTTTTTTAGTTGCACGAAAATATGATGCGGACAACTAACGACAATTTTTTTTTTTCGTGAAATATATACGCCAAACCTGTTGATAAAAATATTACATACGAATAACAGCGTAAAATAATAATCCAGATCCGTACATTATGTACAGCGCCGGTACAAAATATATTTTAACAAGTGCGAATTGTGTTTACGCGAATAGACGATTTCTAAATCTCAAGAGATCTCGTCCGCGTATAAAAATGTTCACAATTTTCGGTGTTGTATAATACTTTTTAATACGCTGATTTTTTTTTTTTATTTTCAATAATATACGATATGATTTAATTGATTGTTTCGCAGTCAGGGACGTTCCGAACGGGATAGACACCCCCTACCATCCCCAAGGAGTTTTGTCAGTCGGAAAATCGCAAATTTGGTAGAAAAATTGACACGGTCGGCAAAACGTCCCACTCAACTCTCTTCTCGTTTCTAAAAATCGTCGTCACCGATTAGCGGTTATATTATTTACACTGTATGGTATTATTATTATCATAAACTATTTATGTTAACGTAGAGTGGATATTATAGTTCACACTAATCGCCAATCTAATCGTCTATACTGTACAGCGACTGTAAATCTAATCCGTGGTTAACACCGCCGCTGTTTGAGCACGGTTTAGAATGAACCGCCGGAATGATCTCAAAACGCCCGCGTGTTGTCGCGACAACGTGCAAAAACCAATCCGTCCGTATCGCGGAATATTTATATATTTATATGGATAAATGTATAAATATTAATCTATGTGAGTAATAGATTTTTTTCTCGATCGACGAGTACAATTGATAAACATCAACAATTGGCTAAAAATAAATGGATAGGTTATATGTAATTAATAAACGATAGTAAATAATAACTGTGGTGTACTTGTTTTAACAAGTAATAATAAAATAAAATATAATATTTTATTAAATTATCAAATTATTTACGGGCTAAAAAAAAAAAAAGCCCCCGTGACTATAATTTCGCTGCGGCCCCGTTCGCAGTTTCACACGTTTTTTGATGCAAATTTTGTTAAAAGATTTTCCGTGGGTGCCAGCCATTATGATGATTCCATCCCCTCCCGGCAACCTATAGTGTCAAAAGTGTGTTTGAAATAGTGATTTATTTGTTAAATATCAGCCCGAGGAAGCATACCGAGTTCGAGCCCATTCGGTTTGGTAACGTGAGAATTCAGAAAGATCCATTAGAAGGGATTTTTGACGTAATATGCCTGGGTACATCCTTTAAAAGCTACTGAATAAAAATTAATCTCGTTGGAACAGTGTACCCGTCACCAGCGGCGCTAAAACTATAACAAAACCAAAAAAATGAAAGGCATAATTTATAGTGTGTTAAGTATGCTTGGTAGTCGATAGTTTAGCAAACGAAAAGATCCGACGCGGTGGCGAATCGGTCGCGTCGAATAGAGTCCGTCGACGAAACGGTCGCGGTGAAGTACCCTAGATCCTTCTAGACGTGCCCAACTCCACTTCCCCCGTCAACCAACCAATTACCAAGTTGAACTTATATACATCAGCGGAAATCGGGGGGGGGGACTTAGTTTCCTCAAAAATTGATTATAGTAAACCTTAGCCCCCCCCCCATAAAAATAAAAGACTATACTTCATAAGGAAAATTGTTAAATTTTAAAATTTTTTAAATAAATTATCGCTGTTATACGTTATTTTTATAAAAAAAAAACGATTAAACATTTGTATTCATACACAAAATAATAATAATAATAATATATTAATGTGTTTCATAAAGCAAGTAAGTGCTAAACAATATTATTTATGAGTATTGTGCGAATTAATCAATTAATTTTAAATTACAATTAATTCAATAATGGCTAAAAGAGTGTTTGATATCTTTAATATTGAAAAAACAAAAATTAACTGTTACCGATTCCTCATCAACAACAAACACTAGAATCTGAAAACGGACAATTAAATAATATTATATATAGTAATTGATATAACTGCACGAAAAAGTATTGAAAATACTGTAGATGAAAACAATGTCATTTCTGGCTTAGGAACTTTAAAAACAGGCCCTGTGCGACCAATTTTAACAGTAAGTACAAATGTAGGTAAACAGAGTTTAAGTTATTATGTTATATTTTAATTATATATATATATATATATATTGCAGTCATATTTATGTAAAATAAACGAGTAAACGGGTGTAGAACGGGGAAAAATGAATTCTTAAGTACATTTCATTGAAACACCCGAAATAATAATAATAATATTAATGAAATACTATATTTTTACCTAAATTTGTTTTGTGGTACCATTTTACTCGTACATACACACTATACTTTTTTCTAGTCTTTACGTGTAGTAGGCAATTTTTCAAACTGATACACTCCTAAATGGAAGAGCCTCGCGAAACGCCCCTGCTCGCAATACAATCGATAAGAGTAGTTATCATATATCTACTGTAATAGGTATTATATTTTTGTAGAACGTTGTTATAAACGGGCGTTGTTGTTAAACGTTTTATAATTTTTCAATAACGCGAAAGAAATTCTCAGAGACGTTGCCACACACTTTGTCCGTCGGACATGTGAGGCGGCACTTGTTCGTATATAAATATTCCATTTTTTTTTTTTTTCGCTTTATACTTCGAAATACCAAATTAACCAGATAATAATAATAAACAGATAACTGGCGTAGCTTTTTTTTTCTTCAAGATTTATCCAGTAATTTACACATACCTATGTACCTATATATTATCATACTTAATATCTAATATCGCGAATTTAATCGACGATTTCGAAATCATTGAAATATATATATATATATATATATGGAAAACGTATATTACATCTACATGACCCGTAGGAGTATAATAATAAAAAAGAAAAATTAAAAATAATAATTATAAAAAAAAAATCCGGGATTATAAATATTGCGTTCCCTCCCTCAATATGTGACATCGTGTCGTCGTCACTTGTCAGTTGAATCGATCGAAAATAAATAAACTGCCGTTGGGCGGGCTTGCGTAGGTGTGCTATTGACTATTACCAAAATACAAAACTCGTTGTGACTATTATCATATGAGAATAACGCAAACATCATTATTCTTCGGAATTCTAAAAGTATTCACTTTAAGTCTGAATGAATAATATCCAAGTAGTACATATTGTATACATTTAAATATTACATGATCTTTCCGCGATATGCATTTATACTTTATAATATACATATATGTGTGTGTGTGTGTGTGTGTATAATTTTATTGACTTGACAAAATACAAACTGTAGTTATAATAATATTATGTTAGAATAACGCGCAAACATTATTCTTCGGAATTCGAGTATTAATTCTAGATCTGAATATCTATAGGTATTCAAATATCCTATAGTCAGGGCCGTCCCGAACAACAGACCTTGGGGAGAGGGAGAGTGTTCTATATTCCTATAAATTTATCGACTAAAAAACATTTTTTTTTTTTCCAAAATCATTCGTCTTCGTATTGTGCATGAAAATGAAAATGTCAAAGACAAAACAACGGGAAACATCAGAACGATAACGGTATTGACGAACGGATGACACACTACTAACCGGACAATTTAGAGTCAAAAATATTAAAAGACAATAATTGAGAGTCAAAATATGAGGAGCAATGTTATATGCTACGGTTCGCGGCTAGGCCGGTGATTATGAAATCACAAACTAAATTAGATTTAGTTTACAAATGATTACTGGACGATGTTTTGAATTGGACAGTATATTGCTACATAAAATGATATGATCCAAATCGGCCAGTTTAAAAATATTTAAATATTCTAACAGATGCGCATTTCCTCCCATAACGGTTATTATGACAAAATATTATTGTCGATTGTGTCGACTTGTAATGAATTCAGTAAGACCATTGAAACCGTATGATTTTACACATTACCTATATAATGTCAAAAAACCGCTTTCGAATTTAGCTCGGTCCATTTTGTCGACTTTTATTTAAAAATAATACAAAAACCTAGGGATATCACACACAACCTCACGGGACAGCATTGTCTGCAGTATAATTTTTCCTTGATATGTATTTTTATATATTTTTTTTCGTCCACTTGTGGTTATGACAATGAGTCACAAAAACTATTACCTAGGTATATTAACCATTTGTACGTTGGACCACTATTATTTTTAATAGACAATTAATATTATAAACTCCTTGGTTGCTTCATACCACCTGTACAAACCACACTTACTATATGTATAAGATTTACGGTTAAAATTTTAAAATTATCAATAAATTAGTATTTTCATGAATGGCCACTATGGTGCTTTTTTTCTTGTGGAAAATGATGTGAAAATTAAAAAATATAAACTCAGTTGAGGAATATTCTTAGAATAATAATAATTATCGTTCTTTATCGTCATCGAACTCGTAGCATGATGATAGCCTTTTGATTTACAAAATACAAATAATAATAATTAATAACTACCTGTTGGGAAAGGAATTTTAGCTCGGTTCATTTTAAAATGTAAAAATAAAAATTTTTATGTATTTCTTATGAGCTCAAAAATTAAATTTTATACGATAACGATTAATCGTTCGTTTTTATGTTTTCCGTATTGTAATAATAATAACTTAAACCTAATAGAATTAGGCTTGAATTGCGAGTCTGATCTCGTAGGGAATGTTCCTCGCTATGGCGATGATTGTGCTTGTTATATTATATGCATCTAAACAATTTAAAAAAAAAATAAAAATTTAATTTTTAATAATTACAATCGGCTTTTGATTCATTTACTATTTCCATTTATACAATATAAAATATGTTGTTTCAAGAAAGTAAACACAATATTACAAAAATAAAAACTCTACAAGTATTATTGAAAATCAAACTAAATAATTTTACAAATCAATAATAAAAATAATCGGTAAAAGAAAATTAGTTCTTCTCGATTTATTATAGTTTATATTATGACAAAAATTGTTGAAATAAAAATAAAAAATTACATTTAAACAAATGTCAAACAATATATAATTAAATAATAATTTCATATGCTGAAAACAAAAACGTAAACAATTTTAAAATATTTAGCGACTTCAATATATGTTTCATTTGATAATCTAAGTACAATTAGTTTATTTGAATCGTACTTCGATAAATATAGATACATAAGAAAATAAACAATTGTTTTTAAAACAATATAGCATAATATATATCACTTGCGGCATTTTAACACAATATCATATTTTCATTAGCAATAATACTTATTAATCCTCGTCTTTTTCTTTATATTTAACCACGCCTCTCATTATTAATTCTGGAATTTCAACAGCTAACCATGGACCCAACTGCAACAGAACAGATACTAATTTTATAAAACCTTATTATTAATTATTTTATCGTTTACATAGGAAACGGTTTTGTTTCTATTCAATGTATGAAACCAATAATGATCGAATAAAAATGCATTCTATTTTTTACCGTAAACTAATTTAAAATATTAAATACAAAAATTATTATGAACATAAATAAAAATAACAGAATAGAAACAAAACTTTTTATAATGTTAATCCACTGTAAATAAAATTGTTTATTAGTGGGTACTTTAGACACTGTTTAATTTCATATATCATATTACTATGCAAATAAAACAAAGTAAAAAAATAAAACCTTACGCCAAGTGCCAAAGCATGAGAGATTCCAAACTTTGGTACATTTCTAGCCCACAAAGGCTTAAAATGATCAGACAAACATATTTTGCCACCTCGATACATTTTGGCAGTTTTACCATCCAGTTCGGGTATTGCAATTTCGGGAGCAGTGGTAGGAAATGTAATTGGAATCTAAAACAAGACATATCATTATGTAAAAATTATTTTTGAGAAAAAAAAAATTTAAACAGCATACATCAAACTCTATGTCAAATTCGTATTTTAGTTGATTGTGAAACACCCAACACTTTCCAAACCATTTAGTTCCCTCCTTGTTGGACTCAAGTCGAAACCAATCGTTGTCAGCCGCTTTGTTTTTTTGGACGTACTGGAAATAATAATAATAATTTAACAAATTACAATTCGACTTGACCAATGTCTACTCAAAGCGAATCGCACTCACTTGGATCAGAGACTGGTATTCTTCTTTAAGTCGTTGTGGCCACAAATCGACATCTCGAGGACCAGCTTTCGTTTTTAACAACGGTATCGACGACAACGTCTGTTTGGTTTTCTCCATAATAATATACTTTAAAAATGTAATCGACACGTCCAAACGTCGAAAAATAACGTTTTCCCACTACGAGACGAAATGAATTTAATAAAAATTTTAAAATTACAATACAATAGCAACATAGGATTGCTCTGTTGCACGACACGTAGAAATGATAACAGCAATTGATAACGCGTGTGGTGGTCGACCACGTGTGATTGTCGGCAGTGCCATCTACAGGTCGTTGATATTCTGCCTTATCAATTATTATGTTATCGTGTAAAGCGCAGATATAAAATTAATTAAAAACATTATTTTGTTTATGTTAAATATTTCCAATAATCGAGTGCCTTCGTTATTTTATTGGTTTCGTTATTTAAAATCATGAATTTTCAATTGAAAAAGCCTAGTGCTGTTTTAAAACGTCTCTGTTCTTTTGGTGAGTACAGAGAGTCTGAAGAAAATAATGTCCCCGAACCACAAGAGTTGTCATTACAAAAAGATAAAAAAAACGACTCAGATACGTAAGTGCGATTCGTTTTATTTTTATTATAACGTTATTAATATCATAAATTATTATTATTGAAAACCAGTTTCTGTTGATGATATAAAACTATCAAGTCTGACCAATGGTTTTGTGACTGAGTAGATTATTTACACCTAATATCTGAACTTTATTAGTATATTTTGTAAAATAAAATTGAAAACCGTACTGTCATTATTCTATTGTACTTGTAAAGTTGTGTTTTGATTTCATCACAAATTGACAAATATGTTTTAATAATCACATATTATCAATCCTCTGTTATAATAATAAATATTACATATTTACACTGAATTCAAAATTATTACAATGTAACAAATGTCTTCCGTTTGAGTCAAACGCCACGTTCTAAAATTATAATTGTTCGTGCATAATATTATACACATTTGTTTAATATTAATCATATAATTTAATGATATATATATAAGTAATTGGGTTCATTCAAATATACTTTTAATTTCAGTACACCCAAAAGCTGTGATGAAAATTTAATAGAAACCGATGAAAAACCTTGTAAAAAATCTCAAACTACATCAAATAAAATATGTAAGTATATATATATATATATATATATATATATATATTTGGAAAATTGTTTATAAATGTTAAAAACAAAGCATTATTTGTAAAATTAGCTAATTAATAAACACATTGATCTTTTTTACAACTTAAATAAATAAATGTTGGTCAAAAAAATGAAAAAAAAAGTACATTACGTTATCATTTATTAATTCACTAATAATCTAAAACAGATATAAATTGTTTTAGAATTTTATGTCTTGAATTAAAATAAATCAATATAATAATAATGTTTTTGTATAAATAATTTAAAATTCATATTAAATAGATTTTTAACAGAATTCCTTTTAATAAAAACACACATTAATTTATAAAAAAAAGGTGTTTTATAGTTTTGATGGTGAGTAAATATAAAATTATTAATTTTTTTATTGTAAATTCACAACTTAACTAAGTATAATAAAACTATTTTTTATATTTCAGCATGTCGAAGAAGTAAATCATCTATAAATAAAACAAAAAAATTAAATTCGTCCATAGAAATAAACACAAAATGTAAAAGTTCAAATACCGTGAGTAATAATTGCGTTTATTGTTTTGTTAAAATTATTTGGCATATTTTAATTAATACAAAATATCGAAATAAACATAATTTGAACTTTTAATTTAGACAAATAATTTACCTGTACATTATTATTATTATTTTAAAATAAAATGACTAATAGATATTTTAAAAATGTATTTGACTTATTTTAGAAAGAAACACTTCAAAATGATATTACTAACTTTTCTTCGAAAAAGTCTGAATTGTCATCTAAAACGTCTCAAAACATTAATTCTAGTACGTATTTAAATAATTATGTTTTATAAATTAATAAACATATGTTTATGTTTAAAGGTCTAAATTTGACAAAAGAGATTGAGTTTAATGATGAAAATATCAATTCACTCCATGCTACATCTAATAATGTAAGATCAGTTCGTTTAATTTACTAATAATATCTGTAACGATATTTAACAATTTTCTTTTAGACAATTGAAAAATTAGAATGTCATATAAAAAGTTTGGAAAAATTGGAATATGAAATGTTGCAAAAGGTATTTAATATGTTTGTTGATATACCTGAGAGTGTAGCTATAAATATACCAGGACTTCGTGATCCATCATCATTGGCTAACCTCAAAAGAGTTGGGCAGAAAATTAAAAATAGATTAAAAGTTGCTAAAGAACAATTAAATTGTCAACGAAAAGTATCAAAAGGAGTTGAAATTTCGTCAATTAATAATGATAATTTTGTTCTACCTAATAAAATAATAAATAATGTAAATAGAATACCAGAAAATGTTTTAGATGATAATAATGTGTTTGAGAAATCGTGTATGATCCAAACTAGTTCTAATGAAAATCATACAAACAATTCATCAAATTCACAATCATTTTATAAATTAAATCTGGATGTTAATGAATCAAATCAAAAGACTAATAATTTCAATTGCGGTGATAATTTAGTTAATTATAATAAATTATTAAATAATGATGTAAACGAACAAACAATATCTAGTCGTAACACAAACCAAAACTCGAGTAAAAAATCTCCTGAAGTCGAATTTACCAAAACTGATTATGATTTTTCATGGGAACTTTTAGCAGTGAGTAACTTTATTATTTTCTAGTTAATTAACACATTTTATTAAAACAAAAACAAAAAATAGGTATTTAAAAATACTTTTGGATTACGGAATTTTCGTCCTAATCAATTTGAAGCAATTAATGCTATTTTACTTGGGCATAATTGTTTTATATTAATGCCAACCGGCGGTGGAAAATCATTATGCTATCAATTGCCTGCAATTGTATCAAAAGGTTTAACCATTGTGATTTCACCATTAAAATCGTTGATAATTGATCAAATTCAAAAATTGAAGTCTTTAGACGCAAGTATTTATTTAACGTATATCATTTTATAAACAAAGAAAGTTTAATTATTAAAAAACTTATTTGTTTAAAAAATAATTCTGAAATTACCTCAAATTTTATTTCATCTATTATAGATATTATAATCTATGAAATCTATTATATTATACGATTGTTATTGACAGATACCAGCAGCTCACTTGTTAAGCGGTATAACACCAGAAGAAGAAAATGCAATTTTGGCTAACCTTTGGGGAGCTAAACCAGGTAAATAATTTAAATATTACCAATAAACACTGTCAAAATAACTTATGGTCTTCCTCACTTTTAATTCAATTATTTTTCTACATATACTGAACATATAACTATTTGCCATTCTACGTAAAAAAATTATCCCTCTAATGTTTCATCTACTATTACAATTATATCTAAACTTGCTCATTACAGAAGCTGATTTTATTATTTAATATTAACAACATGCTTAATTGTACATGAATTATTGTGTTAGGAAAAATTAAACCTAATAATTAAATATTTAGTTTATATTATCATACAATTTAAAACAAATGTCTATAGATTTAGTGTTCCAACATTTTTTTTTAATGTGCTGCGATTTTATTGTAATAATTTATATTTAAGGAATAAAACTACTGTATGTTACACCTGAAAAAATCGCTAGAAGTAATAAGTTATTGCAAGTTTTAAACAATTTGCAATGTAGGAACTTACTAGATCGAATAGTTGTCGACGAAGCTCATTGTGTATCAGAATGGGGCCATGATTTTCGGTTAGTATTCGTTGTTTATGTGAATATCGTATTATATAAAACATATTTATTCACTTTATATTTAACAGACCGGACTACAAGCAATTAGGCGTTTTCAAACAAAATTATCAAAATGTTCCAATAGTGGCATTAACGGCTACTGCAACACAACGTGTTCGAAAAGATATTCTACACCAATTCAACATTGGAGAAACACAATGGTTTGAAACCAATATCTGTTTTTAGTTTTAATAAACAATTTTGTATTTATATATTCTGTTGTCGATTGGTAAATATAAAAATATGTTTTTAAGGTTTACGTGCAGTTTTAATCGTCCCAATTTGATTTACGAGGTGATTCCTAAAAAGGGTAAATCTACATTATTGGATATTGCCGAACTAATAAAATCTAAATTCGCACGCCAATCCGGTATTATCTATTGTATGACAAAAAAAGAATGTGATACAACAGCTTTAATAATGTCTAAAGAAGGAATTAACGCAGTTAGTTACCATGCTGGATTATGTGATAAAAAAAGAAATAATGTCCAAATGCGATGGTTTTCTAATAAGTCTAATGTAATACATTTAAAATCAAATGTCTGACATATTATAATTTATATTCATTTAACTGTTTATTCCAGGTAGTTTGTGCTACGATTGCTTTTGGTATGGGCATTGATAAACCCGACGTACGTTATGTAATACATTATTCACTACCAAAATCAATTGAAGGTTATTATCAAGAATCTGGTAGAGCTGGACGTGATGGTCAGATAGCTTATTGTTTATTATATTACAATTATTCAGATGTGCATCGAATCCAAAAACTTATTCAAAGTATGTAAAATAATTATAAGGTTTTTTTTTCATTTTATATAAATAGTAATTTATTTATTAAATGTGTATGTTAACTTGTATTTAGTTGGAAGTGGAGCGACTTTTGAAACTAAAAATCTACATATTAGTAATCTTGGTAGAATTGTATCGTACTGCGAAAATAAAATTGATTGCCGTCGTGCTTTACAGTTAAACTATTTTGGTGAAACATTTGATAGAAATCAATGCATTACTAATGAAGAGACTTCATGTGATAATTGTCGTAATAAGGTAAATAAGTATATGATTCCATAAATAAATGATATATAAGTTATTTTCTTTTCATGGATCTTTTTATAAATATTATTGCAAATATGTATTTTATTTCAGAATTTAATCAAAACAATTGATGTTACTGAAGAAAGTATTAATATACTAAAGGCCGTTCAAGAAATTTGTGGATCAGACAATGATTCGAAAAATAATTTTACATCTACCCATTTTGTAGATATTTTCAAAGGAATGAAAACCCAAAAAGTGACATTGCATGGTATGTAAAATGTAGTAAATGTAATTCAATTATTTTATATATATGATTTTTAATATTAAAATGAAAACTGCATTCATTAAAAAAAATAAATACAGGTCATCAACATGCCAGTATATTTGGTTGTGGTGAACATTGGAATAGACATGATATAGAACGATTAATGCATAAACTAACACTCAAAGGGTATTTAAAAGAAGAAATGATTGCCTACAAATCAGGTATTATGAATGCATACATTCGAATTGGTCCTGAAGCTGAAATTCTAATGAGTGGACTCATTAAAGTAAATTAATACAGTATTATAAAAACATTAAAAATTATGATGAAGTGGACATTTAAAAAATTAACATTTGTTAATAGTTATCACTTGATTTAAGTCCGAAACAAATATCAATTGCCAGTCGAATTTCTTCTATTGCCAAAAATGTAAATGTAAATCCAATTATTAAAGAAATACAAGAAAAATGCTATGAAAATCTTATAGACGTATGTCGTGGTTTAGCTGCTTCGTTAGAAATCAGTACAACTGCTGTCATGACTCTTCAAGTAATTTTGTATTAAATATTAAATTATTAAAAATTAATTATGTTTTTGACAATATTTAAGTTGTATACAAACTGGATGTTGATACCATCATGCTTCACTACTTTTTGCTTAAACCAATATTTTATTTTTAATAATTGAAACAATTCCTTAATAAAATTCAGATACTGCAGTGTTTATTTAATATATATTTTTTAAATTATATGCGTTTATAACTAATAAATTACAAGTAATAAATCTAAAGACTTTTAAATATACAGTAATTTGAAAACTTTGTTTTAAAGAGATCAAAACTCTTAAGAGACATTGTTTTCTCAATAAGATCTAAAAAATTTTCCTATTATGTCAAAACATGTTATGGTGTTTTCTTTAAATATAATAAGTCCTGTTCCACAAGCATTAAACATTTATAAATATTTAAACTGAAATATATTATAAAAGGGAACTATTTAATTTAATTTTTATTTATAGTAAATAATTAAAATGCGCTATTTCAGGCTATCAGATTAATGTCACAACTAATGCCAGAAAATAAAAATGACATGTTAAAAATTGATGGCGTTACTGAAGCAAATTTTGAAAAATTTGGTGAACCACTGTTAGAAATCACACAACAAGCAGCTGTAGAAGTATCGGGTATAAATAATTTATTATAAATTCTCATAAGATTTCTTTTAACAATTTAAAAATTAATTTTAAAATAAAAATATTTTCTAATAGCATATAATATAAAACAAAAAATGTTTAAACTAAATATAAAATACATATATTATTTTATTTTTAAACATTTTATTAATATGTTGGTTTTTATAATAGCAATTATAGATATTGAGAACAAACGGAACATCAGCAGCAACAATGAAAACTGGCAAGAAAATAGTGTTCATTCTCCATACAGCGAAGATTTCGACAATACAGTGATTAGGAATAAAAAACGGAAAGCAAGATCTTCAACTAAAAAAACCAAACGTTTTAAACGGAACAAAACCAAAAAGTAAATAATAGTTTACTTATATTATGTAGAATAATATACATCAATTTATGTTTTTAAAACTTTCATTTGTATAATGTTATAAAAACAATGCGCACACACAATTAAACTTTAAACGTATAGTTTAATTTTTGAAGATTTATTAAGTTGTAATATTTAATTATTATTTCAGTACATGTCGAGCGTCTACTTCAAAAATGGCCAACATACGTAATACTGCGATTAAAATGAGCGCTAAATTACGTCCTACTAAAAAACCAGGTTTCTTATTGGCTCCAAAACCTCTTCCGTCAACATTAAGCAATAATGATTAGTTATGAAAACACTTTTCATATGAATCAATTTATATCATAATTCATTGTAAATACTAATAAATTTAATCTTTAATAATGTACCATGCAGTATTTGTCATTTTATTAAAATACTGTAGTTTAAACCATATATAAATTGATTGTATTTAATTTGAAATATGTTTTCAATCTGGACTCGGCATTCAGACATAATGTCAATGACAAGAACCTGAAGAACCCATCAGCAAACAACAATTTTGGACTCACAGTTTGTGAATGAGTTTTGAATAAACAAAGTTACTCATATCCATCCGTCCTTGCAAGACATTTGTCTTAATTTCATAAACTTTTTTTAGAATTTACTGAAAATGTGAAAGAAGTTTAAATAATAATAATGAAGATAAATTAAAATAATGGAGGATAATATTGTCTGGTGTCCCTCGTCTAATACCAGTGAACTGACCTGGACCATAACATCATCTATGTTATCTTTATCTGCAGATTCACTTCACCTAAATCTGTATTTCGAGCTCGAAGTTAAAACCTTCATCGGACGATATTGCCAAGTTAAATAAATCCAGTATTATTTTATCAGTTAGATGTTTTCTTTTTGATAGTGGCGAATTTGTTGAATTTCCTCACGATTCGGAGGTATCTAATGCCATTTTCCTATACTTGTTCTAGTGTGATACAAAGGTCTAAATAATTATTAAATTAAATATATATAACAAAATTTGAAACTAAATTGTGCAAGCAATAGAGATACTTGGATAAATGAAATTATAAAATTTAGTTTTCAACGCGAACGGTTAAGAGAAATAAAAAAAAAAATTGAAACTATATAGCAATCGATTCGTGAGACGGTACTGAATCGCTGACAATAAGTTTCAAAACAATCGTCCGTCACCCACTGTTGAAATTACAATCAATTGAGACGAATACTACATTATGTCGACTGCGCGTCGAATTGAAAGTGGTTTTAAATATTAAATCCACGTGCAGCGGACTCGACCGTGCTCAACCATAGATCATAAATCAAGATAGACCGTGGGCACATTTTAGTTTTATGAGGACAACTCTGCAATGGTATCAAATGACGGTACAGCTGATCGAAAATTACCGGCTTATTGATATCGTGATATAGATGGACACCTTCCAAATAATAAGACATTTTGTACGTTACTAACGGATTATCCGCCGAATTAGTGAATGTCCATCGATCACTATATCGATTTCCGTACAGTGAGAATATAAGAAGTATATTCATGATGTCGGCCGCGTCCAAGTGCGTGGAGAACTGTATCCGCGCGAAACTACAAAGCCGTTTCGACCCGAAGGTGTTGCGGCTCGTCAACGAATCGCACATGCATAATGTGCCACAAGGCGCAGAAACCCATTTCAAAGTGGTCGTCGTGTCTGAATTATTCGCGGGCATTCCACTGATCAAGGTGCGTATAATAATGCACAATTTGCGTGTCCACTATCGACGTTAACACCGGCGTACCAATGTTTGTTTTGCAGAGACACCGTATGGTGAACGAAACGCTGGCAGACGAGCTCAAATCCGGCGTGCACGCCCTATCCATAGTGGCCAAGACTCCGGACCAGTGGTCAGACGAACCAATCGAAAGCAGTCCGAACTGTCGTGGAGGCTTTGGGAAATGATTTCGAGTAGCTCCCTCGGGAAAGGGGACTATATTTTTGTACATTGTCGTTTGTCCTATAACGTGTTAATTTTTGTTTGATCAATTGTTATCTATATTGTAATAACATCGTTTTAGGTATGCAATTTTTGAATTTTTTTTATATGTATAATTAATGTATACATTTATTCTGTTGGATACATTGAAAGTCAAACACTATTGTAATCGTGAACTGGACAAGGTCTATTTTGTATTTAATGTCTATAAAGAACATAACATTAGTTATGTTAATATAATAAGATGTATATTTATTATTCAAGCACAAAAAATGGTTATAAAGACATTTTTGAGTACAATTTGATGAATTATTATTATTATTATAGTACCATGCACTGTTGATTGATATTTTGATAAGAATGATTAATGAACATTGATCACGTTTAAGGCTTTATCATTTATCTCTTTTATATGTTTTCACTTGACTAGCACAATATTCACGTTGCCAGTTTACTATTGATTATTTTAAAGTTGTAACATTTAAACGGCATCAGTGAGTTTTTGATTTGTCAAACGTATCGTGAAAAGATATTGAATACTATGGCGGACACTGTTGGAAAGGTATAAAAACAAAGTGAAATGTAAACGAACAATTAATTTTTTTAATGTGATAATATTTTTAGGTGATCAAGTGCAAGGCAGCCGTTTCTTGGGAAGCCAAACAGCCACTGATTCTTGAAGAAATCGAAGTAGCGCCACCCCAAGAACATGAGGTTAGAGTAAAAATCTTTGCTACGGCCATATGTCATACAGATGCGTACACTCTGGGCGGTCTTGATCCGGAGGGAAATTTCCCTTGCATTTTGGGCCATGAAGGAGCAGGAATTGTCGAAAGTATTGGACCAAATGTCGAAGAATTCCAACCAGGTCAATATCGAGTCATTTTTTCTATTATTGTTATTACGTGTAATGAAATTATGAAAATACATTTTTATTTCGGTTTAGGCGATCATGTCATTCCTTTATACATTCCACAGTGTGGCGATTGTAAATTTTGTTTATCTCCTAAAACAAATGTGTGTAGTAAAATTAGAGTTACCCAAGGCCAAGGTAAAATGCCCGATGGAACTTCACGTTTTACGTGTAAAGGACAATCTCTGTATCATTTCATGGGATGCTCGACTTTCAGCGAATACACCGTAGTAGCCGATATTTCGTTATGCAAGGTAATATGTTACTATAATAGTATTATAGTAAAATAAATACATTAATATTTAAATTTCAATGTGAAATATCTTATTAAATGTTGAAAATTTTTCTAAGAAAATAATTTTGTTTTTTAACTATAAATATAATAAATGTTTGTTGATAACATTTATTATTTATATCGGTAATTTTAATAGTTGTCTCATGACACATTTAAAAAAGTAATTATATATTTGTAATTTGAATAAGAAATTAATGATTATTGTTATCTCGTAATGGCTTTATAGTTTATTGTTATGTAATTGCTCTTATACATTTTATCCAATCAAGTAGAGCCTTATTTAAATTATAATTTATGATTAATTAAAAATGCTTATGTTTTCATTTAGGTAGACCCTAGTGCGGCCTTCGATAAAATTTGTCTTTTGGGATGTGGTGTATCGACGGGATTTGGCGCTGCCCTGAACACTGCAAAGGTAGAACCTGATTCGACATGTGCAGTTTTCGGTCTAGGCGCTGTTGGGTTAGCAGTGATTATGGGTTGTAAATCAGCTGGAGCAAAAAGAATTATAGGCATAGATATAAACGAGAGCAAATTTGAATTAGGTTCATATCACATTTCCATTCTACAACAAATAAGAAATCTTTTGATTATTGTAAATGTGTTTGAATTTGTAATTTTTTTTTTAGCGAAACAGTTTGGTGCTACAGATTTTGTAAATCCGTCGAAATCTGAAAAATCTATCCAAGACGTTCTTGTTGAGATTACTGATGGTGGACTCGACTATACATTTGAATGTATCGGAAACGTAAAAACAATGGCAAGCAAAATAAAACAGAAAAATTATTTTATGGATTATTATAAGTATTTATTTTTGTTATAGAGAGCTGCATTAGAAGCATGCCATAAAGGATGGGGTGTGTCTGTAATTATCGGTGTGGCTAGTGCAGGTCAAGAAATATCAACACGACCTTTCCAACTCGTTACTGGACGTACTTGGAAGGGAACTGCATTTGGGGGTATTTATTTTTACCACTATTTTTGATATCTTTAATATATAGTTTTATTAATTGAATATATATTATTTGACATTTCAAGGATGGAAAAGCAAAGAAAGCATTCCTGGACTAGTTTTAAAGTATTTGGATAAAAATCTTATGTTAGACGAGTTTATAAGCCATAAACTCCCCTTTGAATCTATTAATGAAGGATTTGAATTACTGCATTCAGGAAAAAGGTATAATATATTGCTCTTTCTCTACATATATATATATATATATTAATAATTTTATTACTGTTTATTTTTTTATTTCAGTATTCGTACAGTCCTAGAGTTTTAAAACAAAATGTTACTGCAAAATAATAATTAAAAAAAAATCACATAGAAATCATTCAATTATAAAATGTACAATGTAAAAGATTAAATATTTTTTATATTTATTATTATATAAAGCTAAAATCAAGGAACCAAAAATTATAAATAATATATTAGTGTATTGTTTTTCAAGTATAATTACACATTGTATTATCTATTATTTATTGTTATCACTTATAGGTATCTATCTATTAACATTTGTCAAATTTATTTAATGTTTTTTTTACAAAAATGTTTCACAATAGTTTAAAAAAATTAGTAATAGTAGTGGAGTTATTTCACCACAACATAATGTTATACCATCAAATGATCACTTTTCCAAAAACAATATTGATACACATCCTTTTTTGTTGTCTAAAACCACACTTCGTGAAAATCAACCATTTGCAGCTATGATTGTACATAATAGATATTAAGAATATTTCAGTATATAATATAATGGAAAATTTGATCTAGTATCTATTGATATATATACTTACTTAAATAATATACAAAATGTTATCAAAAAAATCTATGCAATTTTGAATTTAAAATGTTTTAAAAGAAATCTCTAAACGAGTCGTTACAGTAAAGTAAAATATATTAACAATTAAATTCAGTAATTAATACTGTTTTAAGTAACATAATATACAGTTTTGGGTAACATATTAACGGTGTTACCTAATTTACTTAGTAAAAATAAAATATTTGGTCATAAACACGTCTGTGTGCGTCTTTTATGAAATCATATTAATCAAAATTTACTCTTTTTAAAAGAATGATTATTCAATGATTTAAATTGCCAGCATATAATTTCATAAACATTGGCCAATAAGTGTCCACCTAATAATCCGACGGAACATGGAATTGGCCAACGTTGCCAGTCAGTGTCCCAGTCAAGCGGTATTACCACTGAACCAATAAAAGCTCCTAGAACGGTCGCTCGAAAGTTGTTCTTTTCGTACATTTCGACAGTGCTGACAATTTCAGTTTCCAAACAATCGGTCAACAGCAATGGGAGTATGTTGGTGCCCAGCTGAACAGCAGTCGGCGTGATTATAACAGCAGTTATAAGTACGGAAAAAACAAAAGTTTGCTCCTGTTTGGTGATTATCGGTGCGCCAAACAAGACAGAGAACACGTACACCACGCATACCATCAGTACGGTGGACACAATGAATTGGAATAACCAGACGATCGGATTGGTCATAGGTCTGGTCTGATTCGACAAGCGGCCAACGAGATAGGAACGGCAAGCGAATTTGGCGAATTCGATCGTGTAACACGCAACAGCAACGACTAGTGAGTTTCGATCCACCAGCAGATTGTAGTTCTTGTCCAATAACAGCCACACGAACAAGCCCAGGTAACAAAACGAGCTGAGACAGTGTGGTACCAGGTCGGGGTCCATGTTGGCCTCGGTTTGGACGTACAGACACGGCATTGATGACGTCTTGTAGTCGGGCGAATTCGAACTGTTGATCAACAGCACGCTGCTGGACAATTCCGATTTTTTCACGACGTTCCGTAAGTTTTTTTTGGCCATTTTTTACACATTATACAGACGTATTCAGTGTTCGATCAGCCGTTATTTATTTTACTTTTACATATTTGATGGAACGCGACGCGTTTAGTTACCGAATTCCGCCACGTTTAAAATCCTATTTTATTTGTTTTTTTACGACGACACGCGCAATAAATGCGATAATTCGTAAAACTAATAACAACGATTTCGTCGTAATTACAAACTGATAGACACAAAAAGAGTAGTGCAAAACTATCTGAACGTTCGAAACACGAGCCCAAAAGACATCTCGGTCCGCGAATCGGAAATCGTATAATCTATATTATTTGATGAGTGATAACTAATCGTCGGCGTTTCCGTTATCACGTAAAAATCTACCGGGTCAAGTATAAAATCATGATTATGGTCATACACTTATTAAACGCCTGTGCTTCTTGAGTCTATAGACATTAAATTGTAACTAGAATTACAAAATTTACAAATTAACGTCATAACTTGAATACAAAAAGTTAAATATATTATACAATTTTGTAATAATTAACGGAAAAATTATATTATAATAATAACCTATGTATAAACTCAAAAACATGGCTTAATAAGCTGAGATATAGATTTTGTGACGTCATGGAACGGGAGGATTTTTCCTGCTAACATCCACTCGTTTTTTATATTATATGTGGTAATTTTTATGATGATGGTTGGTAATGCTTTTTCAATGTTGAACCGTTATCAGATCAATTGCTTATCACTGCATTCGAACAACTGCTTATCACCGGGGGTGAAGTTACCCAAAATATAAATAATCAACTCTTGATAAGTGATTATACACCCTTAGGACTGTGTAGGCCGCATAGTACGTACTGCTAGAGTCTTGGCAAAGGCTCTTTGGGTATTACTATTTAGCCAACTAAGTTTAGTTTAGTTTTTGCCGACCATATCTTCTGTGAATCAAAGACTGAAACCGTTCTTACGATTGTCTAACGTTTTTCGTGTCTTTTTTTTTCTCTAAAATTCAAACGAGCGTTTAAACGATTATTGCCCTAATAGAATCGTTGTTATTAATGGTAAAAAAATGAAGAGAACGCACAGTGAGAACTGTCGAGAAGAAAATGACGAAGATCTTACGTTAAAGTTGTCCGCTGAAAAACCCAAAATCGATGTGGTCGAAAAAACTACAGGTGTTGAAGACATTACTACCGAATCGTACAATGCCTCATCCGCAACCCCGTCTGACGATAAATGTTTACACCGAACACACGGTGATAAAGGTAAAATTTCATTATGTACTTATTATAAAACTTTTTTTTTATAAAATTAATTACATTGAAGTGATTGAAAGAACTTTTTTGTGATATTTACAACTTGTTTTTCTTTCTTGGTTTTGAGAGTGCTTATCACTCATATCGATTATTTTTCCTCCCATCATTTTCCAATTTCAGGATGTTCACGTTTCTATCGTAATAACTATAATATTATTAATATTACATTTTTGAGCATAGCGATATCCCATCAATAATTAAATTATTTTCCATTATACGTGTACATTATTATTGTTACGCTACCTAGACGGCTACTCTTCATTAGATACATGTTAAACAAAATCAGGAAAATATTCTGTATAAATTAATTTTCACAAATTATTTTGTATCGCTATCAATGATGGTATTGAAATATGCGATAAATTTGATTATTGCAAACTCATAATATTATACATATTATGTTTGTGAAAATGAACATGATTGACATATCTTGTAAATACATTTTGGGCAGTCAAGTAGTTCGTGTGATTGGTAGTTTAGCGTTTGACAAATTTAGTATCAAAAAAAACCTCAAAATTTTAAAACACGGTTTAAAAAATAAATTGCACTTGTTTCTGAAAAGTATATAAGACACGTCATGTAATGTAATTAAACACAGTTCAATAGAGTAATGATGGTTTTAATTTAAATCATAAACATGTTTTAGATTTATCAGGAAATAAAATTGAAGAACTTGAAAAGAAATCAATTGATATGGAAAAATTAAATGAAAAAAAAGGAATTGAAGCACTATGGGAAGCTATAAGTAGTGATGACGATATTGCAATAGATTCAGACGAAGATGGTGCACTGGTATTATTTATTTATACATTATTATTATTATTATTATTATTATTATTATTATTATTGTTATTGTATTATAAAATTAATTTGAATTTTTAGGTTAGTGACATTAGTGAAAATAATGATGAATTTACAGACGATATAATAATTAATGATTTTGTCCCATCTCTATTCGAAGCAACTCCACTTCGAGTGAGTTTCATTTAATTATATGTATAAAAACTGTTATACTTACTATTTAAACGTACAATTGTTCAATGTGTCATTTTTATAGTGTATCCAAGATCCATCTTTGTCAATATTGGAATATCAATATTTGAATTTAAGAAAGAGTGGCGATTCTAAATGTGAAGAGCTAACTAAAGCCATGAAACATTTAGATTACTTGACATCAGATAATATAGTTATTAATGAAAAATGGATTGTTGTAGCTGAACAGACAGTTTTAATTTTACCAAAAATTTTAGGTCGTCTTTTAAAATCAGGTATGTATGCAATTTCTTTTTTTTTAAATTCTGTGTGATCCATCTATTAGTAATCTTTATTTTGTTTTATCATATTTTAGAATATTTGGATAAATTATTTAATTTGGTAAATTCAACGCTTGATTTGCACTATGCTTCAACGGTGCATGTGGCACATACTTCAAAATCAACTCTTATTGTTCGTCAGTTAAAAGTTGGTCTTAAATTAGTTGAATCACTTTGTCATTACAGTGCATTTTTATCTAATCGTCTAATTACATTTCATCAAATTCAACATCAACTAATTCGTCTATTTTATTTTAAACATATGAGTTTATCTCTCAAGTTATTCATCTTGCGTGCATTAGATTCTACTCTTAATGGTTCTGAACACATACGGACGTTTTTATGTACCAAAATCCATGTTAATAAAGATTATTACAATGGATATGATACTTTACTGAAAATATTGTCGACAAAACAGGGCCATCGAGTATATTTTATAATAACTCGTATTTTAAGGAAAATTCATTTTTATAAGCTGTTGCAAAAGTTGAATACCGACAAAATCGATTTGGATACCAACTCTGAATCATTATTACGAGAGTATTTGTTAGAAATAGGTACTATTTATATAAAAGCTCCTATTTTAATGGGTTGTCCAAAAAGGTTTTTGCAAGCTCGTACACAGTTTGAACTCACTCCGACATTGACTAATGCTGATGTTTATCCTACTCTTTATAAATTATTCGATAGTTTATCATTTATCAAGTCCATAATGACTCTGTTAGATAAACCAAATGTTGACAATTCTATACAGCAAAATGTACTCAAACTATTACAGAGTTTAATGGATTGCGATCACGGACTGAGGTATTTGGGTTGCAGACCTAAAGTGTTAAACAAATTACTCAAAGTTTTGAATAAAGTTAACACTCATTATCAATTGAAACTAACACTGATTTACAGAATTAAAGTATTAACTCTAATTGATTGTTTAAATTATTTTTGGGAATGTAATTTAAAGGATCATTTCAAGTTTGATAAAATGGAATCTGTTGATACACTCCATGATATGCTTTTATTGACTCAATCTACAATTGGCAAATGTGCTATGGTAAATGTTTTAACTATGGGAAATAATTTAGACACCATTTTGAATTTTTTTAAATATATGGAAAAATTTAAACTGACAAGTGAAGATTTATACATGATGTATTCGCTGGATTTATTGAAAATAGTTTTGGAAAATTCTGAAGATGTTTTTTATTTAAAGAAATATGGTGCACTGATATACGAGTTAGCCTGTGGACACAATTGTTTCAGCGATTTGATTGCTTGGACGTTCCCAGCAATGAAACACTCTACCTTCTTTCATGACAATGTGAGCGAATTGTGTAACACTGTTAAAAATAACATAAAAAATTGTTTAAACTTTAATCAAACACTGATTACTTCTCTGCGAATTTTAAAATATTTGGGGATTCCTAAAGATCAAATTGAATTTCAAAGTGTGGACGATTTCGTTGAATTAAAATATAAATATATTATTTTACAAATGTACTCGTGCGATATGCTAGAAAATTTATTAACCATTGTCAATGAGATATGTGAAGATTATAAGCAGCCATCCATGTACATTTGGAAATTAACTGGTAGCAAAGCGAAAAATATGATATCTATAATTCAACCATCTATGATTTTGATCAAACGTATGATTATACTGTTAATTCAGAGCAGAGAAAATGCATACAAAGATTTATCGCCCATCAAAATACTACTGCGACTATACAATTTAATGCACTGTGTTCCTAAATGTTCTACGATTCGAGGTGATGCCATTAATGTGATCAAAGACATAAACAAAACACTTGAGGCATATGTAGGAATCAGTTGTGGATCTTCGATGGTACACGAGGTGATAGTCTGGACATTATCTACTCCATCTGTTTTCCTACCAGGATTGTTACTCCTATGTGAATTATTACCCACTCCATTACCTATTCAAACTATGAAACCTCTAGAAGAATCTACTGTTACAACTATAATGTCTTTTCGTAATGCGTGGGCAGACAATTTAGCTAAAGTAAATAGTGATTTGGTTGAGCTCATTACGGTTTTGAGCCCGTGTACAAAATTGTTACAGCTATTGAAATGTCTGTGTGTTCGGATTGCCGATTTGAGTATTTCTGCATGTTTGTTGGTTGTTCAGTCACTGTTAGACATTCTAATTAGTGCTGAAAATAATAGCTACCAGTTTGGTAGGTGCCTTAATTTATTGACACAATTGTGCAACAATAAAGAACAAGCAACAATAAAGTATGCAGTCTTACAAACGTTAAATGAGAGAAACTCGCTAGAAAATTATAAGAAAATTGTTCAGAAAATATGCGATAACATTAAAGTGAATAAGCAAGATAATTCTGTTTTATTTGTACGGTGTTTATGTGATAATGATATAACACTGTCTAATACTAATTCCGAAGAAAAATTATTTAGAGAAAATGTTCCAAATAGTTATTTTTATAAAAACATTTTAAATGCACTGTTAAGCGGCTTATTTGAATCTCACACACAGTTATCTATGTTGTATTCAGTTATTGAAACATTCATAGTGATCGTTAAAAATGACTTTGGATTTTACCAATTCAAAACTGCTTTGGATTCATTTCCTAAGACTTTTTATAATATTTTCAACAGTCTGTTACAAAAATGGAATAAGGAAGATATTGTGTGTGCAAACACTTTAAAAGTTACTTTACAACTTATAAACTTGTGTAAAAATGAAAATGCAACAAGAGCGTTAGTTATGAGTACGTCTCAGTTAAGGGAATATTTTAATTGGTCAAGTAATGTCAAAGATCATCCTATATGTTTGCTGAAAGAAATCGTAAAAGAAGATAATACTCTTTGTTACGGGCATTTAATTGATTTAATAGAATTTTTAAATAATGACCAAGAATCAATAGTAGATCTGATCGAGCCACAACTGGCCATGCCCAATTTATTGACAACTTTGTTTGAAAATAGAAATTTGTATATGCTGGTTAACAATATTGATGAAAATCACATAAGTGACACTATTGATATGTGCACTGACACTGTTGAAAACTTGGTGGAATGTAACATTGAAGAAATAGTGTCAAATCTACCTGATTTCAATATCAAAGATGAAATAAACGATTTATTCAAATTTGAACATTGTGTTGCTACACCAGAACCAGTTGTTCAGAAACAACAAACACCTGTTACGATTGTGAGAAAAGAAAAAGAAAATATCACAAATACATCCAGTAAGTATATAATTCGTAAATTATGGTTAAACTTAATGCATTGTTTTATTAATGCTTACAGTAATCACTACTACGCCCGTACGCCATAAAGTGTTTAGTAGGCTTGGAACAATTCAGCGACCTGACACATTCCGTAATCGTTTACCAAACACGTCAAGACCACCATCGTTACATGTGGATGATTTTGTTGCAATGGAAACAAGAATCGCACGAACGTCGCCCAGATACAATTTGCCTACTACTCAAAATTTGCCTACTAATCAGAATGTTTATGTAATTACATAATTTATATTGATAATTTATTACATTTTTAAATATTTCAATATATTATGATTTTAGAATATGAATAATAGAGAACGTATTACAAAAGTAGAAACATATCAACAACGTACATATGATTTATACCCATATAAACCACATTTAAGTAAGATTTTTCTATGCCTATAATTTTTTTTACATTTTTTACAAAAATAAGTGTATTTCCTATCTTATTTTTTAGGTTTAAATAATTGGCACACGCAAATTAACACTTTGGCCCATTTACGTGCAGATTATCATCAGAACATCAATAATAGGCAGCTTGAGCTTCAGAGACTTGCTTTACTCGCAGAGTGGAGACAGCTCAGGGTAGAAGCGGCAATTAGAAAAAGCCGAGCGTACACTAGGAGGTAGAAACAATGGAAACAACTGTACTTAGAGGATCATTTTAAATAAGTAATGACTTATAAAACTGTATTATAAAAATATATTTCAACAAACAAATTATACAAATAATTTGAAATTTGTTATATATTTATTATATAATAATAATAATAATAATAATAATAATAATAATAATAATAAAATAAATAAAATAATGAACAATGGATACAAAATGATATTATTTTTTTTACGATTTATCATTAGTTAATTTAGTTAAAACTATAAATAATATAAAAATGTATATTAATAATCGTATAGATATGTTTAATAATATTTATATACATATTAAATAAAATTTGGATTCTGTGTATAAATATTATATTTTAATATAAATATGTTATACAATTTCGTTTTGATTATAATTATTATAAAAATTTATTGAAGTATTATAGTTCGTTCCATATAAGAGCACACCGCTTGGTACATCCAAATAAATCGCGGAACAATGTCCAGACCCCTTTGACAGTGTCTAATCGCTCTACGATTGATCGTCGTTAGTTGGCTGCCGTCGACGATGCCACCGTGTATACAGGGAATTGAATTAAGAACGAGTATTATACAGTAATATAATAATGTGATACTTGTGACAACTCATTCCGTATTAACAAGTTGGTTGGCCGCCACTGGAACGATCAGCAGTAACGCTACCTGTGTTGGGGACGCATGCGCAAGTTTCGACCAATTATCATCCGGCGCCCGGTGTGCTCTTATTTGGAATGGAGTATAGAAGGGAAAAAGGTGGTACAAGGTAATTGTTGGAAATGAATTTTATTAATTTTCCTCTGACATGACTATTTTTCGACACACTAGTAATATGATTCTAGTCTCTGCTTCGCTAACTACATATAATGTACAATATACAATGTGTTAATTATAAATAAATATTTGTTTTACATCGTAAAATTACCCCACATGTATATTAAACAATGTAAAACAATGAACATTAAACAATTTATAAAATAATAATCCGATATGTTTAATAAATATTAAATAACAATCATTCGATAAATTTAATTAAAATTAATACGACAAAAAATGTTTGATCGTATTATAAATAATTATGTTAACACAACACTCGGTGAGCAATACAAAGTATCCATAAAACTTATTTCTTAATAAGTGTATATTAAGGTACGATAAAAATAATAAAAATCTTAACTTTTATTTGAAATACATTTGACAAAACAATCACAAATTATCTGGAAGGACGTGAATAGAAAATTTTCAAATTCAATAAATAATCAAAAATTATTTTTTTTTTACAATGCGATTAGAATATGCACTCATATATTTATTGACTCTGTCTATTTAATGGAGATATCAAAATTATGATAACAAATTTTCTAAAATTGAAGAGAAGAATATTGCTGAGGACACATAGAATTTTATGAAATATCATTAATAAAAAGGTAATATTTTAAAACGTTGAGATATATATATTTTAATAGAGAGTAGCTGCTAATATAATACATTTGTAAAATGTAAACATAATAAATTATTATAATGTAAATGTTAAAGACTAATGAAATTTTAGAATTTTCTTTTAAAAAAAAAATTGTATTTATATATATATATATCAAAGAAAATAATTACATGACATAAAGAAGAGTATTATGAAGATAACCATAATTTGTTTTATTATGATTAAAAATATATTAAATATTAATTTTACTAAAAGAGAGTATATAGTCTGAAATTACAATTCGTATAAGATTTTATACAAAAAAAGTATTTAGAAGATATTTGCAAAGTACAATGGACACAATGTAACAAAAGTGTATGTTTGTTACAATTATAAAGCAATAATTATAAATAATTGTTAAAAATAAATAGGTACTTTAAAAATAAAAAAATGAATCCACTTATTTAACGTTTACAAATTTAAACTTAAAAGGTAAATCAATTTAAGGATGAATAGTTTAAAATAGTAACTTTGTGATATTAATTAATAATTATTAAATATAAAATAAAGAATAGATCATTATGTAGGGAGAAGGTCCCGTTACAATCGAATGCCTGTGTTTGGTTCATGTATGTTACAGAAAATCTAATTAAAATGTTTGCTATTTAACATATTGATGGATACCTGGCATTTTTATAAATTGTCATAACCTTCTAAAAACATACCTATTTTTTAAAAAAAAAAAAAAATAGAAACACTAAAAGTAGAAAATTGTATACATTGTTGGTACTTTTTTTTATGAAATATGTCAGTGCCCAATTATCTAAAGCAACAGAATATGATAGTCTGATGTCTACTTGTATTTGTTATCATTATAATTAGTAATATCGCTAATACTTAAATTGTAAAATTTTCATATTATTGCTATAACAGTTATGTGACCTTACATTAAAATTTCGTATTACTGCTGTAGTGTCTGTCAATGTTTGTTAATTATACTGTTATAAAAATTAATTCTATGAATTAATTTTCTAAACAAAATTCAAATAGTGTACTTTTTTTAATTTATATTATTTGGAAATAAATAAATATTTCAAATGGTATAATTAATTCAGGACTAGACATTTATGCAATTTATTTAGGTCAATTTAAGAGTAATTGTTTTATTACACAATGTTTTAACACATTAATTATGATAGAACAATAATTTGTACAATTAAACAAAAAGAGAAGATAAGGGGAAAAAGATAAAAATTAAAGAACTTGAATTAAAATGAAAATAAATACCTGGAAAGAGTGAATCAAAGAAGCATAAATGGCTATAGAAAATGTCTATTGTGAAAGAGGGACATATATATTAATTATATTGGAATACAAAATTATAAATTAAAAGTATTAAAAGAATTAGAAATCAGAAATGTTATAAAAAAATATATTTCATAAATTCATCAAAAAATAATATTGTTATTTTTTTTTTTTAGTTTTAGTTTTAATAACTATGAAGTCAAAGTCTGCCAATAATTCACCAATTTATAGATGGAAAATGTAATGTTTTATATATGTGTGGCTTAAATAACCAATTTTACACTCTTTTACATGGCAACAAATATTTTTATATATAATAGTAAAATAATTAAATATATGTTCAATGTAACAGATAAATTGAACTGCTTATAAGAAATATATTCTTGATTGAAAAGAAAAAGAAAAATTAAAATAAAATTCTTTATCATAAATAATATGATAATATAATAATCACATAATATTTACAAATTCTAATAATGTTTTAAAACAACATAAACATTCACTAATTTATTGTTAAGTATAATTAACAAAAAGTTAAATCCTTAACAAATATTGGTGAAATCAGATGAATATTTTTTTTTACAATTAAAAACTTGTGACTTATTATTTTTTTTTTTTTTGGCAATTTGATAACAAATAATAAATGACTTAACAATCATTAAAAACAAGAAGCAATAATATTTTAAACATATAAGTAAAGTAAAATTAAGAAGAAAGCTAGTTAGATAACAGTTAAGTAGAAATAAGTTTTAGATAAAAGTAGTATAATTTTTAATGATATGGCACTATGTCAGTCTAATAATTAAAATCTGAAAATAAAAAATGTATACATAGATAGAATTATTGTTAAAATTGTTTATTATTATGCAAATATAGATTAATATAAAACAATAATATTTTATATATCATAAAGAAAATTACACAGTTCAAAACTACAATTTATGACTCCACATCAGAATTTTACTCTTTTTAAATAATTTCATTAAAAATTTTACCTGTTTAGAGTCCCAGATTCCTTGTTAATTGATGTTATGGCAGACTTTGGATCAGGTGAATAGGAACTCCATGATGTGTCTGCACATTTGACTAACCTTTTAAGTCCACAATCACTAACAGATTCACATGGAATCACAATGCAGGTCTCTATAACATCATAGGCACTAAAAAAGAAATATATATATATATATATATATATATATATATATATATATATATATATATAATATTTACTAATTGTTTAAACTTTATATTGAAAAATGTCCTATTGTATTAAAAATTTTATTTAAACTAATAAATATGCACCTTATAATTAGACTGTCAATCCAACTGGTCATTTTAGTTTTCAAATGATCATTAAACTTATATTTAGCTTCCAACTTTATTGATTTCTTAAAAGCTGTTATCACATGTGTCCATTCTTGAAAAGGTTGTTCATAATTTTGATCTTTATTCATAAAGCTAAAATTAAAAAGTTATTTAATAATAAATTTAGATTTTAAATAACAGTTCAGTAAATTTTTACTTGATTCGACTAGCAGAGAAAGATGTGTCTCTGATAACTTGTGATGGAGTGACTAAAAATTGAGTGTATGCCATAGTCACATTTTCATAAACTAACAATACGGTCCATATTCCTTGCATCAACGGCATTGGTAAAGTTGGTTTACCAAATGTAATCTAATTTTAAAACTCATAATATTAATAAAGTTCAGCATATATACAATTAATAAAAAAATACTAACCAAAGCTGATACATCAATATTTGTAGACGTGACATTAGTAAGTTCGCCCTGAGGATTTAACCATAAAAATGTAACTATAAAGCTAAATTCGCCAAGAGCCCACTGATGTATTAATATTGGTTCTGTGTTAGGACTTATAAGGCGTATAAAATTCCTAGACATTTGTTCTTTTTGATCAAAATCTGAACTGACAATAAAATTCTGTAAAACGAAAATTGTATATTTACAAGATATATGATGTTTATTTTTTAAGGTTATTCAAAATGCTGTAATTACCAATAATCTATTAATTGGATCTTTATTATACAGAATGATTCCCTGTAATTTTGGCCAACACCAACTTTCAAGTAGTAGTTTAGAAGAACTATTTGAGAAACTGATTTCATACTGAATTAAAAATCCCTAATAAAGTATTTTAAATTAAAATATATTTTTAGATATATTGTTTGTTAAAAATTACTCTAAATTGATCTTTGTGGTGATAAGTGAAAACTTGTAATAACTTATCAAGACTTCGCACTTGGCAAGTGGTATGTGAAGTAGTTAAATGTTTTGTAGCAATTCGCGCAAGACTGGTTCCAATTGTGAGTAATGATTCATTAGGTGTAGGATACACGTCATCATAATGATATAGATTCTGCCAATAGCTCATACGGTTCTTAAGATCTAAAATATTAAATTTAAATAATATGTAAAATAACACATTTTACACTCGTAATTAAATTACAATTTAATTAACTTGAATAATGCCAAAACAAAATATATTCTTTATACACATTTAATTATTACTGAACAAATTAAATTGAGGTTTAATTGTTAATCATATATGAACACCTAATAACTTTTTTAAAATTGTTCCTATATGACAAAAATTGTTAGGTGAAATATTATACTCAAGGTTTAATTTGTACTTATATTTTTAACTTCAGAAAATGTGCACATAAATATAATAAAAAAAATCTTTATTCAACTTTCATTTGTTTAATGAGAATTAAGAAGTCATACAAAATAAGAACTCTCTCTCTCTCTCTCTCTCTCTCTCTCTCTCTCTATATATATATATATATATATATATATATATATATACTAAAAAGTATTAGACCTTACCTGCAGGATATTCTCCATACAACCATACTTCAAGTGTGTCTATAATAGACAAGTTAATAATAGGTTCAAATTTACGAGCAAAGTATACTTGTTTCTTTTCGGTGTTCTATAGAGAAATATTTAAAACATTTTTAATACAAGTTTTAATAAGATATATTAAATATTTTTATTTTATTCTAAAATAATTGCATTTTTAATATTAGTCTAAATCAAATATTACCTTAATACGATTCCAATCATCATATCGGAAAACATTTGGGCTGCAACCACACCAATCAACTACATGACGATATTGACATTTACATCCGAGCCATCTTTTCCAGTTGGTAACATGTAAATTATTATCAATATAAGTTCCACAAAATGGTGAATTTCTTAATACAGTGTGAAAAAATGACTAAAAACAAAGAAAAAAAGAACCAATCTTTAGAAAACAGTTATTAAAGATTCAGACAAAAAGTAATCATATATACCTCAGCTGGTAACAAAGTATATCTGAAGAATTGTAATAAACCAAAAATAAGTGGATCACCAGTTACTAGATAATCGACAAAAGGTCGAGATAATGCTAGCCAATCACTTCCACCATCCCAAATTATGCCTTTCGGTAATTCTTTTTCTCCTATACGCCACATTCTTGCTTCGCACTCAACAAATGCTTTGTCTAATCCTTGTTTTTGTATAAATTGTTGAACTTCACGACCATGTGATTTGACAAAATTATGTTCACGGTTAGCAGTTAAAAATTTTACCAATGCATCATTTGACCTAATAACATTAATTGTTTTATGGTTAATAAAATGTAAATTTCGGGTAAATCATTAATAATTTTCATCACAAATTAAAAACTAACTTTATTGGAAAATCTGACTCGCTAAGATTTATAACAAAATCCCAATCCCAAGAAGATTGTACAAGATCCGACATAGCGTCCATCAAAGTGGTCAATAATGATGCACCTCCCCAGATGGTTGAATGCCTTCGTCGTGATAATTGAATGTTATTCAAAGCTAATTCAATTTTTAATAGTTCTCTGAACATGTAATCTTGTCTCTGAAATTGATTTAGAAATTAATTTACAGAATGATTTCATAAATGTATATATGATTGAAATGTATACAAATGATTTCATATATATATATGACCTTACTGCATCTACGTGTATGAAGAAGTAATGATTCCGATGGAAAAGTGCTTTGATCAGTCTATAAACTTGTCTAACAGCTCTCCCATTTAATGTCAAAAGAAATACTATCCGTACAGGAGAATTATTTTGTTTTAAATTTATTGATGGTTCTGATGCAACTTTGGCAATGAATTCTACAAAGAAATTTAGTTATAAAATCAATAGTAATTAATAAAGTAATAATATAATACAAATAACTCACTAGAAACACCAGTTCTTAAAACATTAACGGTATAATGCCCACCACACATTTGATTTTGATTTCCTGGACAATGCATATCACAAAACGAATCTGGAAGTTTTGAACCCCATTCTGGTGTTTCATTACCACAGAAGCATTCAGTTCTACAATAATAATATATTCATTAAGTTAGCTTTTTCATTTTAAATGTAAAAATATTATTTTGTTTAACGTATGTAATACCCATATTCTACTCCAGCATAAACAAAACCAGATTGAAGACAGAGATCCAAACAATTTTCATGTGAATTAGAGTGTATAAGAGTAGTTTTATATCCAGGCAATAATTTAATATCTTTACCATCACGATAACATCCTAATGTTTTATTATTTTTTACATCTATTAATAAATAAAATATTTTTAGTTTAATATTATCACTTGAAATTAGTAAATGTAAACTGCTCCATTAGATGTACCATTAGATGGACACTGATGAGGCAGTCGTTTAGGATATGGTGGATTTGTCTTGATCAGACACGATATGTTTGCTATGATTTGTTTACATATTAAGGTTTTTGCACGGTGTAAAGCAGATACAGACTCACGCCCACTTATATCACAAGGTGGCATAAATCCTAATTCATCTACTCTTAATACTTTAAAGTTATCAGTCTTATAGTTCTGCCGTTGTTGAAGTGCTTTATTATAGTATTCGTTCGATGACACACTGTTGTCTTTATCCGGTGGCAGTTTATTGCGATTATTACTACCGCTGGGAACATTGTTATAGTTCGATTCATCATCATCACCAATGCCATAGTCAGCTATATTCCTTAATCTGTTTAATGACTGTAAAGAAAATAAACCAAAATTCAAATATTTCTGTCATTTTAAAAAACGCGCACATTATTCCGAGGTATCTGTAGGTTGTTTACATTTGATGATAACTCTTCGACGATTGAATATTCTTGAATGGAAAAGAACACAAATGCTAATACGATTTGAATGCATATAATGATCGAACCTCCTATGCAAAACAAACGGTACCTTCTTAGCCATTTAATATCCATAATAGCTGTCCTTTGCCTTAAGCTTTGGTGTTCTGTTGAAACCGACTAAATTTGTAAACATAGTATCTTTCGGTATTAAATATGTTCACAATTTAAAAAAAAAAGAACTCATTCTTAAAAAAATTTAAATTATTACTCAACAGTCAACACATGAAATTTTATGGTTTTGATGCTGATACGACTATATGAGAAATCCGACCCTGCTCAATAAACATTTACATGTTATCAGCGTTTGTCAAAGAAATTACAAAACTCTTATCTACAGTTTATTACAAAACAACATATTCGTAATTCGTTTAAAGAGCACCTTATATCTTTTCTATGGTTATATTTGTTTGTTCTCAAAAAAAAGTCTCCTGTAAAAAATATTTTCCAAAATTATTTAAACATATACTTACGTTCCACATATTATTTTTCAAACAGGTCGCTTAAAAAACGAGTATTGTTCCTTCGAGTTTGCACTGTTACCATTCCGAAAGTTTATTATTTATTAGTTATATTTTATGAGTATGATGCACTTCGAGAAAATTGTTTCGCCAAACGTCTGTACTAAACTCTACTGTTTCCTGATTCTGTTTTCATTTCTTACCGGAATCTGTTCTGAATGGAACACGAGAGATTATATGAAACGCGAACATTCGCTATTGAAACCGTATCAAGGTAAAAAAAAATTACATACTAACGTTACTTAATGACTTGTAAAATATTAGAACTATTTGTGTAAATTGTATTATACCTATTAATTAATTAAAATTGATGTGTTTTTTTTTATTGTATTATATATATATTATAGAAAAATATTATTTTACATATCTTATTCTAATTTGCATACTTGAAAATTAACTTTTGAATTGTTAAAGTTCTTTTATGTTAATGACATTAAATTGTCTTCATTTTCATAACTTAGTTTTTTTGATTTGATTAAACATTTAAAAGAACTTGTACACAAAGATGTGTATAAAAAAGCATATTATTATAACTATTAATACAAATTACAAACCTACACTAATGATTGCAATCACAATTGAGTCATGTTTACAATTGTTCATAGAGATATTTCTTCATCATTACTTTTGACCATTTAGATTAAATGTATATTTTAAATGAAAAATACATAATTGTGTCAAATATATATTTTGATGAGTATTTAAATATTTATTTTGAAAAATAATAAAAGTATTGTAATACAATATTGTCGAATATTTTCAAGTAAGTGTATTTGTTCATATAGGATCTGGCATAACAGTACCAAACTGGGATTTTATGGGCTCTACCATAGTGACGGATAAATATGTCCGATTAACACCAGATTTGCAAAGTAAATCTGGTTCGATATGGAACTCTATTGTATGTTTGTATTTTTATAAGTGTAATACAATTTCAGTTATTTATTCTTATTTTTTATAGCCTTGTTATGTCAATAATTGGGAATTACAAGTACAATTCAAAATCCACGGTAAGGGAAAAGAAAGTCTCCATGGTGATGGAATGGCATTTTGGTATACCAGAGAGCGAATGAAATATGGGCCAGTATTTGGAAATAAAGATTTATTTGAAGGACTTGCTGTTATAATCGATACTTATAGTAATCATAATGGAGAACATAATGTACATAGTTTATTGATAACTTGTAAAATATTTCATTGTGATTTTAATTTTTCCGTTTAATTATTTTTATACATGTCAAATAGCATCAACATCCTTATATTTCATCAATGATTAACAATGGATCTTTGCATTATGATCACGATCGTGATGGTACACATACAGAATTAGCAGGATGCGAAGTAAAAGCTAGAAATTTGCCTACGGAAACACATATTTTAATTAGATATACTGACAATACCCTTACCGGTAAATTTAATTGATATTTATATACTATGTGTTATATACACAATTCTAGAAAGTATTATTAATTACAAATAACTTTATTTGTATAAATTAATGTTTTAGTAATGACAGATTTAGAAGATAAAGCAGTGTGGAAGCCTTGTTTTAATGTTGATGGAGTCGAACTTCCCACTGGTTATTATTTCGGATTTTCAGCAGCAACCGGAGACCTATCGGATAATCATGAAATTTTAGCCGTCAGATTATATGAAGTGGACTCTGATGATCCTGTAATTATATAATTAAAAACATGTTTCGGCTCTTTTAGTATGTTATTTAATAATCGTGTGATCAATTTTTTTTTCAGGATGAATCTCTTAAAGATCGATCAAATATAATTCCATCTGCTAAAAAATTCAGTGCACCAAGAGGTACATGAAGGTCTTTGTATTCAATATTTATTCATATTTATTTTTAAAATGTTTATATATTTTTAGAACATGTTGAAGACACAAAGAGTCAAAGTGCAAGTGGTTTAAGAATATTCTTTATCATTTTATTTGTTGTTGTTTTAATTACTGCTTCAATTGCTGCCGGTGTATATTACTGGGAGTATCAAAAAAATGAATCACACAGAACGTTTTACTAAAAAGAACGAGCGAGATTTATAAAAAAATTATATATAATATATATTAAGTATAAACGATTGTTTTTTAATTTCAACAGTGTCATCATAAAATAATAAGAATACTTTTATATTATATATATTTATAAGTTTTTAAATAAATTAAAAATTAAGAAAAAAAATTTAATTGTTATACTCTTAAAAAGTTAAATAATATATATTACAAAAACTAATATATATTATTTACTATAAATTTTTATTATTATCAAGTCAAGAAAACAATAAATGTATTGCTCTCGTCTTTTAATTGAATTGCTGATCAAGGATCAATTATATTGTTATATATGTAAGAGTGTATTAAAATTTGTATTGTATAATATGTACGGTATTTGTGTTCCAATTTTAATTCCATTCATTCTACTTAGTCATTAGAATTTAAACTATTGTACTATATATTTAATACTTAAATGTATATATAATCAATGTTTATATTATATATTCAGTAGATAGTAGTCATTCTAATAAAAATACCTGTACCATTGATTAAATATACATAGATAGCCCACGTAATGTTAAAATGTTACAGCGCTTAATAACGATATATGGGAGCCAGACCACAGAGCGCGCTATAATACAAGTAGTCTAGTAATCGGAGTATCGCTCTTTGAACCTCATTGATTCGGGATCAAATCCCACCAACTGATACAAATTATTTGCAGTTTTTTTATGGTTTTTAATGTCTCTTTTTCTTTTTGAATATAATGTATAAAAGTTAATACAGTAAACATTTTTTTAAAAATTATTTTTTTTTTTACTTTTTTTCATATTAGAATTTGTATGGATAGCTACTTATTTAATACCTAATAAATCGTTTGATAAAATTAACACAATTTTTTGTAAAAATATCGCAGTATAAGCATTGCTTAATACGCTTATATAGTTAAATATATTTAATCAATGGTAATACCACTCATTATTTTAGTGTCAAAAATTATTTCGATCGGCTGTTTCGGCATTACCAAAACAATTAAACGCTGTCGCCTCCCATAATAATATTTAAGTGCGGTATACAATATGTGTGTGTCGTATGATCTGTGCATTACTTGTATTTTTGTAAAACATATAAATTCATTTTTAAAATTATATAATATCTGTACCTACATAATATTATTAAAAATGTTTCGTAAATGTGGAGTAAAATGTGAATATTTTAATTGTGGAAAAACTGCACGGAGTGACGGTCAATTAAAATTATACAGATTTCCAAGAAATCAAGAATTATGCCAAAAATGGGTTCAAAATACAGGTACATATTACTTCAATATTATGTACTTATGAAAATATAAGCCTATCTATACTAAGACCTGAACGGGCCTGAAATGTTTCTTGAGTACCCAAACTATGTTTTATCTTAATAATAATCATATTATTATATAAATTATTATTATTATTTTTTTTTTTTTTGTAGGAAATATTAATTTGATACATTTGACTTCAGATGAGTTATATAAAAAACGTGTTTGTATGATACATTTTACTAATGAGGATTTCACTAACGTAAATACGAAAAAATTAAAAAAAACTGCAGTGCCACAAATGTATAAAGATGACTAATTAAAAGTGAAAACACCCACCAAGACATATAAAAACCATTCTTTATTTTCATGTAGTCCTCGAACACCAAAATTTAAAAATAAACAACGAAATCCTGATAATTTTTCCCGAGAAACACAACAAAATTTATTAAACATATTACCATCGAGTTCAACTGCAAAAGATATTGATGAAATTTATATTCCTACTCCAGCAAAATTACTACGAAAAACTTCTTCAAGAACATCAGAGCTTACTCCAAAAACAATATCATTACTAGATTCTTCACGACAATTTCCTAGCCCCAAATTGAAATCTCCAAGGAAAAGATTATTTCAGGAAAAAGACCAGTCAAATAATAAATTAGTTGAAAATTTTAAAAATACTATTGAAAAGCAAAAGTCACTTTTAAAAAACAAACGTGGATTAATTTCTAAACTCCGTAGAAATTACACAATGTTAAAATCACGATCTAAAAGTATTGATATTATAAATTCTTTAAATTTCCTATCTATTGAATCTAAAATATTTGTTAAAATGCAAATTTTAAGGAAAAGAAATTCAAGAAAATCTTGGACTCGCGAAGAACAAAATTTTGCATTGAGTGTATTTTACAAATCTCCATCTGCTTACAAATTTTTACGAAATTCTAAAAATATGAATTTACCTAGTTTGTCAACAATTAGACGTTGGGTGGGGAATTCTAAATGTAAACCCGGTTTTAGTCCTGGTATTTTTAAACAGCTTAAAAATAAAGCTAATGTCTTGAGTGAACAAGAACGATATTGTACTCTTATTTTCGACGAGATGAAAATAAAAAATTATTTAGAGTATTCAAAATTTCTGGATATAATTGAAGGATTTGAAGATTTAGGCCCTTTAGGAAGATCAAATAAATTAGCTGGCCAAGCGATGGTATTTATTATTCGTGGTTTATATTCTTCGTGGAAAATGCCTATTGCATATTTTTTACCGTCTACATCTGTCAATCATACAGACTTAAGTAATCTTCTTTTAACAGCAATAAATAAACTTATAGATTGTAGGTTTTTAGTAGTAGCAATGATATGTGACCAAGGAAAAAATAATCTTACAGCTCTTACTAAAGACTTAAAAATGTCAAAAGATAAACCCTACATTGAAGTCCAAAGAAGAAAAGTATATTCTATTTTTGACGTTCCTCATCTCTACAAGAATTTTAGAAATAATTTTAAATCAAATAATTTTGTATTTGAAGGAAAAGAAACGTCTTTCAAAGCCATAAAAGATGTCTATGAAATAGATAAAAATAGTTGTACAAGTAGAACATTATTAAAAATCACTGACAACCATATTAATCCAGAACCATTTCAATTAATGTCATGTAAATTGGCTATGCAACTTTTCAGCAACTCAATGGAAACATGTATAATGACGAAACAATTACAATCTCAAACCGCTCCTCAAACATTATTATTAATAAAAAAATTAAATAGTTTATTAGATGTTTTAAACAGCACAACTTTATATAATTCAAATCCATACAAATGTTCAATATCTGATGAACGGCCACAGCAACTGACATATTTATTGGAGTCAAAATCATGGATTGAGAGTATAGAAAAACTTAAAAAGAGAAAAATCTAGACCACCGTGTTTCGATGGCTTAATATGGAGAATTAATTCTATTGAAATGTTATATAAACAACAAAAAGAAATGGGATACAAATACCTACTTACTGGTCGTTTGAATTCCGATATAATTGAGAACACTTTTTCAGTTTTTAGACAATGTGGAGGATATAATCGGTAAGAATTAAAATTTTTTAGTAACAAAAAAATATAAATAATGCATAACTTATAATAAAACTTATTAGAAAATATAATATTTTAATTTTAGGAATCCAACAGCTAGAGTATTTCGAACAATATTCAGAATGCATGTAAAAATAAATTTAATGAAACCATCGGAACTATCAAATTGTGAAGCTGACGATGATTTTCATTTAATGAATGATTCTCTAAATAATGATGAATTTGTAAATTTAAAAGATAATGAAGATGATTCTGGTTCTACAGATAGCTTTTCATCATTATCTATAAATGATGATAGCCAAAATAATGATGAACCTGCAAACGTAACAGTAGAACAGTGTTCAAATGCATACTTTGGTGGATATTTAGGTAAAAAATGTATAGATAAATTTAAATGTAGATTTTGCGAAACTTCATTATTAAAAGAAAAAGATGACGAATATTTCGATGAAAAAGAATATTTTATATTTTGTAAAAATTATGATTCGAACTCTAACATAAACTTGTATTTACATATGAAACGACCCACAGATAATTTAATTAATTATATTACACTAGCTCAAAATATTATAAAAAAAACTGTGGAAAAAACACCTCATAAAAAAAATATATGTACATTTTTATTTAAAAAAATTAAAAGTAAATTAAACTCAATTTTTACTATCAACGATTCTTGTAAACATCACCTAGATTATTTAGTAACACATTTAATCCATTGTAAATTATTCAAAGATTTTAATTGGACTTCAAAAAATATTAAAAATGTAAGGTCAGAAAAAAACAAAAATAAATTAAAAATTTAAAAAAACGTGTAAAAATAAATATAAACAATATTTAATTATTTATATTACAAATATCAATCAATTATATATATTATAAATGTTACAAGATGTAATAAATTATCATTATTTAATATAAAATATGTGTTGTAAATATAAATATATTTTGTTCTTTTACTTTTATATTCTTTTAAATATGTTTTTTTTTTTGCAATTTAATATATACATTATACATATAATTACTGACTACTGTAATAACAAGCAAGTGCTGGATAAAATTCATACATAATATAAACAATACAAGTTCAATAAAAGCTTGTAAAAAGCATACGAATCTAAAAGAAGCGATGATGGATTAGATAAAATATACGAATTTAATTTGTGATATTACAATTTTTATTGCAAATAGATAGACGAGTCAGCGATATTATTATCGTTCGTATCAAAAATATTTATTTCCACCGCGAGCGACTCTATTCACACCAGTTTTCTGGCGAATTATGCGTTTGCTCGCGATTACTATTAAATATAACGGTCGGTAGGTAGGACCATGCATGACCAACATATATTTAGCCATGGATAGGACAATATAACGACCGTCGGACCACAATAATTTGTACCTAGCTTATCTGCAACGCTCTCTGTTGACAATAAATATAACAAATTTGTAGTTTCCATTTTTCCTATAGCTATGGGCTATCTATGTATATTTAATCAATGCCTGTACCTACTTACATCTGAATGTGATAATACACACGAGAAATTACAAAATTGGGATAAAATCATTTTATTTTTTATTCAGAATAGAATAATTCTTAAATACTTTTTTTTTTAATATTATTACCAGGTTATGGTGTTCTATTAGCAAACGACTTACGATTACAGTAGTTGGTATCATATATTTTGTTGTGCGATACATTTCATAATAAAACAACAAAATGATGTCCTTTTCATTAGTGTTTAATTACATATTAAATTTGATCATTTATATCTTATTTAGTGTATATTATTAATTACGGTTTCAGAACAGAAAAAAAAAATTCATTTTTCAAAACACTGCTATAATATAAGAAATTTACTCAATAAATTCGGAACACGTTCAGGTGCTTTTGTCTTTTTTCATCTGACATAATTGTGATTGTAAATCGTTTATCCTTCTATCTTTAACAGATATCAGTGAACCCATGTGTTCGATCTAAATGAATAAATAAAAAAAATGCTCAAAACTACTGTAAAGGAAGAATTGTATAGAACTTTTTATGAAAATAAAAATTGTAATATTTAAATGTTATTATATATACTATTTTAATAATTGTTATTAACAGTTTATCAGTTATTGTGGATCAAAATATTAACATTTTTTAAGTTTTTATATTGAACCATTTTACACTACAGCATTACCTTGTGTTCCATGTCAACAATTTTATGTTTAAGTTTATTTATTAATCGTACAACGTCATTGTTAAGATATTTTTCAGGACGATAATCAATTTCTGAAAAGAAAAATAATTATGCAACCTAATATTTTAAACGAAATATGTTAGTTATTTATATTTACTGATTTATTTATGTAAATATAATTTTTTTTTACAAATAGCAATGTATACCTGAAACTTGAATCATATCGTCATTAACTATCGCATACACGGGAAAATGTTGATTTTTTTCTAATTCTAGTTGTTTTTTACATTCAAGTTCATCAACTGCACGTTTTAAAGACGTTAAAAACTGATAAACAGTACATGTATCGGCAGTCGATAGTTTTTCTATAGTGGCCTTAGATAGTGGCAACTTAATTTTTTTCAATACCTTTTAAATATATTATTACTTAATACCCAAAAATTACTCATATTCATGTTTAAATTTACTTTTCTGTTCAATGTTTCCCAATTATACATCTTATTCGATAATGAGCTAGCTGGCACATAATTGTGAAGGTCAATTATTTTTGGCCAATAATATTTTATTATTTCGGCAACCATGGCTAGTTAAAAAAAATTGAACACTCAATTATTAATACAACAGTAAAACAAGCACATCATATGTAGTATATTTTTGTTTTTACTTGCATCAGAAAAATCTCTGGATATGGTTTTTTTCGGCCGAATAAATTCAATAGAGTTAATCCAATGAAATACATTACTCATATCCATTTGATTATCATCAAACACAGGAGGATCACGTACAGAAGATAAAGGAAAACTAAATGATTGATTGTCACACGTTGAATTATCACTTCTAGTTGTCATTTTTTAATATATACACAATAATAACAAATATTTATAAAAAGAAAGTAAAAAAATTATATTCATAAAATAAATTGTAGACAAAAGTAGAACTAGTTACTAGGCAACATATTTTGTTTGTAATTGGAAGAATAAAATTTTTTTTTAAAATCAGGAACAAATAAATATTGTATGAGACCACATTGTATAATGAAAAAAAAAACAATATTTTCATTCATCGACATTATCGTTATTGTCAGATTCATCAGAGTATGTCCTTTTTCTCATTACAAATTCTAATCTTTTAAGTTTTTTATAGCCTGTACCAGTCCATCGGCTGTGATTTTCTTTATCATCAGCAATTTGTCCTACTGCACGTCTCTTCAAATTTTTTTTAATTTTAGGTTCAATTCCAACATTTGAATATGAATTATAATTCTCGATAAAACTAATATTTTCAGTGATGTTCTTCTTCAAAAGATCTTTACAAATTACTTGGTTTTTATCCAGATGTGGTGTCGATCCATTAATTATATTTCTATAAAATATATTTTCATTTGGTTTGGAATTATCTGCGTATGGTTCAGAGTTATATACTTTATCGTTATTTTTAGGTAAATAATTTTCAGTTATTTTAGAACTATGTGTTAAAGGGTTAGATAAATGTTCGTTTTGACTGTTCACACTCTTAGGAAACTTTTGAGAACACGACAAATTATTTGAACTATTGGGAATATAATGATCACATTCATCACTACCAATTAACATTAACTCTTCTTCTGCAGAAGTAAAAATGACGGTATTATTAATTTGAGCATTAGAACTGACTGGAGTAAAATTGTTAACAGGAAACTTAGCATTTTGAGCACTAGAAATGACAGGAGAAATAGAACTACTCACAGATTTGTTGGTAGCAATTTGAGCACAAGAGCAATTAGGAGCATTGCTAATATCTTCATTTTTATTTGAATTTATTGGGACACAATCATCAAGAAAGACTTCATTGGTTTTATAACAATCCAAACATTCAAGTGATAAATTAGTTTGATTGTATTTAGACTTGTCATCCAGAGCAACATGTGATTCATCAATCTTAGTAACAAAATCTATAAATTGTTTACGATTCATACGTTTTACAATTACATTAGCTTGTATGGATTTTGTTTTTTTTATAATACCTTGCAAATCAATAACTGTCATGTAATCATCATTGGTAACAGATTTATTAGAATTCTCATCAATCCTATTACTTGCACATGCATTTTTCAATAAATTTGTATCTTCTTTGATTTCCGATGATACATTTGATGAATGAACATTATTTATTACACAATTGTCAGAATCTGTATACGATATATTTGATGGATATTTAGGATTTTGTGAAAATGAAGGTTGTGCTTCATTATTTGATAGTTCAGAAGGCAATTGATAATAATCATTTTCAAAATTGTCAGTGACACTATTCAAATAATGAATTACGGTAGATTTTGAATTTCCTTCATTATCTAGTAATTCAGTTGTCGATTTGTCACAGTTATTTAAAGAATTATCATAACTCTCACTACTTATAAGATCTGAATTGCTTGACGTACAATTTGTTTCTTCCTCGTTATTTCGTGATTCACACAGAAATGAAGAATTATTTTTACAATCATCGATAACTACATTTTCTTCATCATCACTTAACACATAATTAAATTTCGATGAAAGTGGTACTACCACTTCATTACTATATTCAGTTGATAACTGATAACAATGTTCATATTTAGAACCACAGTCATCACCATCATCATCAATATATTCAACTAGCTTTAAAGGTTTCGATTCTTCTTCAAAATCTACTGTCATTAATGGCTGATCAAAACCAGTAAGAGTATTATCAGTATCAGTAACAGTATTGTCAGAATTTTCATTATTCGTAACAGTCTTATTGTTATGTGTAAATTGTTTTCCTTCTTTGATATTAAATGGCAAAGTCGATAAATTATCATTATTAGTTATAGTAATGCAAGAATATCTATTTGTGACTCCTAAATTCTTATTGTTCGGTGACAATTGTGCTTGCGTTTCATTATTTAATAGTTTGAATTTTGATTCAGAAAAATCAATTTCAGAATAGTCCTTTCTCTCACAATTATCTTCATTAACATCTAAATACTTAGGGTTTGATGTAATTTCTAAAGGTTCTGGTAATTCAGTCAATTGATAATCATTATTGGCAACAAAACCACTAGAACTTTTATCACCAGTTACATTTAAATATTTATATTTGCTTGATGTAAATATTTCTCTTTCTTTGTTACTCTGTAATCCAGAAGATAACTGATAACATAGTAATTGAGAATTATCATTTATTTTATCATTTCCTTCACTTTCATCGCACACAACATTTGAATAGTTTTCGCTTGGTATAATTTTAATTTCTTCATTGACGTTTAGTGATGCGGATGATGATTGATCAATGGTAGTTATATTTGTCGAACATTTATTGTTCATAGTATCTGAAGTATTTTCTATAAAATCAATGGGTACAATTGATGATTCTTTACAATTAGTACTATTATTGGAATGTTCATTACTAATAAAGGGTGAAGAATATATATTACTTGTACATTTAGTTTGTTCTTGTAATACAGATGGTAACTGATCATTATGTTTATGCACATTAATGGACTTTTCAATAGGTTCATCTTCACTCAAAACCTCATTGGGGTTTACGTTTGAAAAATAGTTTATTTGTTCCTGTGTATACTTCAAATTATTTAATTTACTAGGAGTAATAATACAGCCGAAACCATTCTTTTCTCTCACAATGGTTAAACATAGTTTATTCCTTTTCAGTTCTTTTGTATCACTGGTAGGTGACACAGCTGACGATTTATTAAAGTCTTTATTATCACCTTTTGTCATTTTCTCATTTATTATGTGGTTAACAAAATCAGGAAAACTTGATTTCCATGATTTAATACCATAATCTAAATGACCAAAGCTTGTACTAGGATTATAACTTGTTATCAAATTAACATTATACTCATTGTCAGCAAATAGAATTTCGTTTTCATCTTTAATTTTCATTTGGTTTATTTTTTGAATTTCTTTAAACTCTTCTTCATTAATTTTAGTTTTGATTTTTTCTATAACAGGTTCAATGTCTTCGTCAGCAATAATTTTCTTTTCTGAAGTCTTACGACCATTACCTTTTTGCCTTTTACGCATTCTAGTTTTCGCATTAGGCATTATAAAATTTTCAAGTGAAAAGTCATTATTCGGATTGCTGTGACGACGATCATAATGGTAATGTATACAGTCTCTTTTCACTACCATTGAACATTTATTACATGATATCAAAGTCAATTCTTCAAGTCGGGGCACTACACCAAACACAGAAATGTCCTTGTCCGATAATTCAATAGGATTTTCTGATTTAAAAATATCTTTTTTCTTACAGTCTTTGACAGGAATATTGCCCAGTTTATCATTGAACATAGACCAGGACTGATTTTGAGTTGTTTTAAAAGCAGAGACAATGTCCTCCACAACCGGTTGATTGTGAGGAGAAGACATCGTATTCTAGACACTTGGTCTAGCTGAAAAAAAAATACCCAAATTCATTATTACACATTTAGGTATTAGAAAATAATATATATATATATATATTGTAAAATAGAAATAGATAAAAATTTATAATTTTAATGAATACATACTATACATAACGTTACTTTATTTAACTAAAATATACCTATTGAAAAATAGAATTATGTTTATATATTAAATAGTTAATTTATATTCATATACAAAAAATAATGAAAATATAATAATTTAATTTGAAATAATAATAAAAAATAAAAAGAATTAAGTAATTAAAATATACAATAACATAATATTATGGAATAATAAAATATTATACTTATGTAGTTTTATTATTTATACAATTTTTATAAAATTATTTAGAAGATAAGTAGATTTAATTTAATTAAATTTAATATTATATTATTTTCACTACCCAGGCGTGTGTAAGTCCGTTTTTAAATATGACAGTTGAATTTTTCGCTTAAAGGCAATTGATCATTTATTACAAATTATAAAAAAAAAAAAAATGTTTAATTTGTCATTATTTTTTTCTAATAAATATTATTTTAAAAAAAGTAAGAACATAGATATATCAATAGCTAGATTAAATAAAAATAATGAGACAATATATATTGTTAAATAAAATTTTTTAAAAATATATACTTATTTATGAAAGGTGTAGCTAAGTATATGTATATAAAATTGAAATAATTCATCAAATGTAAAATAGGTATTTAGATGAAAAACTATTTATATGTATATAAAAAAAAAAAAAATTATAATAATATTAGAAATTTTATCATTTGCAAATGAAAAGAATTGTCAAGAAAATAATTATAAACATAATATGATTATCCAAAAAAATAAATAAATATAATAGATAAATCTCATGCATTTAAAACTTTGCTTTGAACACCTAATGAAAAATATGTGTGCTATTGAACTGAAATGTATTAACTAATCAACAGTGGCGGCGTATTAGTGCGAATATATTAATCACTCGAAGTATTGAAATATTTAAATCGAATAATTGCATAAAAATATATTTTATTCATCCCCGCGATTTTCATCAAATTACCTGAATATTTAAATGACTGGATACGGGCAGTAAAATTTAAATAAATATGTTGCCGCGATATTACTTATACGTAACCTCAATGGCCTTTTCTATTGGATTCAATGGATTGCGAAATAAATTAAAATGGCAACGCGAACCGCATTAATGTCGTATAGATACGAATATCACTGTCGACTTATTTCAAAACACAGAAATGTAGAATCCATTCTATTGGATTGTGTTTTATGGAAACATACATTCTATATGTGTAGATAATTAAAAATTAAATGTGCCAGGAGATATGCAAAAAATTTTTTTTTTACCTAACTTTTTGGTGAACAGTCAATAACTGTTTACATGCCCTGCCACTGAAAATCATTTATGGATTCCATTAGAATTTCTAGACGTACGCGCGTCTTAAGGGCATCCTTAATATTTTTTACGGCAAATCGATATAAAAAAAATTTGATACGAAATAGTACATAAAAATGAAAACGGCGAAATAATTTTATTAATTCCAAAAGTGCCTGATCGATAAAATTATTTTTTTTTCCGAATTAAAATAATAAAAACGATTGAATGGGCAAAATAACAGCAGTGAGAAATTGTATACACCAGTCGCTGTTTCGGATGTATTTCGAAAACGTCAAAAATCGCATTTTTCCGTTGTAAATATCCGTTTAAAAACGGATTTTCGAAAATCACGCGTAGATAAAGATAAACGAAACGGAATTCTCGAGTGTTAGGGTTATCTCTTTTATATATTAAAAAAAAAAAGGAAAAGGAAAAAAAATGATATTTGAAATACATTTTTGTGTACGATATATAACCGCGCGCGCGCGATGCGTTTGGTTGTTACCAACACATTTGTGTTATTCGTACACGCGCGCGCGCGCATTTGCACTGCAACACACGCCCATTGAAGACGTACTCGTAAAACATTGTGTCAGGATCGGGGGACGTTACGGAAAGCACAAAAAAAAAACTGATGAAAAATTGCCAGGTTCGTGCGCGTATAGGACGCGTATCGGCGGCTGTAGTACGGACACGAATTCGGTGTACGAACGGCGATTTAATTGTTCGTCACGACCATAACGCATACGGTTAAAAGCGAACGAGGTTTTTTTTTTTGATTTTTTTGTGTAAATCTTATATACTCACAATGTCGTCGCGTGCGAACTACGCGTAAATATCTCTCCCGGGGTTTTCGTCGTCTTCGTTCGCTATACGCGCGCGCGCGTCATCCGCTTCAGTGCGCCATGGCCACCATCGACGATAATCGTGTTTACACACCGGTTTCCGGACGGGTTAGAGGAACAACACTGTGTGTGTGTGTGCGGTTTTTGGCGCTAGAGAAAAAAAAAAAAAAAGGAACGATTTTCGCGTATTCCTCTTATAGAATATATTATTATATCGGCGCGCCCGACATTGTATTTTCAATAATTACTATAATACAGTCGTCGTCGTCGTCGTATGTATTATTATAGAACGCGTGTTGTTTCGTTATTTTATTATTATAATTTTCTGTTCGCGTCTCGCATTATTCCGTTACCGTTATTATATTACAATAAGATTATTTTGTTCGACGACGACGACGTGCGCGTCACGTTTTATTATTTTATCGTACGCGTCCGCACTTGCGTGTTCGTGTCGCGCGTGCGGCCGCAACAGCAGCAGCAGCAGCAGCGGCGGCCCGCTGTTTGTTTGTGGCGTCCGACGGCGGCTGCTTCGGAGACAAATATCAGCTGGAACCGACGTGTTGTAAATCGTTAATGCGCGTGCGTGGGCCGTAGCAGCAGCAACAACAACAAACCCGTAGACGTGATGGCGGGTGGGGGGAAGTGTTATAAAACGGCAGAAAAAACCGATATTTTCTTCTTTTTTTTTTTGCCTCTCCCGGCCGCTTGCTCGATTGCCGCGGCGGCGGCGGCGGCGGTTCTTCAAAAAGTCACGGACAAAAATACGGCGAACGTTTTGCCACGAACGCTGCACGCGGCTCCGTCCGGGAATAATAAAAAAACTTCCAGAAATTTTCGAAAACGCTGCGTCGCGAGATGACGCAGCAGCAGCAGCAATCCGCTGCTGATACACAGTACCAGTACAGCGCGTATCTGCCAACTTTACGATATTATTGTAAATCTTCCCAGTCGTATTCTTACTGTCCGGTACAGTAATATCGTGAAGCGGCGTTTTAGTTTTTCCGGAAAAAAAAATTTAATACTCGCGTCACGTCGGATGCGCACCGTCGATTTCGTTCAACGAACGGACGGAATGAATTCGTCTTATTTTCTTACTGCGCAAACTTGTCTGCCATAATACCGTTCGTCTTCGCGTTGAAAACGACCCGCGGCGATGGTGACGTTGGCATTGCCGGGCGCTCGGAGGTACCGATGCCGGAAATCTGCGAGCGCGTCTGCAGGCGTGCCGTGACCGTCGAACGTATAATGCGATCGACCACACTGAACTCGCGCACTGCTTTTGCGTAGTCGTCTTCCGTGTGACGACTTCGAAGCAGTGTGCCGGTAAGTACTGTGTCGGACGTGTGTGTTTTGTCGCGGTGCAATTGTGGTTTTCGAACTGTCGCTTCTACGAAAAACTACAAAAATATTTTCAAAAACGTTTAAACGCCATGTGCTCCTCGGATTCGGACGATTTTTTTTTCGGTGAGTGCAAATAAGTCTCGTATTTAGGTTTTCGGATTTAATTATCCGGTTTTGTTTATAATATTTAAAATAAACTTGCGTATGGTTCGCTGTAGAGAAACACGACGCCTAAGAATATTTGTCGATCTTTCCAATTTGGATTTTTTTTTTTTTTTTATATTTACTCGTTTATTTTTTTCTCTTTAGGATACGTCAGAGCTTTCAAAGAATAATATTTTATCGATCGTTTCGCTTTGCTAAAAAGCAAAACGAATTGTATTTTTGCTTATTATATATTATGTTGTCACCATTTGGTTTCGTCTATTTTTTGTACTCAGTGATGTATTTATAGGGGTTCTCCTTCTATAAAACTTGCAGTAAATTTGCTACCTTTTCGCCACCCCATCTTTCGTTAAACTTATATTTGTGTATACATAATATGCTATAGTCTATTAAAAAAAAAATTTATTTAAAATTAAATTATATTTTTTATCATTATTATTTATATTTTAAATTGTAGAAATGTTTTCTTCTACTTTTTTTCATTGGGGAATGCATCGATTAAATCTTCACGATTTCAAGTAGAAAACAAATTCAATATTACCAAACAGTAGAGTTTTTCTGTGTATGTCGATCCTAACTAAGTTATCGTTTGTTTTTGTAGTGAGAGAAAAATCGTTCAGTAGTAACATTTAGACATTGCAGTTGCAACACAAATATATATTGAAAACATTATATCTTTATTATGACACGCGTCCGTAAGAGGATCTTCTTTTACACATAGTAGAGAAGAAGTGCATTTCATTTCTTTGCTTGAAAATAATAAATACGATGAATTAATTATAGTTGAAATCATAAGCCTGGCATTGTTTCTCTGATTCACATGCTAGTTGATCACTAATCATATGAAATGTAAATATTTAAAATCTTTTGCTGCAATCCATTTGCGTGCCAATGCCCATGCTTAAATACACCTCCACATACCCCATAGTTTTAATGTGACTTCATCTATATTTTTATCAATTATCTGTGAATGTTTTTTTTTTGTGCCGACGATAAGTTTTAAAAATTATTAATAATTTTTTCATCCATTTTTAATAAATTTTAGATGAAGAATTCAATTGGAATAAATATCTATCATTAAGGAGAGCTGAAAAAGTACCAAATGATTTTTTTTATCATGTAAGTAACTAGTTACCTACGATATATAAGCACATAGGCTGCGATTGTATTTGAAAATTAATGATAGGTTGCATATTATATAGCAGCTGGTATAAATATACGATTTTTTTTTTTATAAATGTTTTATGTACAGGTTTGCAAGAGTGAACTTAATGGAATTGAATTGGGCTCAGTTGTTGAAGTTGAAAATGAAGATGAAAATGGATATTGGTTTGCCAGTATATGTTCATCTAATGGTGTTTTAATCAGGTACATTTATATACATTTTAATATTAATGAAAATGAATGTGTTTCGATATAATATTATTTTAGTTTGCGTTATTTTGGTGAAGACAATGATAAACATGACTTTTGCTTAGAAGTAAAATCACCACGCATTCATTCATTGAATTGGGAAGTGAAAACAATAAAAAATTAGCACCGCCTTTTCCTGAACGATTTTCACGGATTAATCCACAAGCCATTAAAGAAAAGGTTCAAGATTGTGAGAATTTTGTATCTGATGCTGTTCTACAAATGGTATGTTTCTGTGTTCTAAAAAACATAAATAAATTTAAATTGTTAATAAGAAGAAAATATCTCTTTTCAAATTATATATTTATATTTTAGAAAGGCGCTCCAATTCATAATATATTTAAGCGTGGAATGTTTGTAGAAGTTCAAGATAAAGACTATCCTTATCGAGTTTGGGTTTCAAAAGTAAAAACATTTTTTAATTTTAATATTGATTGTAATCTTTTAGTAAATTATTATAACAAGTTTAACAGTAATCAATTTTTATTTTATTTTTTTTTATTTAGGTATATAAAAATGTGGGAGGTAGATTATTTTTAAAAATGCAAGGACCATCATGCCCAGAAAAGAAAGCATTTTGGCTGTTTTATTTGAATGAACGAGTCTTTCCATTAGGATGGGCAGATCAGAAAGGTTTGTAATAAAATGTATTATTTATTTGTGTGATGTCTTGAATGTGTTGTTGATTTTAGGACTTCCGTGGAGAGTAATGAATTCAGATTCAAATATTGAAAATATTAAAAGTTCAAGTCTAATATTATTAAATGTGTTAAAGGTAAATAAAATATTAATTTGTATATTGATAATTTATTAAATTAGTTTTAGTTATTTTCAAAATAATTTTATTCTAATAATATTTGATATCTATTAATTATTAATATTTTAATAATTTCATTTTATGTTAATTATGTTAGCCTAAAACTCCAGAACAACATAGTTATAAAGTTGGAGAAATGTTAGAAGCAATAAATTCTTATTCATTGATGGTATTTTATGTTGCTACAATTGTTAAAATCTATGATAATCGTTATTTTAAAGTTGAAGTGGACAATGATAGTGATGTAGAAAAACGTACTACTTTTGTGGCTACAAAAGAAAGTCCTTATTTATTTAATGCAGGTTTGAAAAAAATATTTATTTATTTTTCCTTTATATATAACTATATTTCAATGTAATTTTAGGTTGGGCAAGTAAACACAAATTTTTAATAAAACCTCCATCTGATTGGAAAACATCAAACACATTTTGTTGGTCAGAATATATGGCAATGAAGGACTGTAAATTAGCTGTAGTTGATAATGAGTGTAAAAAAAAAATTGACTGTGTTCATATAGGTTCAAAATTAGAGGCAGTTGATCCTCTATTTCCCAGTAATATTCGTGTAGCTACTATTAAAGGGTTTTCAGATAACTGGATGTTTTTGGCTTTTGATCGTACAAGTTGGTAATAAAAATTAAAAAATAATAATTAACAGAATAAAAAATGAAAAACAATTTTTGGATTTAGGTGCCAAGAATTATTGCATGTACGTTCAATTTATTCAGATGATGTTTTTCCAGTTGGTTGGTGTAATAAACACAAATATTTATTAAATGTTCCAAAACTTCCATACACTGATTGCAATGATTTTGGATATTATTATTATGCATCAGATACTAATGTTGACATTAATGATTTAGACGAAAACAATTTAATTAATTGTTCTCACTACGTTAAAGGAGAACTACCTTATCATTATATCAAAAAGTATATTGTATTTTTTTGGCATCTTATATTTTTCAAATTCAATTATAATTCCTGTTAATTTTAGGAATAATCAAAGGTTTGAAGATAACTTGGAAGTATCTTTACAAAATATATTGGACGATAATTATGTTGAAAGCAATGATGTTTCAAAAAAAGCAAATAATAATGTACATGGTATTAAGCCAAATGTTAAAGTAGAATCGATTTAGATGAGGAATTTCATGATGCATTATTTTTAGAAGAAGAAATGGGTGCTAAAGAAACAAAAGACAACACTAAAATGGAACATAAAAAAAACAATGGCGGTACTGTAAAAGAAAAATGTGCTCAAAAAAGAAAAGGAGAACAAGAAAATATAATACCTTTAAAAAGATTTTATACAAATATCTATAAAATGTGTATTTATTTCAACAAAGCTTGTTATTCTGAATGTAATATAGAAGATAAGAAAATTGCAAATATACCAAGTAGTATTGGACCTGGTCCTGTATCTAAAATTTTACACGAAGCAATTACCATATTTGTTAACTTGGATAATTTTCCCAACAATACATTAAAGAAAATAAAAAAAGTTCAATATTTGTTATTTAATGAACCTGGTGGGATTGAATTATTAGTTACCACTAAGTAAGTATTTATTATGTTGTTTATAATCATATCAAACAAGTATTGTATTTTCATCAACTGTATTTTATTTTAGAGCTATAAAACCGTTCTGAACGTCTTCTTTTGCCTGAATCTAAGATGATGGCTCAAACATATTGTTCTTCTCTTTGTAATTTATTTGGTATATGTGAATATTTTATGACTACTGAAAATACTCAGTGTATTCGTAGTTTGCAATTTAAAGGCGAGTGATTTTAGTAAGTATATATATATATATATATATTGTATATATAATAATTATTTATTTATGCATTTTAAGTTATTGGTGTTGTACAAAAATAGAAATATATTGATATTAACTTATTAAGTATCTATTATAATTCATAATAGTATTTTTATGTATATTTTTCAATCTAAAATAATTTACTTTAATCATTGAATGTTCTCATAACAACTCTTTTGAATTTAGGGACATTTTATTAATAATTTTAGTTAACTTATAATAAAAAAAATTAAATTTAAATGAAATTTTAACTATTTTATGACTTTGTTTAAGAATTATTAGAAAATTACTTTAAATACCATCTGTGTTCCTATAATATATAAATAATAGAGAGTTATTCTATTATATATAACATTTTTATTATAGCTTTAAACTCAAACTCAGAAGTAAAAACTGTGTCAGAAAGTAGTAGTGAAACTGCTGAAATGAAGGAATCCAATGATACTAATCCTGATAATGTACTTGTTAAAGAACTGTGAAACAAATGAAATTACTGAAGTTGGTATGTTAAATATTTTTTATTACTTTATATTTTTACTAATTAATAATTGTTTACAATTGATAATGAATTAGATTTATCAGATGAATCTGTGCTAAAACGTTACAAGTTTTATTTGGGACTTATAGCTAATTTTGAAATGCATATTATGAATATGGAACAACGTAATACTCCTGTCGAATCTGCTATAATAACTGAAATTATAAGAAAAAAAGATGAACTCCGTTGGTTGGATACGCTTGATGTTTGTAGTAATACTAAGCCAGAAAATAATATCAAGAACCAATTTTATTTCATTGACAATTGGTTCGATAATAATTTTATAATTTTTTAACTAATAAATAATAATGATTGATACATATTTTTTTTTTTTTAGGAAAACTAGTTTTGAAAATTATTTCCGCCAAATTCCAATGTTTAAATCTTCCAAAATTGATATAGGCAATTTTAAATCCATTAAAGTCAAATCAGATCCACAGTGTTGGTGTCCTATGAAACTATTTAAGTATCTGACACGCGATCCGATTTGTAAAAAAATAGCGAAAAAGTTCTATAATATGGTAAACATTGTAAAATATTAATTTATTGAGCCTTTACTGGTATATTTTTGTTTATTTTATAATATTAATAATTTTAGGACATTGATGGTGAAGCTTTTATGCTATTGAATGATGAACATCTACGCTGGTTTAAAATTGATATAAATTTAATGATACGGCTTATGTGTCATGTAGCAGAATGTAACTATGTACATTATACAAAGTACTATAATAATATGGATTAAACCTGGGTCCTTAACTATTGTTCAAGATAGCATGATATACCCACATAATTTAATTTTTTTTTTTTTTTTGTGTTTTACTTACGATAGATATTTAAAAACATTTTTTTTAGTTATTTTGAAATAAAAATATAAACAGATCGAAGTTTTATTTTAGACTAATTTTAAATAATAATATATTATTATTTTATGTATTTTAAATTAATAAACTCTGATAATACATGTGTGTTATTTAACAAGAATTAGAAATACATGTTTTTTAATGTATTATTAAAAATTGTGTAAATGTTTATTCAAAATTGATCAACGTTTTTAAATGTTTTTTGTATACACATAATTAATTTGAAATATTTTTTTACATTATTCACAAGTTTAAAAAATGTATTTACGCTCAAATACAGTGAAAGATATTTAACTGAAAAAATACACCAATAATATGTTTTTTTTTTTAAAACTTTATTCCTATAAAATACTTAAGTGTTTGATTTTGTATATAATTATAGTCAGTGTGTTATTAAATTTATGATTTCAATAAATTAATATGTGTTTTTTGTATCTGTATAAAGTGTGATTTTTATTTTTATCTGCGTTGAAGTGAGTCGTAAATAAAGATATTTTAAAAATGAAACGAGGTGGAGAAAATCAAGTGAAAATATATTGTTATAGGTTTTGTAACGCGTTTGGCATAGATTAACGAATTTCTTATGAACACACATTGGTAAAAAATATATTTTATAACACATATTAATTGTTTTTTTAGCATTAATTAAAAAGAAAATTAGTGTTTGAACGAAGACAGATAAAAATGCGGTAAATGAATAAAAAAAAATATTGTGATAAATAACGTTAAAAGAGAAAACAATGTGAATACACGGGATATTTACGAAATAAACGGAGTCGCAGTTGAAAACGAATAAAGCGGTGATGACGTATAGGAATGAGAACGCGCGTTGGAATAAAGAACGTTGGTCGGAGGAGGATAAAGGTCGTGTGACCGCGAACGAGAATGAAATCGTATAATAATGAGATTCTCTTCTACACGGCTACATATTGGACGGAAAGCGACCGACGTTAATGTGTAAAATATTGTTATCAATGTAATGTTAATGTGATAACGGGCTCAGTGGTGACCGTGGTCGCGTGCGAGTTTATTTTTTTTGAACTTATTTCAATGTAATGACCACGATAAAATGATCTTTTTATCACTCGGTAGTAATAACAGTTGCCTACAAGTAGTGGCGGTCGGTCGTTAATGCGAAATTGTATTTATATTCCATCGAAAATACGCATTGTGGTGTGTGTTCATTCATTGCGCGCGTTTTAAAAATCATGATTGTTTTAATAAAATAATTTGTATATTTTTTTTTTATATATATATATATATATATATTCTTATTGTAAGTGCTTAACGATGTTTTTAGAAAATAAAAATATAATATTACTGTCGACTGGTTCGTATAACCCGCCAACGAACATGCATTTACGGTTGTTTGGTAAATATAAAAAAAAAAAAAAATTTTGTCTGCGGTTTCCTTCATGGCAACGTCCCCGAATGCCATATATAACATTATTTTGTACCGTGTATAGAAATCGCTCGGGATCACCTGATCCGTTTGGGGTACAATATATTCGGAGGTTTAATATCGCCCACTCACGATTCTTATAAGAAAAACGATTTGGTGTCGTCGTTGCACAGGTGCGCAATGATCGAACGAGCTCTCGTCGCTTTGCCATGGGTGAAGATTTCCGACTGGGAAGTGAAGCAAAACAGTTGGACAAGAACAAAACAAGTGCTACAATATCATCAGGTAGACATTGGTTTATTTTTTCAAATAATACGCATTTCGTTAATGTCAGGTTTTTACATTACTGTTTCAGAATAATTTGAATTCGATAATAACTTCTAGGCTGAATAACGTTGGTAAAATCGATACTTCGTTACCGGTTCAATTCATTGAGAACATTGATGTGAACGATTCATGTCTAAATGAGACAATCAATGTCAGACTTTTGTGCGGTGCCGACTTGTTAGAATCTTTTGCTGTTCCAGGCTTGTGGAACGAGGAGGATGTAAGTGTTTTAAATACGGACGTATATTATAAATAACTGTTAATATCTGTTAATATTACTCTTAGATAGAGACGATTGTTAGAGATTATGGTTTAGTTGTTGTTAGTCGTTCTGGAACGAATCCACATAAATTCATTTATGAATCCGACCTCTTAACTAAATATATGGTAATATTTTTATATGTTTTTTATTTATCGAAACAGTTATAAATATTCTTAAAATCTTAGGCAAACATAATTATTGTTACTGAATGGATATCAAATGAAATCAGTTCGACAAAAGTACGTCGAGCATTATGTCGCAATGAAAGCGTAAAATTTTTGATTAGTGATTTGGTTGAATCGTATATCAAAGAACATGGTCTTTATGGAACTCTAAACAAGTAAGCGAGAAAGAAAAAATGTTACTTTTAATATCTAAGTATTTGATTTGATTTGAACTTTTATTTTTGTTATTTGCTGCTATTTAACGTACGGAACAGTAAGTACACAGATAATAATAGGTTGGACAAAAATATCGGTAGTGTTTTTTTATCATCTTTTCCTAGCAGTAAAACACTTAAAGTATATCGAATGGAAGACACAAAATTAAGTATTGATGAGCCTGACAGTGTTAAGAATACTAAAAAAAGAGGAAGTAATTGTAATAAACCAAAGGTAAGAAATATTGCTGAAAATAAAGAGAACTGCAATAGGGTTGCCATTAAAGTATCTGAAAATGGCATCATTGAAGTTATAAGCGACAAAGAAACCATGGTTTGACATTAAACATTATAATTTTAAAAATTATTTCTACTTTGTGCCAAATTTATTCAAGCGATTTTATTTTTAATTATTTTTAATTTTTCTTCCATTAATACTGTGATTTTATATTTCCATGTTGAAATTAAATTTTACTAATGCATATTAGGTTACTCTTGCACTTTATAGTGATATTAATTGTAGTCGAAACAATTTTACTCGCAAGTCTGATTTAAAACATATATTATCTATACAATTATGTATTATTATATATGTAATATTGTTTAATGATAAAACTAATTATCTTTTTTTTTTTTTTTTTTTTTTGTAATGAAAGTTTCATTCTAATGGTTATTTAGATATTAATTTTGCATATTTAAAAATGTAATATTTTCTGTTTTTTTTTTTTAACTTTATGTTGAGTATTAACAAATACTTTTTTTATGGTTGGGTTTCAAAGATGTCAATTTTTTATATTTTTGAAACACTTCCAATCATTTTTCTTGCCAAAATGTTTTATTTGTCATCCTTAATATTAAGGTTACCTTAGATTTAATGCTTTTTATGATTCGTTATAATAGAAATTTTAAGATAATAAAAATCAATACTTACAATGTTATATCAATTTCCATAAGCTACAGTCGAAATAATCAAGTTATTATGCATATACTATTAATTATTTGTTTACAATTACAATCATTGTCATAAATTTAATTGATTTTAAGGGTTGCAAAAATAACCAATGACTGTAAACTCTAATTTAATTATTCAATAATTTTCCATTTTGAAACGAATTATTTTAATGTACTTAAAATGTAGTGTAGACCTGAGCCACTTATTATTAGGCTTAATCTCTGAGAATGCTACTAAATAAAATATTAATTATTTATTTCTCTACATTACAAATTTTCTCTGTGCCCTTTTTTTTGTTTTATAATAAATCATCATATAAATGGATGTTTCGTTGTAATCATTGAAAATATAGTTGACCTTTTATATATTAAAAAAAAAAAACACATAATGATAATATTATCAAAATAATCATTTGCTTAATATTCGTAGTTCATTGAATTTCATTAGTCAGTAATGATTAGTGATAAATTTTGTTATACCGATAAAGTTTATATGTTTTTTATATCTAATATTTTATTTGAATTCATTTAAACTATATTATTAAATCAAAATATTCGATTTTTAGTACAGTAATAAATTATTGTTTATGGACCATTCAATAATATTATTTTAAACGGAATAAGACATAAAATTAAATCTAAGAAATAAATGCGCTTTTGAATTTATTCATTCAGTATGTATTATGCTGAGTGTGTAAGGTAATGTAGAAAAAAAGATAAATTAGTCATGCATCTATTTTAATACTTAATACTTACCAATTGATAGAAGGCTATTAGTTCGTGATGATTTAAACAAGGTTCGTGATTTTAATGCCATTTTGAATAGGCCAGAACCGAATAGTATTTGATAAATTTTATTTATGAACATGCAAAATACATTTGTATACATTATTATTAGCTATTAACAAACTTTAATAAAAGAAAATTATTCATTGATACGTTTTATATTCAGTGTCACATTTGTTTTACGTGCAATTAATTAATTATGCAAAATAGTGCCGTCTTAAATTTCATTTAAAAACTTAAATATACTCACTGCAATATATATATATATATATATATATATATATATATAATAATTCAAATTTAAATGTACATAAAAAACGGTACTTTGAATTTAATATTTAAATGCGACTAGTCAGTGTTATAAAATTTATATATCATATTTATTTAGTCAATTTTACAAATAATGTACAATTAATCGATTTTGTCAATTATAAATCATTATTTTTTAAACTTGTATTCCCAACTATATTTTATAATATCGATTCTAAGTAGTCTAAATCTTGACTACTGAAAAAATATAAATCATTTCTTTACATTCGATGTAGTTTTTGACCTTTTTAATTCGGATACAACATTAATAAGTAAATTATTGTTTATTATCTAATCTGAGATATTTAAATGTATTCAAATGAAATGTCTAATGTTATTGTAAATTTGCTTTTGAATTTGAAATTTAACATACAAAAGAACATTTAATAAAAAATGTAATATTATAATTATTTGAAAACAAAAATGATGGAGGAAAATGAATGTAATTAAAACTAATTATTTATACATTTTAAAAATGATATTGTGTTCATAAATGTATAATAGTGATATGTGTATGTATTTTATATTAATTTAGAAGACGATAAAATGTAAATTTAAACAAATAACAATTTGGTGTAATTACTAGGAATTTATTTAAATTTGTGGAACACTAATTTTTTTTTTTTAATATGTTTAATACTGTTTCTAACTAATTTGATACATAATTACATTATATATATATATATATATATATATATACACAGAGTTGCTATGAATTATTAATTTTTGTAATAGATGAAAATGTAATCGGTAGGTACATTGAATCTTTGATTGGTCCGTTGACCTTTATATTTACCATTTGGCAACTTGATCATAAAAGTTTTGAATAATTCTTGAGTACAAAAATGGTAAAAGTTAAAGTTATACTTTTAAAAAGTAGTTAGTTATACATCATGCTTTGCTTCCTACACATTACAATAATCCGTCGGCACGTTTTTCACTGCTTGTTTATGTCTGGCTAATGTCTCTGATTACTATATTTATTCGAATCATTTTTTTGTTCTTATGTAATTATTATTTATAGTGTATATATTTTTACTTATTTCGTTACAAACATTATTCTTAGTTATTACCAAAGTTCAAACTTTAATGTATTAAATCAAAAAATAAAAATTCTTTTAAAAATTTGAATTTAATGAATTTAATCAAAAATATTTTAAAATTTTTTAAAAACCAATAATATTTTTAAAAATAATTGTTTATAAATATGTACAATTATTGTAAATCTTGTTTACGGCAATTTTTTAAGTTATCTTCTGTTTTAATAAGAAAAAATTAATTTTCAAAATATTACTATACACTTAAATTATTTAAAATTCTAATTGTTATTTATTTCAACAAATAACTCATCAATTATATAAAAAATTAAATTAAATTACAATAAATGCACAAAAACACTCAAAAGTAAAGAAATGAAAATAAAATAAAAAAAAAACTTTTTATGTATATGAATTGAATTTAGAAAGTAAATGTTCTAGAGCACATACATTGAAAAAAATAATATACTTATGTATGTTACGTTTAAATTCACTTCTTAGTTATGTTATTTGTTTTTATTCACATTTCATATTAGAATAAAAAGTTTTTTAAATTGTAGATTTTAAAAATAATATTTTGAAATATTATAAATTGTCTTGCCAGTGAATAATATGATAACTATTGGTTTTATAATAATTATATTATAAAATCATTGGTATGACTACAAAAATGTCAAAACTCAAAAGTAAAATATACCATTTAAAAATGTAATTTGATAATACTATTATTAGGAATTACTTATATAATTATAGTAATAAATCATGTTATATTTAGAATTAATGATTGATTGAATAGGTAGTTTTACTATTGAATAGTAAATTAAATTTATTAATTGTGATATTTAACTTGGTTATAAAATTTAAGAATTTTTCTTCTGTTTTTTTTTTTATCATCTGTCAGTTATTCACAAAATTTAAATACCGTAAAATTTTAAAATATTATATTATAAGTATGCAAAATTATAAATAAAAAATATTTATTAGTTAATGATATAACTCATTATATTTATTTTTAAGTTTTTTTTCTTTAAACACTAAATTCAATCATTTGTCCAGTTAGTCTTAGTTTTAATTTTTAAGCATGTGATTGTGTTTGTTTCAGGTGAAAAGAAAAAGAAAACATCAATAAATCAAATGCATCTGTTTAGAAATTTAGAAGTTAACTTATATTGTTTTGTTTATTTTATTCTTATATATTTATTTTCTGTTTGAATTAAAAATATAGTTGCATGGAGAATGCTTACTATAGTTTTATGCCTTGTTTCTCTTAGTGTTATGATATATGAATGGTTTTTAAAAATGTTTATATTTTTTGTTTTTTAATTAATCATTATTTATAATTTACTTTTCCTTTAATTATATTTTGATCGTTAATATTATATTTTGTTACACTACTTAACCTTATCTTTGAAATGTTTGCAAGTTTCTATTATTTTGTATGTTTTCCTTGATAACTTCCTGTAACTATAATGTTATTTAATGTGTAAATTAAATTTTATTTTTGTGTTTGAATATTTTGTGGAAACAATTTGATTAATATAGTTGAATAGCGTGAATCACGGCCTATTTTATTAGGAACAATGTAAACAAAAAAATAAAATCTAAGAGAAGTGAAAACTTGTTTATATAATATGTAGTTAGGCCCATTAAGTTGGCAATGTAATATGTAATAGAACAAGCTACAGTACAATTTATCTTTATTTTTATTGTTTTATAACAATTTATTTGATGTAATTTCGTAAGTACATTATTATTATTATTATTATTATTATTATTATTATTATTATTATTATTATTATAAATAACATTTATTATTTATTTATTTTTATAAATGATTATGTAGTTAAAGGTCGTAACGGAATAGACTATATACCCATACTACATATGGGTAAAATAATTATACAATATTGTTCAGTAGTTTATAAATTTAGAGTTACTTATGTTGTGTTTTGTTTATTAATATTTTTTGTAACAAATTCAAAAATAATTTTATAAAAAAGATCTGTTTTTTTTTGTTTGTTTTTTAATGTACTTTACTCTATACTAAATTTTAATGTGTACTTAAAATGAGTAAAAATATATACGCTTTAGAGTAAAATATGTGTATTGTGTATCTTTTGTTTTATTCAATATACCTATTAGACAGATACTTAACTAGTAATTAATGTACTAAGTACCAATTATTCGTATTAATATTAAGTAGTCAAGTGGCTCCTATCCTATTAAAACCAATTTCATACAAATATATGATTATAGATTAAAGTGTATCGATGTAACTATTTTCTAAATGTTCTAAGAGCAAATATTCACACCAAACAGTTTAGATAAACGTTTACCTATTGTGCGTAAATATATACATGTGCTATATTATTTATGTATAATATATACTTGAATAAATACATGTATATATTATTTTATCTTTATCCGATTAGATTAATAATTGTCAAGATGAGTTTTGATAAAACGATAATAATAATAAAGGCCATATTTTTTTCCAACTTTTCACACGTTTAAGTAATCAATATACAATTTTAACATAATAGTATAATTTCAATATTTTTTTACTAATACAATGGGAGGCTCTCTGATCCGGACTTAATGAGACCGAACTCTGTCCATATTATGGAAAACGCGGATTAAATGAAATGACGTTTGAAATAGCCGTTAAGTGGATAAGGTACTTTAAAGTTTAAATCATTTTTGTTGTCATAAAAATGGAATTTTTCATTCGCATCACTATAAGTATATTATTTTGTCTAATTTTTCAATTTATGAATTAATATTTTATTAAAAATAACACCTTATTATTTACAAAAATTCAGAATATATTTATTTTACTTTATACACGTGTATATGTATTGTATAAATACAACTGTACAGAAAACGACAAAAAAATAACAAACGAACTCTTCGAACTGGCTTGAAAGACAATATAATGAATTATTGATTGACCGGATGTAAAAATAAAAACTATTTATGTATATTTAATCGAATGAATAACAATGAGCCGTGATTTTAATGTATTTTTTTTTATTTTTTTTTTTGACAATTCTTAGGTTAAAATGAGATCGGTACAAATTTGTTTCATATTACTATAATACGAAAATTTATATTGCATATTCGAGGGGTTAGAGCATATTTTCTAGTTTTCTGTCTTTTCATTTTGTTATTTTATATATATATATATTTTTTTTTAATTATGCGGACAATTTGACAATCTTGTGAAATTTTTTTCACGTAAAGTTGTGAATCGGATACAGAACGAATGCGTGCGTGTAGTAGTATCAAATATCGTAGAAATAAACGTTAACGGAAGTTATTACATTATAATTCAACGGATATAAAGGTAATTAATAATTATCAGACTAGTCTTGATGTATTCTTGTCAAAATAATTAATGTTATAGTTAACGGAAAGTACGTTATACGGGTGATCGGCGGGCGCTTATTAGTTTTTGTCCACATAATATTATATCATATAATATTATATTCAGACTGAAAAGAACTGATAATAATTCTCAGTAATTTGTTTTGACAAATAGTAAATTCATTATTCGATTACGTTCCGTTCGTGTGTGTTCGCCACTAGTGCGTCGTGTGTCTGTTTTTTTTTTTGTAAATAAATACAAAAACAGGCAAAAAAAATGTATAATATATTTATGTATTTTTAGTTTTTAAACGCATATTTGATCGTTTTTTAATGTGTTAAATTCACAGACTGCACACGAGTATGTCCACTGTTCTCGGTGAAAAAAAAAGAAAATTTCAACGTCTCATAAACCGATTGCGTATAAAGAAATAATAATAACTATAGAGTTATAGGTTATTATACGGTAGCAGTAGTGTACAATGACGGAATTTCATAAATAAACGAATTATCACATTTTTTTTTTCATTATTATTATTATTATTTATTCGTAGAATTAAATAAACTCGTATTTTAAGCATGCAACAGTTTTAGGATTTTTAACAATTCTAATGATTCGAAACGTCGTCGCGTTTATTGCTTGTATCGCTCACTATTGGTTTTAACGCGTGAACCAATAAAGCCCGATTCACACTCGTTACAACGCGACGCGACAAAACATTCGGGCAAAGAACGTTGTTTTTTGTCAGTGCTGCTTGTCCGAATCAATTTATTTAAAATACATGTTTTCATATATTTAAATTACATTTGTAAACGAACATTTTTGCACTGATCACAACGAGCCTTATTATTATTATTATATAATTATAGAGGCATGGTTCATAGATACAGTCTTTTATATTATTGCATTGGACAATAAAATGTATAATTAACATCACGGACGAGTCTTAAAATTTTTAATTCCTTAACATGTCGGTAATTAACAATTTCCCCGACCGTTCGAAACGAAAATTGGATTGAACCGAATTAGGCGTGTCTGCTGTGTCGTTTCATATCGCGGTCGTATACGAGTATGTGAATTGGACGTGATTTTTGTCTGTCGTGTCGCGTACGAATGACAATCCGGACTTAATAACTGTCGCCACGTATTAGGAATACAATAATTGGAATTCAAATAAACGGAAAACTGAATAAATTGACTGTATAACTACGTTCCTTATTATAATAAACAATGTACCGATTACAATCTAAATATGCATATTTGAATTAGTTCGCATAATATGTACAAAATACGCACAAAATTACCCGTACCTACCGAACCCGCCCGTTTCGCCGCCGACCTTTTCGCCAAAAATTACCCCCTACCTACCTCCATTGAATTCTATCATAGAGACGGTTACCCTAAACAAAACCAAAAAAGAAATCCCCTTCGAGACACACCGCTGAATGTATTATAAACGAGTGGAATAAATTTTACATCCACCTATATTAGATTTTATATTTGTTTTATCGGTCGCAAATAAAAAAAAAAAAAAAGCACAGGCGTATGTATCGTATTTAATGAGGTTTCATAGCGTAATTTTTTTTTTTATTTTCAACAGCGTTTATTATTCGTTTTTATGAAAATTTCATCATCAAATTAGTGCGATATTAGTGCGAAAAATGGTAAACAAAATAATACGTATATAACAACTGGTAATCCGAAATTGTAGATGACGCGATTTACTCCGTCAAAACTATATGTATGTGGTTAGGTGTATATATTGTATATGTAAACGGAAGACGTTAATAAAATGAAACTATTAGAATACGTCATCGGAAATTGTGTAAACACAATTTTTTATTTTCTTTCTCAAATAGGTCGTGTGTACACACGAATTTTCGCGTATTCAAAGAATGTATAACAGAATAAGAGTCGTCCCCGCGCACGGGAATTATTGTCAAAAATCCAAACTAAACGTTTTGTTCTTTTTTTTTTTTTGGGGAGAGGGTATTTTTGCAGAACGACAAATAAATGTTTTTCTTTTAATAGTTTGGTCGTTAAAAAATAAGAATTTTTTTAAACGAAATTATTTTATATTCGTGTAGATAGAAAACAAAAAAAAAAAGAAAAAATGAAATTATTTCTCGCGTGTTTTTAAGAGGATTTTTTTTTTTTTTTTTTAGACCATTAAAAAACCGAGTTCTAATACGTTAAAATACGAGTATTATTATTATTATTATTATTATTATTATTATTATTATTATTATTATTATTATTATTATTATTATTATTATTATTATTATTATTATTATGAACGGCTAACTCGTTTTACTTCCGCGCGTGTGATACAGTGGGGAAAAAAAAGGGACGCCCGTCGTTCGTCCCCTTCGAACAAACCGCGGTGGTATATTCAACACAAACGTATAATGTAATTTCGGTGACTTAATTTTCGTGTCGATTTCTAATAAAACAAAAAAAAACGTGCCCGCGTTCTATAAATACGCGTTTATAATTCGAATAAAAAAATAATAATATGTATTAGGTACATATAACATAGTGTACACTGGTGTATTATTATTATTATTATTATTGATCGTCTGCGACGAATGACTAATATATAATAATGTAAGTTCGTAGCAGATGGTGACTGTATCGTGCGACACGGTTTTTCAGATTGTAAATACATGTAAACGTATAGTATAGTACGGCACGGAGTTAATTGTGTAATATACGTTTTTTTTAGTTCACAAACGTTTTCCGTTAAATGAAATTCGATTTATACTTATCGCAGTTGAGAATTAAAAGAACGCTTTTTAATACGATTCTTTCGCTTTAAGGGCGTTTATATTATTTATATTATGTGTTTATGTTACGTTTGCGGGAATATCCCACATGCGCATTTTAACATAGTGTATAAAAAGTTTCGAAAACACGTATTTCTTAATATTTTATTTTTTTGTAATATATATATATATTTTTTTTTTATGACGATCTGCTGTTGCTCGTGTAACTTTCGAATATCCGATAATGTCCCCCCCCCCCGACAGAGCTGATTTAGTATAATATATATATTATATATATATATAATACACACACACAATCGTCATAATTTATTTTATTGCGCGTCACAATTCGGCGGAGTTGGCGATTTATGACTACTATTGCGGTGCTGCAGCAGGTCAACAACTGAAATAACAACGAAATATTATACGACGGTATATTTTAATGGCAAAAGCGCTTTGTGTAATTAATACGAGTATATATGAAAAAAGAAAAAAAATAATAATAATAATAATAATAACGTGTAATTATTTCTCGCGTTTTTTAATCCGTTTCGAAGAAGGAAAAAAAAATAAATATTTTCCATCGTTTCCCCTTTCCACATCGCGCAGACTACCGTCGTAGTGCAGACGTAGTCTCACCGACGATTTTATATTGGATTATGAACGTGTGCGTGTGTGCAAAAAGAGGGGAAGAAATATGTGAGTCGGTGGGGTAGAGGAGATAATCGCTCAGTAGGGGGAGGGGGATATTGTATATACATCGGAAGGGCTTCGCGTGTCGTTCACGACCTATGCGTATGTGTGTGTATGATTTAAGGGTCGCCTAGGTCACCGCAATGCAAGGCGTGTACAAACGTAGTGGTATACTAAATGCTACAGACGAATATTAGTAACAACCGGCGCGCCACCGTAATATACCACGTAATATCGTATACCTGCAGCGGCTGTATACGCTGGTATACAACCGAATTCTTCAAACGCTCTCGTTTTAGTAGGTATTGTCGTGTGACGGTAAACGGACGCGTCCCGTGATAACATTCGCGAAGGAGGGGTTTTGACAGTTCTCGTTTTCGCCACATTTCCTTCTACGCGAATTCATATTCAGGTGAACGAAAAAAATCCTCAAAAAAAAAAAAAAAAAAAAATGACGTGATATTTCCTATACGAAATAGACGCGGGCCGTATCGAGATGACGCGACAGACAACGTATTACGCATAACAACTCCGCCGCAGCATTGGCGGTTTTCGTCTTCCACCGACTTCGAATGGTCACCGGTTTTTGAATATATATATACAAATATATATTTAATCGTTCTATCTTCGTCACTGCCAAGTGAGTATACTTATAGTCCAATGACACAATTAGGACGGGTCCATACTCGTTTAAACGCGGACGTTACAACTAAAGGAAAAAAAAAATCCGGTACACACATGCCAGATAATACGTTTTTCACGAAAATACAAATCAATGTTTATTAAACGTCGGTTATAATTACACGTAGGTATACAAGATTTTTTTGATATTATTTAATTTTCATTAAAGTTTTATTACATTGAATTTGAATCGTACGAGAGAACGTTTTCAAATGTTGAAATTTCAACGAGGGGGAAGAGGAGGAGGAGGTTCCGGAAACGGTGCCGAAACTGGAGTTTTTAAGACCCAGGGCGAAAAAGAATTCTGAGGGATTTCTAATTTGAAAAAAATGGATAATACTTGTGATATTTATAAAATATTAAAGTTTTCTCAGTAATGTTTAATAATAATAATAATAATATGTATGTACTATATGTCATGTGTTTCAAATGAAAATTAATCACGCAGCTTAATTATACAGCCGTTACGTTCGATGTTATCACTTGCCGATTAAATCGATTTGACGAAAATGCAGTGCGTTTATTATGTTATATACGCGTTGTTGACGATAAATATACGTACATAATATAGTCATAAATTTAATTCCTATTTAATACATATATTATGTATAGAGAAAATAATACCAATAAAATATCGTTACAACGAAATCGGTAGAAATTCGATTATATTCCGAATATAGTCCAATCAATGATGTTTTAATTGAGAATAGAAAATAATTAGTTCAGTACACGCTCGGTTTTATGTTACATAAGTAAACATTATATAATACAACGACTCGCGCATTTTTATATCACTTCGGAAAATATGCGCTGAATTTTATTTTCACGTTTACGTCGTTCGTTTTACGACGATGAAAATTATGTGTATAACTTTTTTTTTTTTTACTATAAAAAAAATCTATAATGTACACACCATTTACGCTTTTTTTGTTTTGATGTCTTACGCGGCACGCATATTATATATATATATGTGTACCGTAATCGATAGCTGTGAAGTTTGCAGATGCAGATTATAAATCACGCGTTCGAACGATATTATATTAATCGAATCTTGATGAAAAAAAAAAAACAAAAACAAATGATTTCTCGACAAATGATTGGTGTAGTCGAACGGCCATTTAATAACGATACGATCATTGTTATTATGGCGATACGATAAATGCTGGCCGAGGAATTGCAGAGGTTTATGGTTTAAAACGTAGTTCCGAAATATCAATGAAAAGACAATACAAAAGTGTATAACAGACGAATACGTGGGCTTTAAAAAAAAAAAATGAACAAACCGGTCGCGATATGGTATAAGATCGAATGCTGAATTGAAAGAGCTGTTTTGGTGAACAGCACGTAATCGAGTCTCTGAGGACACGAAGGACGAGCTGGTTAGGACGTGTGTATTGAGATCATAATTTATGGCCAGGAACGCGTTATTAGAGTGGCAGGTAATAGACTTCCGAGAAGTCCGGAAATAAAATTGTTCGATGCATTAGAAAAAATCCTCAGATTTCCTGTGGGAGTCTTCGATCCTAGACAGATGCAGGCTGGAAATCGGAAAGAGCGTTTAAAATGTAAAACGTAAAAAAAAAAAACATTTCACGTACGCATGTTTGAAACAGTGTTACGTTGCGTTCGTTGCTCGAGTCGATATATTCGAATGACATGAACAGATACTAATGCGGTCGTGAGAACATATTATTATTGTTGTTATTATTACTATTATTATTATTATTATTATTATTATTATTATTATTATTATTATTATTATTATTATTATTATTATTATTGTTATTATTATTATTATTATTATTGTTATTGTTATTATTATACAATAACGCACGTTCTCGGGCCTCGAAATATTATTATAACTACGCGTCGTATACACGGTAGCGGGGAATAGTAATAATTATGTCACATGGTTCCATAAAAAAAAAGATTCTGACTCATCGTTATTTTAATTCTCAAATCGTTGAAAGATTCTCGAGGAAAACGATGTTGACGTTTGATCATTAGTATTTTTCTTATCCTATTACTGTTCGATGCGCGTACATTTTCCAAAAATATCGTACGTCGTATTCCAATGAAAACCATCGCGATAAGAGTTATTTCAAACAATATAATATTCCATAATATAATCTATAGCCTTTACTTTGCAGTGTGTGCGGTATATCCAATGCAGCACACGGTATATCGAAGTGTCAAACGATTAACGAATCGAGTGAAAATTAGAAATAATAATAATAATAATAGGAAAAATACTCGATTAAACGGATCCGGGATGTTTTCGTACATTGAATTGATGTAGTGACATGCGAATTCAATGGTGCTTCAAACAATAAAAAATGTAATCGCGGTGTTACAGCAGTCACTCTCTTTCTCTTATACGTCGAGGTTAAATTGAAAAAAATATTCTCCTCGCGTGACATCATTAAAATGTACGGGGAAGATATCGACGTCGTTTTAGAAGAATCATTCTTTAATGGGTTTGCCGTATTTTAATAAATTACAAATTATTATTATTACGATGTATACTCGTATATTATAATATACGACGCGTATTATACAGATACAATATATTACTTATATAAATTGGCTGAAGGGATGCCTAGACGTTGGTAAATGTGTACGGGTACGTGAGTCATGCGGTCATACTTCAATTACGGAAAAAGATTTTCACATTTGCTTATAATATATAAAAAGTTTGAAAATTTCAATATTTCAGTCAACGCACCAAAGGTATTTTACATAATACCGCACACATATACTATTAATATATTAATATATACCGAGATGTCAACAATTCGGGAAACAAATAATCGATATAATTTAATGAAATATGTATTTGTATTCTAAACATATTAAACGTAATTATTATGCTATTTATTTTTCTTATTTCTTATTATTTACTCATTTCTATATATATATACGCACGTCGAAAAGTTTTATCTTTGTTATTATTTGTGAAACCATAGTAACGGCCTCGCAGTTATTACATGTAGTATACAATTAATATTCGTATATGTTTAACATTCAAATAAATAATTGGATATTATAAATAATTTATTTATTTTTTATATATATAATAAGACGTAGGTATCACATGTAGTAATTTATTTTGAATTTCTCTTTAAGGAGAGTTGAAACAGACAAATATACGACATAATAATATCTCTTTTATATGTACCTATTGAAAATGATCGGATTTAAATCTTTTTGATATAGAAGGGCAATCGGTTTCACTGGGCGTCGAAATAATTGGAAAGAAACAATATCAATATTTATCGGTTTCATATAATTGGGAAAACTTTCATTACGTGTAATAGTTATTGTGGAAATCATAGATACGAATGATTAAACGTCAATATATTGTTAAGAATTCAATTTTTCAAGCGAGTGAAAAAATATTTATTTTCAAATTTTATTTTACATTTCAAAGTAGATCGAACAAGGTTCGGCCTCCCGAGCATATTTACGAGTCTATTTGTAATGCTGATTTATATATTATAGTAATCGATCACGGACGTATTATGTACACTGTTTGTTCTAAAATTAGATATTATCATTTTGGAATAGATTTATATATCTGTAGGCGTGAATGAACGCGTGAGGTCGTGCAATCTTAGGAGACAAAGGATTAGAGTGAGCGATCCCAAATGGTCGAGAGTGCAGTAAAACGAAGTAAAAGAAGAAGAACAAATTGTACGCCGACAGTGCAGTTTATTACTTATGATATTCGACTGAGGAGAATTACGCTAAATTATTATGTTAAACGCGAGCGCGTTACATTCAAACACGCGCCATGGATTATATAATTTTGTATATATATATATATATTTATATTTGTTGCGTTTATAAAATGTGGATGACATTGAAAATAAATAGCATAAATGGCATTGACGGATATCTCGTAGACAACACAAAACTCCATTTAATAACGGACACGCGCTGAACAGTGGCGTACTTAAATTGTTCTCCGGGGAGAGTTTTTAAAAAAAAATTAAAAGACGCTTGTGCACAGTTGATAGGCTTTTACCAACACGACAACACATTGTAATATTTTTGGAATTTTCGTTGTATTTTTAATAAAAATATTTTTAAAGACAATAAAATAGTATTCAAACGCAATCTATTTTTTGTATTTATGTTCCTCGTGAGAGTTTCTAGAAAAATAAGAAAATTTTCTACTGCTTTCGAAAACTCTAAACTCTAAAGTAATATACATACACCTAAGGAATAATATGATAAGTTAAATAATTATTTAGTGGTATAGCTAAATAGTTACGATCATAATATATTATGCGTATATATGTGTGTGTGTGTGTGTTACATTTATTGTTGACATGCCAAACGTATTATAAAATAATATTATTACGTCATCCGTTTAAATTATGTTCAAATTTCATTTTTTAAGTCATCGATTATATATATATATGTACACAATTGGTATCATAATATTGTCTACAACGATTCTACTTGTTTTATTTTATATTTTTGCGTGCTTTTTGTCCATTAAATCCGTCCGCGATGCGTCTTAAATATTTTTAGTAGACTTCTACGATGATGGATTGGCGCGATATATAATTTATTATTATTTTTTTTTTTTTTTGTTATATAAATTGTAATATTCAATAATTATTATGTAATAAATGTATTTTCATCGAAGAATTACGGTATTCGCAATATCGAATAAATGTTTCTAAGACGAATAGTTCTACACGTGTAGAAGCAATTATTATATGCGCTTTTGATGAAAATTTCTTTGCGAGACAAAAAAAAAAAAAAATTATCAGCGATAATTATTAAAGGTTAGATTTAGGTATGTAATTTATTTCGAATTTTCTTTGGTTCTGAAATAATTGACGTAGGAATTATGCTCATATAAATAAAATAACCTTTTTCCGATTAAGAAATGATCAGACCCTCCTCAAACGATTGATTCAATTTCGAGATCTATACGTAGGTAAATTTTTTTCTCGTCCCTGAAACAATATATTTAGTTAGATTCATCAGAATTCTTTGAGTCGTATTCAAAATACGAAAAATGTTTTCATACACGCCTCGCTTTATTATTATTTTTTTTTCCAAACGACACTGCGTCACTACGATATAATGTCTATTTTTATATTCAGCTGAAAATCTCCTTTCTTATAATATTTTTGATATTCGTAAACGACGCACACAAGGGAGGATATACATGCGATGTTTCTGGGGTATTAGGCCCCCTCGTACGCCACTCGTCTCCACTTGCGCCGATGCGCTTTAGTTTGCACAACACGTCGCGCTAAACCGCTAACCTTTAATAATAATTATTCAAGACCTTAACCACAAACAACGTGAAACGTTCAGGCTTAAAGTCAATAATATTAGGACGTTATCCGAGAAAATGTTATGTAATTAGTTTTAAAGTAGTTTCCATAGGTACACGAACTTTATTCGTAACCGGAACAGGCTTATTTAACGGTTATTTATTAATACAAGAGTGCGGGTAGAAGAGAGAAAAAAATCTCATTCCAATATCCGACGATATCGCTGTTTTTCGTCGTTCTCTGGTGGTAATGTACAGTTTACAGTGTTCGAAATGAAAATAAAAGCGCCCGAGAAAAAATGCCCGTTGACCATCTGCTCTCCTGCAGTACTAATGTCTATATAATACACTTGTATTTATATAAACAACAACAGGAATTCGAAATTTTAAATTATTGAAAAAATAGAGCACAATTTCTAAAAAAATATCCATTCGTAATCCGGTTAAAAATTGGAATAGGCGTATAATTAGTATATATTCACGTCTGTCGACTAAATAATATTGGACTTGATGTTGCAATTTCTAATACGTTTTTATTTGTCCTATCCACCTAAACTAATCTGCTCGTGAGTTGACATAATAATGCATTAACAACGGTGTCCCGGCGAAGATTTACTAATTTAATAAAGTGGTGTGTTATTAACCGCGTACGTCGTATACGCACTGTACGTAATCGTAAAACCAGTGGAATTTACTTGGCGAGAAGGCACCCCCAACGGTGTATGCACGATGTGCGTCCAGTGTGAACGATCTACAAGAGATCTGAACATACGTTCTGTTATTACTCCGTACCATTATTTTCTACCGTTTTGCTTTTCATTTTTTCTATGACGTTTTCCTGTTGTTACCCGTAAACCTTTCAATACTTCACGGGGATAGAAAGAAAAAATCGATAATAATGACGAGAATTCTCTGTCGATATACGAGTACGTCATAAATTGTTCAGGATTTCATAAACGTTTTTTTTCCACTCTGTAATTGGTTATCGTACGTGTATACGTATTTAGTGCGTGGAATACGAGATGATACAATTTTTCCATTATATTTTTCACGGAATATTATACTTGAAAGCGTTTCTTAGAACGCGATGGACTATCACGAAAAATGTATCACATTCGTCTCAGGCTGACTACTATATACTATATCAGGGATGGCAAATAGGATTTTTTCAACGTGCCAATTTATGACATAATTAAAAAAAAAATTTTCAGCCGTGCCATAATTATTTTTATTAACACAGCAAAATACAAATACAAAATATAAATGAAAAATTAATGATTATAATGTAGAAAATTATGTAAAAATGGAAATAATGTAAAAAAAATATCAACAATATCACAAACATCGAGTGCCATCGAAAATCTCACGCGTGCCAAGCTTGGCACGCGTGCCACTTATTGCCATTCCTGTACTATATAGTACAGTGTTATGTTATGCGCGACAATCAGTTTTTAAGAAATCGTAAACAATATTTATCGTATTATTTAACAATCGGACGTTTTAATTGTATAAAATAATTATTATATTATTACGTGATTATCGAATCAACAGTTTACTACACTTAATTACCATATCGTTTCCGATTCGAAAATTATCTATTACTTTGATTCAAATTGGCCCGAGTCAATTTCCTCTTCCCCCCCCCTCCCATTCGATAAAACAACAAATTGTTTCATAATATGTTACATTCTGAAATATACGACGATTTTCGTATATTTCGAATGGGAAATATATTTTGAAAAGTGTCCGATATTTATACGACGTATAAAATCTATTCGTAGTTTTTGGACTGATGTACACAACTAATACGTATTATTCGCGAAGGTTGTTTTTAAATCTGACCGAGAATATCGTTTAAACCGTATAATATATATATATATTCATTTTGTTAATATATATATATATTTTATATTTGCGCGTACATTTCAATAATATTATATTACGCGGGACCGTCTAAAAATAATTCGATTTAAGGATTTATACGTCGTATATTTTCAAACGCGAATACGAAATTATATTTGCGAACGTCCGTACACACCACTACGGTTATTATATCACTTTGTATTCTGTTATTCACAAGCGTGTTTACAAGAAGAAGTTCTGATGTATATGTGTGACGACGGGTGTTTTAATTAATTTGAATATTTTACGCAATATGTAAATTTCAGTAATAATATTACAATATTATCGTTTTGAGTCGGTATTGATTGATGAAACTACGTATTCCGGGATTTCTTTCTGGCTTCACTCGCATATTATAAAATAATATGCGTTTAAGTGAATTTGAAATTTATGGATTAGTGTTTCGCGATAATTATATATATATATATATACGTGCCTATAATATTTTTTAATTATTAATTTCTTTTTATTCTACAACTAATAAATAATATTTAACACGAACGCCGTAAATAGGCGTTTATATATTGCACGTACGTAAATGTACAACGTTGCAGTCCAACCGTGTTGAAATTAATATTCAAACGATTACAACGAGTTTCGAGCGTACTCGAGATTCCGTTAAACGTATTTTGAAAACAAAAGTAAATGCAGAAACGTCTATTATGTATTTCGCGTAAATTAATGACATAAATACAAATGGCATATTGATCGGTTCGACATTATTTCTCATTGGAAGAAACGCGTCGTGTGTGTACATCATAACGCCACACTATATTATCCGTATAATTATTGGTCGTAGTCGGATTTGTATTCGATTTTAATCATTGTTGATTGTAAAATTCGAGTGGTAAATGTGTGCACGAATAATATATTGTTCACACTTTCAACAACAGCTGTATAATATTGTGTGCTTACTAATATAATATATTATAGGTATAAAAAAAAAAAAAAACCGACACGCGTTCCGTGGGTTCTACACGGATTTACATTTTGTATCGACGACGAAACATACATTAATATATTAAATATTAAATAGTAATATTGGGCGAAAACTATAATAGTTTATAGTGTACATGTAGACATTGACGTGGGTATCGTTATACATATGACAACAATAACGTAAGTGTGTCGTCGTGTAAGCTACAAAAGAGCGTAGTAGTACGCGCGCGGTTATGACTGGATTAGACGGAGATAGTTTGGCAAGTTTCGCGATGTTGTAAATTAAATTTGCAAGTGTTTGGCACGTGGCGTTATGAAGAACTACGCGGTATTATACGGATTATATGGAGAGGAGTTTTTCATTCTATTATAATATTTCAGAGAGAGAGACTCTCGTCATATATATACTAGGTATACGTAATTCATCAGATTAAATTGTTCAAGTGTTCCCCAAAGAATATTAAATAATTTGACGAGATTAACGTGTGTCGAACACGAAACGTTTCGTTTTCATATTACCTATCTACAACTATACTATGCGTATACATATTATTATATTAATTTGTACTCGAGTAATACGTTATAATATTTTGCCAACGGATTTACGATCGGTGTACTGTGTACATTGGTAAATCGAATAAAGTCATGTCAACATTATAATACGCAGAAGCATTTTAGTTTGAAACATTTTTAGTTTCGATTAATAAAATCATCGGGGTATTAATGAGATATTATATAATACGAATAAGACGTACAACAATTAATGGACATTTTAGCGAAAAACAGAAACCCAACCTGTAAGTTACTAGACTTGTAAAGAATACTTTGTATTAGAAATAAACGGACGAAAAACTGTTCGGAATTGGTGTCGGAATAATTGAAACAAAAGTATTCTCAACATTTATTTGAATACTCGAAAAAAACATTTCAGTCATTTTTTTTTTAGTTTATTGACAGTTATGTGTTTGGTGTTTATTCATTTCTTTCTCAAATACTGTCTGTCTGAATTTTACATTGTTAATTTCGAAACATAAGTGTACAAAAGTCAATTATGACTTGTGCCATTGCAAGCGTTTATCGTGAATATCATACACGATACAAGCTCGCGAAGCTAGCGGCGAGTGAACGTGTCTGCACAGTGAGAGTATAGCGATCGAGGATTTTCGTCATGAACTATTATAGCTGAGACGCGTAAAATACCTATTAAAAAAGCAAATGGATTTTTGTAAAAATTATGATATAATAATTTAAATGACGACGCTGTTTAAATAACGTTTATACATAAGAAGTACGTTCGAATTACAAATTTTTGTTACTTCGAAACTGAAAAAAAAGCGGTGCAACGTCTAAAGCGTCTAATTACGTTTACTGTAATTAACTGGACCGAGATTAATGTTCGTTATTGAAAGCGTTTTGCTATCGAGGTCGGTAGATTACGTGTTGTATTGTACTTTTGCCACCAGGACCACAAACAAAAGTCCGTCATTAAAGGGCCGTTTCCGTCATTGCAGAGTGGCTGTCCGTAATTGTATAAAACGGTCAACGCGGTAATTAACCGGTTAATCACTTTAATAAATTAAACGAGACTAATGCGAGAATGAAATAAAATAAAAATCGATTTTATTGTCATTATTGAAATGTATATAAAATTTCGAACCACGAATTATTACTATCGATAAACAAATGTTATAATTTGTTACGAGAACCAATCGGCGTCAATTAATAACGTATTTAAATTGGTTTCTTTGCCCATAAAAGGATTTTGTAAACGGAAAAGAAAAGAGAAAAATTTTCCACGTGACCCGACGACTATATCGCGCAAATGACTCGTCGCTTTCCCGTTTACGACGTTTGACGATTTAGTGTTTTGTAATTTTTTTCATAGTTTTTATACGGAGTTTGAAGAAAATATTATTTGTTCACGTTACAGATATAACCATGCGGTTGTTGAGCCTTTCGGTGTTAATTGTTATAACGGTGCAAGTGTCGTACTGTTCGCAGGAATGCGAACAAAACCAAAACGGACAATCCATGAGTTTCTTTAAGACCAGTGGAGATCTCTCGTTGACAGGTAGTAGACCTCACGCCGACTTGAAATCACAATACTTATATATTGCTCCGTTCACACGTCAGCATTTTCAACCGAGGTCCTGTGGTATATTTAACGTCAATTTTTCAGGATTTTTCGACGTTTACGACGAGAAATGTTCAGGACCGACACCGACGGGCATTCATTCGATGGAAATGGTAGCCACAGTCGTCCAGATATTAAACTCTATTCATTACGTTCCAGGCGTTACGTTGGGTGAGCGTGAAAAATACTATAATAATATTAATAAATATTATTTTTACGGGTTATATATGCGATTCGAAACAGTGGCAGGCGTAATTCGAAGATGATATTTATATCTATAGTAAAATGACTGGGTTAAAAAAAACAACTAGCAAACTCGATTCGATATATTTTTCATTCGCGTACGCTACCAATTCGAAATATGTATACCTATATGTAGCCTACGCTGTACAGCCAAATGGTTTCGAACCGTTATTTACTTTCTTTTCCTTTTTCTACATCAGCATTTCGTCTTAATAGATTCTCAGACAATTCTTCTTTGTTATTATTCGTCGATGTAGATATTTCATTGATACAGGAGTTGATTTTTTTAAAGAAAATACAAGTCGTAAGCGCGAACCTAAAGAGTTGGAAATTCGTTAAAATTTCACAAAATGCGTGGATTTGAGTGTAAAAAATTCATTTCAATACAAACCGGTCGAAATATTCATACAGTGATACCTGAAAAAAAAAATGATCACACTGTATACGCGAGGCAAAACGAACAATATATTCACAGGACCGTGGTAGGCAGAGTTAAAATCTTAAAGTCGCAGGTTGTATGTGTGTCTAGTCTAATTAGAAGATTTATTACACGATCGCCATTAATTTTAAACGCGCGTTCGTTTTATAACGAAATTCTCGTGTTTTCTGTTTTAACAGGATTAACTTTGTACGAAGTGTGCACGTATCGAAGTTCGGATGTGCAAAAAGCGTTAATATCGTTCGCGGTGGACCAAGAGTGCAACAACAATTCGACCACGACTATCGGTAAGAATATTATTATTATTATTATTATTACTATTTATTATAGTATCGATGTTCGGGGAGTGTGCGTGTCATTAGTATATGTGTTTTTATAATACGCGTAGAGTAATAATTTTTTTTCTAATTTTCAAAATGTCCAGTTTTTAATAAATTAAAAAAAAAAAACCAAATAAATAGATATCCGAAATTACAGCCCGGGTCTTAAATACCTCATTTGAAGTAATAGCGGGCGTTAATATTTTTGAATTTTTTTTTTTAAAAATCACCAAGAGAGAGAGAGAGAGAGAGAAAAAAGTCATTTATTTCGACCGCGATTCTGCAGAGATTTAAAACGTATTTTAGAGTTTTTTCTTTTTGAATTGTTATAGAATTGTTTGCAATCTTCTCTCGGTCATTATTTTTCGAGTACAATTGGACTATTCGTATATAAAACGTATGTTTAGAAAACCAGAAAAACGAACAAAGGGATGGAATCAGTTCAACATTTATTTTTTTTATTCAAACAATATTACATACGGACGCGAAACCGCGTGTTTTTTTTTCATTTCAGCCGTATACACCACCGAGGAAGTGCGTGCGAAAATCACCGACAGCCTGTCGATCGGTTTGCCGGGCGTACCGATCGCCGCGGTCGGACCGATCGTCGACGTGGACGTGCACGCCGAGTCGGCCGTCAAGTTTTTGACGGCCAATAACGTCGTCGTCGCGGACCTGTTAGTGGCGCAGGATCAGAACGTCGCCGGACGATTCGAAAACGCCGCCAATGTCGGCGGCGTGCGTGAACCGCACCGTTTTGGTTCGAGATTTCGGGTAAATGTGTCCCGTACGACAATATCGTGTGCATAATAAAATTTTATCGGATATTCGCGATAAATATTTTATCGATATATATCTTTGTTTTCTATTTTCTAAAACTTTTGATTTTTAAAAAGGGAAAACACGGGGAAAAAATAATTATAACAGAGTTAGATCACATAATAATATTATGCGCGTCGTCTGTTACAATTATTTCATTTTCATATGGCGCATTTGTTTTAGGAATTTGAACGACTCCTTTGTGGTCATCGTTGTAGCGAATAAGAATTATATCAGAACAGTTCTAGAATCGTCAATGAACGTTCGTGTTTTACATTTCATTATCATACCGTTGGACGGACCGTTGCCACCGAGACCAGGTATTTTCAAAATGAGTACTATTTGAATTTCTCGAACGTTTCAATTATATCGTCGGAATCACGGTAAATGAAATAAAAAAAAAAAAAAAACACTTTGGATTTCAGACTTTCGGAACGGTTCTTTCGTGTTTCAAGCGTACGGCAGTTGTCCGTTCGTCAACAAGAGCGGCGTGGCGAACGCGACCGACGACGACGACGGACCGTTCGAGACGCCGGGCGTGGGCACGGCGACGGAACAAGCGGTGTCCGCGCAGTTCGTGCAGACGGCCGCGGACGTGCTTCGTGTAGTGGACGCGTACGACAATTTGCGATCCGGCGGCGACGAAGACGACGAGTGCGGACGGAACGCGACGACGTGTGAAACGGTCACGACGGCCACTAATAATAATCGGTCGGCGATGACGACGACAAAGGCCGTGGGTTACGGCGCCGAGGCGATCGGCCGCGTGTTGGACCGTCTGATGTTGTTGGACGGCGGCGCGGACTACAACGTGACGTTGGTGCACGTGACTGAATACGGTGGCGGTGGTCGAACGATCGGCGCGTACGTGCAGGACTCAAACGGCACGCGACGTTTGCGGTTGCTGCAGGTGAACGGTAACCACCGCGCCCCGTACTACATGCAGGAGGACGCGTGCGGCCAGGAGACGAGCGTCGCGTGTCCGACGTGCCGGCCACCGCAGCCGCCACCGCCACCGCCGCCGGCGTCCCGGCACGACGGGCCGGTGTGGGTGACGTGGAAACAGGACGTGTGGATAGCGTCCGCGTTGACGGTGTGCGCGGTCGGCGCCGTGTGTTCCGCGTGCATAGCCGCGTTCATATTGATACGCGTGTGCAAGAAGGACGTGATGGAGGGCAACCCGACGTTCTCGTTGCTGCTGATCGTCGGCACGTTGTCCGTGTACGCCAGCGCGGTGCCGTTCGCCGTGCACGACAGTTGCCATCCGAACGCGGTGTGCTACGCGAAACTGTTCGGCGCGTGCGCCAGTTGTTCCGTCGTGTTCTCCGCCATGCTGTCCCGGAGCATGATGATCGCCGCGTGCGACTGCGACTCGAGCTTCATGAGCCACGTGAACGGTTATCTGCAGACGTCACTGTTCGCGTTCACCGTGTGCGTGCAGCTCGCGCTGCTGGTACAGTTCGCGGCCATACACGCGGTCGTGCCGTCGTCCGATCTGTGCCGCGTGTTCATGGACCGCGGCAACCTGTTCCTGGGCAGCGTGTCGTACGACGCGCTGCTGCTGGCACTGTTGTGCTGCACGTCGCCGTTCGTGTTCCGCTCGAAGCGCAATTACCGGGAGGGCGCGTGCTTCGCCGTGGCCGCCTATCTGACGCTGGCCGTCTGGCTGTGCTGGTGCACCGCGTACGCGGCGCTGCCTCGGGAACGGTCTGACATGTGCGTGATGGTCGGCCTGACCGGCACCGCGACCGTGATCGTCGTCACAGTGTTCATACCGCGCACGTACATAATGATGTTCGGCATCGTTCGCGAACAGATCACCAGCTCGCTGCCGTCGCTGGGCTACGGTCACGGCGGATGCAGCGTCACGGACGTCAATTACCGGTCCACGCAGGCCTTGTACGACTCGGTACACGTGGCCGCCGCCACCGGCGGCACCACGCCCAAGTGTCTTCAATCGTCCGGTTTCAAAGGCCAGTCGAACCCGAACTATTACTCGCCCGCCTGTTCGCAAGCGCACTCAGTGCCCAGGAGCCGGCCTCTGACTCCGGTCAACGAGTACGACGTGCCCCCTTCTCCCGTCGCGGACAACAGGATCACGCGGTTTTAATCCCTTGTCCCGTGTGTGCATCCCTTCCGTGGCCTAACCGCGGTTCGTAGCCGGCAAAAGTCTTTTATCGAGTTTTATCCCGCTCGAGGCCGTGCCCCGCAGTGGCGTAATTAGGGCTAAGTCAATAGTGAGGGGGGTGGGGATAAATAATTTTTCATAACAACAAAGTCAAAAAAAAAAACATTTTTTTTTTTTAAAATAAATTTGAGTTCATTTAAATAAGACAATATTAATTAATAGATACAAAATATTAGTTCGTATATTTCACATTTATTGTTTTTGATTACAGAACCATTTCGTTAAGTTGATTGATATATCCTCGAAACGTATCGGTGTCACTTTTTTATAAACTGCCAGCATAGACATAATAAAGTTAAATCGATTACAATGAACATATTATAACATTTAGTTAATGGATTAACGCGCATTGTCGCTTCTAAAACCATTCCTCGTTCTCGTATTTGCCGTCTGTCGGCATACAAATTCGCGTACATCACGCAGTCCATTTGTTTGGCCAAATGTTTAACAGCGCTAGACGAATTTTACGTCATTTGATTGTACACATTTGTTCAAAAACATTTATATTTTGTTTCAAAATTCCATTTCACTAATCAAAAAAAAGCCAAGGGGGTAAGATTTGACACCGATATCCCCCCCATAATTACGCCACTGTCCCTCCCTTCTAGTCATTCTATTAAAAAAATGGGAATCATACAAATTCGGTAAAACTCCATCGAATAATATGTTTCATATTTATTCGTTAAAATCGAAATTTGCATCATTCGATTGGTACACTATTGTATATATATATATAATTAGTGTTTGTACTTTTTTAATATTATTTTCAATCGATATTCATAATTATACGGATCCAACGACAATCGGAGCGCGGAAAATTTAGCGCGCAAATTCCATTTTTTATTAACCGTAGTTATAAAACATTTTTGCATAGACTGGACAACGAAAATGTAATGAATAGCGAATTTTGCGCATAAAAACTAGGAAGTGTGACGTGACGGCAAATTGTTAGCCTTGCTAAAAAAAAAAATTGACATTGGCACGTGTATATTTACCCGGCCGTAAGAAGTAAGAACTAAAAAAAAAAATTACACGAAAAAAAAAAAATAATCAGTCGATAAATAAGCGATTTATCAACAAGTTTAACACAGAAATGTGTTTACGAATTATTTATTTCGCTTTGGGAATATAATTATACTTATCGCCGCGTTCAATTTTTGCGAGACACTTATGATTATATTATGTACATAAGGTTCGGTATAGTTATGGGAATTGTAGAAAATACGAGCTAAGAAAATGATCAAAACATTCGAAAAAATGACTAAAGAAAGTAAAAAGTTTGATATTCTAGACTAGATTGTGGGTCTCTAGAATTTTAATTGTATTGAAATTAATGCAATAGATGAGGCAGAATTTTTTTTCATTCAATTACATATTATATGCTTTTGCATCGAACCACACTAATTGCTTCGTATAAAATATTCCACTCCGATGGTAAATTATTTTTTTTTTACTTTTAGTAATCCGAAAATTTCTCTCTATTCGACAACATTCGGTTCCGTATAAGACGGACAAGCGACGTAACCTGCTACAATTTTGATATCGCAAATAGTTAATTTTGACGTATGATTATAAAATATTTTTATTCTTCGAAAACGTATTGAACACAAGCATATGCGAGTACGTGTTGAAAATTTAAGAATCAATGAATATACGAAAAAAAAAATGAGTTTTCATTCTATATAAATAATATACATAATATACTGAAAATTGAAAGTATTAAAAAAAAAAAAACATAGTTCGAATTCTACCAGTGTACTCCGAGACCCAATTCATAACGTTTATATTTAGAAATTGTGTGTTATTGACAATCGTTTATTGGTATGCAATAAGACTTTTTTTTTTAAATTTTTTTTCTTCAAAAATACGCGTAATCCGCGCGTGTTTATATCGTGTGTAATTATATTGATTATGTTTTGTGTATAGTAGTACGTCGATTCATAATTTAAGAAAATATATTAAATATGTCTTTGAATCATATAGGTAATTCGTTAAGTATCCATAATAATTGTATTTTGATCTGACGGTTTCTTTTTTGTTTTGAATCGAATTAGAGGACGGACAATAGAAAGTATTAGTAGAAATATTGTATGTGTACTTGTTAGCAATAAAATATGAATATTAAAATATTATATTTAAATTATAAAATATTATTTTAATAATAATAATAATATTAAAATATTAATATTATTTCAAATCAGTAGTGGTTTTTTTTTTAAACGTCCATTGTAAAAAGAGCAATTGATATATTTATTAATATATTCTGAACAGAATTTGTCGAGTCCCTCGACTGACTGTGTGATGAAATAATGAGCCGTATACAATAAAATAACAATATGGTGAAATTTAAATTTCAAATTTTTCCATCGCCAAGCGAAGTTCCCTATATATCTAGTGTATGGATATTTTTTTAGAAGAGTATTTCTGATAAATATTAATCAAAATGTATTTTCGCTATTTATTTATTTATTGCAATCAATGATAGGCAATTTAGTGAGTAAAATGAAGTTAAGTTGAATTAATAACATTACCTACAGTTAAAATTCATCATAGATAACAACAGAAATTTTAACTAGTTAAGTATAATTAGTTATAAATATTAAAATCAAAGTATATAGTTCACATCCGACGTATTAATTACTTGCCGCGCGGTGTTATTGTCTCGGTAGAACTCTGCGCGCGTGCGTTTTTCTTACTATTATTTTTACGTTTTTATTTTCGCGAAAATTATTCGTTTTAACAGTTTTTTTTTCGTTTTTTATATAAACAAATCTCAAAAGAAAATAATATAACAAGACAAACACGACGAACATACACTCGTTGTGTGCATGTATATAAAGCGAATTGAAGATTTTTACGGTTGACGAGGCGTTTATTTCGAGAAATGTCACGTACATTGTTTAGAGAATATTACGGCACCTACGCGTAGTATAAAAATATATTATAACGATGAAAGTTTCCGATTATCTCGCTCGTATCGTGCGTACAATATCATAATATCTATAACCATACATAAGTGGTATGAGCACGAATCAGGATTTGTCAAAAGTAATTACGATAAATATTTTCGAGACATGTGTAAAATCGGTTTTCGTTTAAAATCATTTTGTTGCAAATTGTACTTGGAAATTAATAATCAATAAAGAAGTCGAAATTTCAAGTTTTTTACTAAGTCGACATTAATATCATTATTATTGTTAGCACTTTACTGCAGAATATACATTCTCGAATAATACAAGGTACTAAAAAATATAAAAAGAAAAAAAAAATTAAGGCTCGACACGTAATATTTGTTACATTGTGACTACGCATCGTGATTATAATAAAAGTTATTTTTACTCGTTAAAAGAAAAAAACAACGAGAAAAAAATGTACTAATCTATCTGTATTTTAATGTATACCTGTTTACTTAGCGTAAAAGTTTCTCGAATTTTTTGTTGCAAGTATATGAAATGATTATACACAATAATCCAAAGAGCAAGTTTAAATTTGTAATGCAATCGTATTTTTTTTTTATTTTCCCATCGGACGATGACTTTTCGAGCATGATATGTTAAATATTACACTAAAGTTTTTACCGAATTCGTCCAATTTATTTTATCGAAATTGTAATCCACCGTTTTTTCTCGTATAAAGCGCGGGAAAAAATTTTTAAAATAATATTTGACGGCCGACTTAACTGTGTAAGAACATACGAGTTTTATTTGGTGTGTAGAAGAACGAAAAATGGACGAGTACACGTCGTAATTTTAAATTATTATTTATTTATTTATTTTTGATAGTATGTTTTTTGAAATCACGCAATAATATTTAAATAATTTTATTTATATAGGCAAGTATAATATCGCTTAATAATATTAATAATAATAATAATATACAACTTTAATTGTTTTCGTCGATTTCGTCGAGTTTTTTGTAAGCGATTGGTCTGTTAAAGAACGACTCGTAATCTGCAATCGTAGACGTATCGCTTTTTATCTGTAAATTAAAAAAAATAAACAAAAATCCATCGATTCGATTAAAATAATAATAATATTCCATTTCTTCGGCGCCTCCGAGAAAACTGCCATGCAGTGCCAGCCCGACGTGTTTCGTGGCACAGTGCGAAATTACGTGCGGGGCCCATATGATTTTATACATTTTGAAGTCACGTTAGAAATTTAAATTTGAGTGTCTCATAACATAGAAGTAAAAATAGAAGCGAATTTACGAAATCATTTGACGACTGCTCTTTAAAATATTATTTCGATCATGTTCGATTACTTTCTTAAATGTTTTAAAAGCGTCGCATCAGCAAAATGTACTGAAAGTTACAACATAATTTGGTACGGGCACAGATCGAATGACGTTTTTTTTTTTAGTAACATTGATTATACATACAACTTGCCTATCTATTAACGGTAAAATACAAAAATTTTAAACACAAATATTCCACTGATTTCAATGGTTTTCATTTCGTAAGTAATCATATAATAGACTTCAGAAATGCGAAGTGCGGGGTCCCTGCAAGCGAGCACCGTTCGCCCTTTCCTCGGCCCCTCTAGGGCCGGCACTGCTGGGCACGCAATTTTTACGTACCTTGTCCGTTTCGCCGTTCGACACTTTACTCAAAAACACCAGCAGGCAACAGTACAACACGTTTACGATGCCCACAGTTCTCATTAACCACGGGAAACCGAACGTTTTCACGAATCTGCCTCCAAAAATCGGACCTTGAATCGTAAACGACAGTATTTAGGAATCGTGACGTACGTGCAACGTACGCGTTTTCACTTAAATGTAGCGAAAACATTTTATTATCGTTACTCGTATTCCTTTTAATACAAGAAAAAAAAATGTATACATGCATTTAAGGGAATGAACGTGTAACGTCATAATAATGCTGACGTAACATTATAATAATATTACATTTCCAGGAGAAATGTTCATTTCGCTTTTTTGAATATTTGTCGTATTTTGACGGTGGGTACAATTTTGACGTTATAAATATATACGAGTGTATTTTTTTTTTTAGTTATAATATAAAAAGGTACATTGTCAAGATCGAGTTTTACGACAAAGAGAGTTATCGGTGTTATTTCGATAATTCGTTTTTTTTTGTTTACGACTTTTGAATTTGTCGTTTTATTACCAGTGAAATGTTTTTAATTTTTTTTTCATTGTATGCCGCGAAACGAGTACCAACCAGGATGCGGACAGGGTGTTTTGGAAATTTTGAACGTTCTAAAAACGATAATATTTAAAAGAAATAATAGAAATATTATCGTCGTTATTACCGACGGAATACGCCAGACTGACGGCCGTCTGTTGGAGCGCGTAAACCGACCCGTAGTGCAAGTCCGGGTGTCTGGTGTCCACTATATTGGCCAGCATGGGGACAACCGCGGAGTCCACGATTCCTATGCCCAAGCCCAGACTGAAATGCGGGCAGACGAGTCCCGTCATCGACGTGGCGGACGGTATCTGTTCGGAAATATTTATCGAAATTAGTTGTGTTGCCGAGAGAAAAAGCTCGTTCGATTTATTTAAAAATCAGGATTTCTTAATACGAGTTCGTTAAATAGAAAATTTCGACAATTTTCCGTTTTCGTTCATATTACGGTTCTCGTATTAAAAAAAAAAAAAAAATCGTAATTTTAATATATTAAAAACCTCTTCCTCTTATTGAGAAAATTTCCCGAACGATTTTTCGTACTTTCGACACGTAACCAAATCGCTTTCTCCTCACAAAAAAAAAAAAAAAGAGAGTAAATAAACCCGAACGTTTTTATAAAAAAATCTTTTATGATTATTATAAATATTATTTTTATATAATTTATTATTATAATTATTTCGTCATTGGTTTTTTTTCCAAAATATCATCATATACGTTTTATCGACGCACTATTATTTTCACTCTCCTATACTTGTACGACGAAAATCGTAGTAGAGATGATTCAGAGTTTAAAACGACAGGAATTTCTATATATTTCTATAATTTTTATAAGTTTATTTTCTAAAAAATAACGATTTATGAACGTCAAAAGATAATTAGACAAATCTTTTTTTCTATCCGTCCACTCGATAATAAATACAAAAAAAAAAAAAAATTATATTTAAAAGTATTGTTGTAACCGGTTTTTTGGTGTGTAAAATGTGTAAATTTCGCACAGTTTTTTTTTTATTCGTTTATTTTTTCCTTATTTCTGTTCGTTTGTATTTATATTTATTTCTTGTACGACAGAGTGTACAAGTATATTATATTCAGACGAATGACCGGACAATCCGTAAAACTATTGTGACGGATAACTGCAACTGACCGTGATCGCAGATATGCCGACAAGTAAAGTGGCCAACACGGCCATTCTCCACTGGCCGAACGTGTACGACAGGGTGCCGAAGAAGTTCGTGCCAATCAGATAGCCGAGACTGTCCGGGATGAAAACCGTGCCCAACTGCCATTTCTGAAATAATAAATGGGTATATGTTCACGAAATTATACGAAATAGCGTAATTAACGGTTTAAGAATGATCGCGATGATCGAGCGCCGAGGACCGTCTTACTTCGGGATTTATTGTCCGCAGCAGCCAAATAGGTAAAAACGGTTCCAAAATGGCCATCGTGGACGATGTCAGACAAATGGCGAATATCACCAACAGGATATAACCGTCTTTCAGTAAGTCTTTCCAGTTCCCGGTCTCCGAGTGTGCAGACTGAGCGAAAACATAAATATTTATTGAAATTACTCGTCGCGAAACACGGGCACGCCGAGTATAAAATGTTCACTTTTAATATTATGATCGAACGTCATTGAATACCTGATTGTCGCTATGATGTTGCACGTTCCGTTTTAATCTCAATCTCTCCTTGAACGAACTAACCTAGTGATGCGCGCAAACCGACAATTCAAAGTTACAACGTTGAGAAAAAAAAATGTAATGTCCATATTTTATAACATTGTATTTGATCCAAATTAAAATTAATGTACAAAATATAATATACTCGTTTTATACAATAACTATATAGGGCCCGCCGGATTTATACGTTCTGAAAACCTTAGAACACGTACGCAATAAAATATGCATTTATGTTTTTATTGTTTAGAAATATGCCCTTTAATGTCAAAAAAAAAAAAAAAAAATTAGATTTTCTTTTATTTTTATTAATTTAAAAACGTTTAAATAAAAGTACGTATGATTCATTTGCGCAAGTGATTTCGACATGTTTTCTCAATCCGGAAAATAATATGAAAAATATGTAAAAAAAAAAAAAATGATGCGGTTAAATGGAAAAAAAAACTATGGGCATAACGAGCGGTCTGGCATTTTTGTAACGATAAAATACAATATAATTATTTTTTAGAAAAATAAATATATAAAGACCATCTATATGCAATATAGGAAAATCGTAAAATACAACGAATATCGAATAATGGCGAAATACGCGAAATAAAACTTCGTATTTCAGATTTATTGATTAAATAATTCAAACTTGTTGTTTGATTAGCAGCTACTTGAAGAGTACACGTAACTTGTTATATATTGTCAAACACTACGAGCTCGAAAATGATATTAGTTTTTTTTTTCATTTTGACTCTTTAACTTTCACCACCAGGATTACCGGGAAATCAATAAAGTTTAGGTACGTGCTCTACAGCGAATATCTGGTTATACAATAATATGTGAGTTACTACTGCGCACGTGGTAAAGGAATAAGTTCTCAGCATAATTTATTATATTATTATTATTATTATTATTATTATTATTATTATCAATGTAATTTTTCGATTAGTGTGTGGAAAACAATATCGTGACTTTTCTACAATCATAATTGGTTATAGAAAGTGCGGGAACCATAATTATGTCGAAATACGTTATTTTTTTTTTAAGTGATCGAATTTAAAAAAAAGATCTCAAGTCCTAAAAAACAAACAAGATATCGGGGATGGAACATTATTTTCTCGCTCGGACCGACCTATATTGTTGGAGAAAAGTGCTTTTGAAAATATTGTGGAAAGACTCCATTAATAATGTGGTGATAAGGTCGAAATAGTTTAATAATAGACGTTGTTATATAATATAAATGAATGTGTGTGTGTGTGTCAAGGTAGAAAATTAACTAAACTATTCGGAAAATAAGAAGAATGAGTATTTTGTTGTACATAATTGATAGGTGCTTGTCTAGCAAAAATGGAAAAAAGAAAATAGTATAGAAAGCTAAAGAATTAGAAAGGGATATAAAACGTTATTTTCACTATATATATATTATGTGTGTACACACGTGCGCGTGGGAAAGATTTAGCGGTTGTTCACTAGATGATAAATGAGTTGAAGAGCTGAGATAATGAAAAGGCCAGTGTTCGCGAAAGAGTCGAGTGGGAGACAGGGGAAAATAAACGAAATGTTTTTAATAGACAAAAAAAAATATATAGTAAAAAGAATTCGTTCTGTTGTCATGTTGTTGGAACGGAATTGTATTTTAATTAGCTGGTAAAATACTTAAAACAAAACTATCAATAATACAAGATATAAAGGAGGACGTCTATTCGGAGTTTATGAAAAACAGTTTTTCAAACATTTTGCTCGATTACTGGCTAAATATAGCATTTCGAAAGTGTAAGAAACGTGTAGGTTTTTTGTTTTTATAAATAATTTAATTAATTGGAAATTTAGAGAATTAAAAACTTGGGGCGAATTGGAAGAATGTAGGTTTTTTTAATTTAAATTCATAACGACGAAAATTTAATACCTGAAATACAAAATTTCGACATATTAATACTATTTAGATAATTTCGAAAATATTTATAGTCTAATTTTTGTTTCAAATGTATTGAGTATGTGTTGTGATTTCGATGAAAATAGTATATTTAAGAGTAACGTCTTTAATTATATTTTTTCATTAAAATATATATAAATTTAAATATATACATTTAGGATCTAAAAATTTAATTCGAAGAAAATTTATGAACTAAAATTAAATAATAATAATAATAATAATAATAATAATAATAATAATAATAATAATAATAATAATAATAATAATAATAATAATAATAATAATTAGTAAAACGGTCAATTTAAGGAATATTATTTATCCATTGTTATGTGCTTCACAGAATTCAAAACGGCGCCCGAAAATAAAAATTATATAAGTATAAAGATAAATACGTCCCTGAAGATTAAATAACTGTTTCGCATAGATATTTTCAAGGTGAATAGGCGAATTTCAAGAATTTTACTATATTTTCATTTTGAAAACGTTCGTTTATATTCTATTCGATAACAGTACTTGTTTGTATTAAGTTTACCTGTTCTACGAGATTGAAATTTAATGTATACAGTTGTAGACCTGAAAGAAAAAAACAACAATTCATATTATACGTTTTCGTTGTTCTATAATTAATCAAATCTCGATTTACACATTTCCGATATTATTACGTCTCCCAAAAATTTAACACAATATTATTAGTTCAAAGTAATTTTAATAAAAATCCATCCGAACAATATTATCGCGGGTTATTTCGATTTCGTATAAAATGTTGTAACATTTTAAACGGTTCAATGGCGCACATTTTATCAATTTTCTTTTTTACAGTTGAAACCGAATCCCGTTTGTCACGTTTTACGAAATGTGATCTACAAAAGAAGGTAATTTTCATTTTCAATTTATAATCAGCTCAAAAGATAATCGTCGAGTATGACACACAGGCGTATTTATCGGGAATGAACCACTCCTCGAGGTCTTACTGCGTCCAATTTTTCTTTTTATTGTTTCTAACATTAAAAAACGACGCGCGCTGACGGGTTGAAATATAAACGAGAAACACGAAGACGCATGCATTTTACGGAAGAAAATTGTTTTTTTTTTTTGTTAGAAAAAAAGTCTTTTGTTCATTTCGTTTCTCCTAGGTTTTCCGGTTATAGATTTCCATTATCATACTTTCGCCTTCGCGTGAAAAACTCGGACAATTTCGCACGTAGGCGCGTTATTATTTTCGACGGATTTTCAATATAGTGTATATTTAATCATAATTTCTAATTCGGAAACGAACATTGAAATCGCATTTTGAAATCGGGTGTAATTGTATTGAAGGAGTGTGTTTCAATTTTTTTTTTTTTTATTAATAAAATACACGCGATTATTTCCGCGCAAAATTCGTATATAATATAAATTAACAATATTACGGATAAGGCGTATTTAATGAACTTTGGAAGATCACGAGAAACGCGTAATCGATATTCGTTTTAAACACTTTTAAAAGACATGTTATTTATTCTCCTGATATAAAAAAAAAAAACAAAGAAAATTTAGATATGAAAATGCCATTTTTTTTTTTTTTTTTTTTATCACAGTTCATTCGATTGTTAATTATTATTTGTACTCACCCAAATCGAACGCGATGAAGGATATTATGACGTTAAACGGCGTGGATTTATTGCCGAAATCGTAGAGTATACTACCGAACGGATAGCCGACCAACACGCCTAACGCAATGCTTCCCATGACCAGGCCCATCACTTTGCTGCGCTTCGAATCGGTCGCGTATTTTTGTTCGGAAATCAAGCACATGCCTGGAATTGAACGTTTTACACGCTTAAATAACCACAATCAGTATAAAAACGTAATTTGATTTTCGTTTGAGCACGCGAATTTCACCAATAGCACCTACCGGATACACTGATTAACGCCGAGGCTGTGCCTTGGAGACTTCTGGCGACCAGTAACGAAACGTACGTCTCTCCGTACGCAAACACTGAAACGAAATTCGATAAATATGCTTGTTAATTGCTATACTTACATGCGATGGAAGTCAACGTACGTAGATATTCGAATGCACGTGCGTATAAATATTAATAATAAACGAAAAACGTGTGTTGTAGACACGTAAAATAATTTGAAGAAAAATTAACGTCCCGTAGCTTAATTAGATGAAATCTGACGTTAGAACTCGTCGTTAATGTTCAATCTTAAATATTACAAAATTGAACAGTTTATTTAAATATACTGCGAATATTGGCAAACCTGTAGGTCAAAACAGAAAAAAAAGATAGTTTTTTTTTTGCTTTTTAGTCAATTAAAAATTGGAATACATAAATATTGTTTGAGCATTGTATGGTTCAATGGACGACGTTACATATACGGCGATAAGCGTAGACAATTTCTAGTACAGCTGCGTGTAGTGGTTTCACTAATTTCGAGAGCACATGAGCTGTGACATAAATTGTTATTATTAATTTAGGGTTGTATGCATCTGATTTTTTTTTTTTCATAGTTTCAAGATGGACTATTTAATGAAATGTTTGGTATTCTTCAGAATGTGTGAAATATGAACACTAGTATGAAATTCAAATGTGAAAACTGTTGAAAAAATGGTTTGCAAGTCAAAACGTCGTTAAACATGTTCGATTATTATTTGAAAAAAAAAAATTTAATTGATTTTTTTCGTAAAATGTTGTTGACGAAAACTTAATGATATCTTAAGCACAAGATATATAATTATAATAATATTTGTACTTACACACTGATATTACGATCAAAAGTACCGATCCGAGGAATATCGGTACGTTGTATCCGACGTACGACGTCAAAATGCCCACCATAGGATTCATGAACAGTTGGACGATGGCCTTCGAAGACAACAAAAGACCAATTATCTCGTTCTCGTTTTCCACCATTTGCAATTTCGTTTTCTTCGGAGAACTAACAATTTGAAGAGTTTTCGAGAAAAAAAATAATCCTAACGATAATAGTACAACGTAACGGGTTGGTCTCAAAACGGTGGTGTATGTACCTAAGAAAGAACGGTTGGTGTAGGTCTGCTGCAGCTCTTGTTACGTTATTTACGTTAGTGGAAACATTGGCAAACCATTGCGTGTAGAAATGTTCAGGAATGATCGGCACTGTGTATTAAATAAATAAAAGAAAACCGTGTTTGAATGCGAAATCGGTATAATTTCGAAAAACAAATACAGAGTATCGTGAAAAATAATTTCGTTTAAATGTTCCACACGTTAAAACAAGACGTATTTTTCTTGTATTTTTTTCTTCTTCTAAAAATCAGCGTGTTATTTCAAATTATAAAATTATTACAAAAATATAGAATTTTCATCGAGAATGTGGCCGAAAAGAGGAAAAACAAATTGACATTTGCTGTTGAAAACGTTTGTTTTGTTTTAAAAATATATTTAATTTTTAATTAATAATTTTTGTTTTAATAGCGAATTATTTATTTATCTCTACGCGTATAAGAAATGCGTATTTTATTTTTGTTTCATAAAAATGAAAAACCGAAAGAGTTTAAAGTATTAAAATTTAAAAAATTTAAATTGACAATATTAAATATACGCGAAGTTTAGCGAAAAAAAGTCGCAGAAATAAAAGTAATAATACAAAGACGAAAAAATATAAAATATTTACTTTTACTACAATTTTTTATATTATACGTGTTAAATTATCCCAGCATCAGTAAATATAAAACAACGAAAATTATTGTTATAACGGACATTATTATAAATTTATTAATATTGTATAATCACAGGTAATGAAGTCGAAGTAACGTACTAGTTATTTTTATAACTCTTTAATAACTACACATATAAGTAATAACATATTTTACAAAGCAAATTTTTTAGGATAAAACGGCGGAGGGGTTTTTTTTTTTTAATAAGCAGTTATATAATATACATTTAATATACGTTATAATTTAATATACGTAAAAAATATAATTTTTTGCACGGATTAAGAAAAATTTAACTATATTTTGTCAAAATTGAATTTATTTGATTTTTTTTTTTTTTGTATTTATTACGTAAAAGTATCGAATATCTTTTTATATTAATATTGTATTTGAATACATATTTTTTATTTTTGTATTCACGTGTAAACACGTTCTTTGTAATTATGAAATCGTTATGCGTGTCAATTGTCAAGAGTTCTGATGAAAATATAATCCAAATACAAACTTTGTACTTTAATACTTATATTGTATTTGAATGCATTTAAACACGTGTATACGCGCGTGCACGAAACACAATATTGTAAATGTAACGTTTGTTGTTGAACAGAAACGTTAATCATTGATGAAAATATGTGTCGCCATTATCTCACCAACGACGGTCAACAGTACATTGTCCAAAAACATCGATAAGTAGACGACAGTGATCACACTCAAACCGTTTTCCATAGATTGCGATAGAAACGACCTAAATTAATTAAATAAATATAGCAACGTTATCTATTTATTTCAGTTTTTTTTTCTTACACATCCTTTTTTTTTTTTTTTTTTGTTCTTTTATTTATTTAATTTTTATTATTTTATTGTAAAATGCTAACAGTGACAATATCAAAAATATGCTTTTGATGCACGTGTATTATGATTTCGTTTAGAATTCGATCGATTTGAACCGAACGTGTTCCGAATAAAAATTTAAGTTGGAGATAAAATCTGAATTCGACGATTACGTTATAAGAGTGCCGCGACTCTGGATAATTTACGAACACTATAATTCCACGTGAAAATTCCCGGAATTTAAACCGATTCAATTTAATAAAATATTTTACATTTACAAAAAGAAAATAAAGAATTCCATATGAATCTAATATTCGATGTTTGTCATAAAATCGGCGGCTTAGACAATATGTATACGTCAAGTCATTATCAAAGTGTTGTGCAAACGACGATTGTTTTTAATATGTTATGTATTTTAAAAGAGGAAAAATTAATAATAACAATAATAAGGATAAAATAATCGAAATTGAATGCTTCGATTATTATTATTAATAATTTAAATATTTATTATTACGTTCCTAATAAATTAATATGTGTCGAAAAGGAAAAACTGTTATAAATTGACGTTTGATTTTAGAGCATAAAATTATTGTTAAGTACATGATATATATATATATATATAAAGAGTTTAACTTATAGTATTTTTTGTTTTGATCTTGTCGTGTAACGAAATAAAATCAACACTATACTTACATTCGGACAAGGTGTTCGGACGTCGGCGGTCGGACGACATGTAAATGCGTTGTTCGTTCTATTATGGGTTAACAGTGTTTGTGGCGTCCTCGTTTACGGGGAGTTACTGGAAAAAAAATAAAATGGAAAATTGTTTCCTGTCCACTGGACAAGACTTGCGCGTCGTCGTGGCAACAGTCAAAACGTTATCATTACACGCGCTCACACGCTGTGCAAAAGGCATTATTTTTATTTTCCCCTTTATCTATTGCCGACACCGATGGGTTTTGAATTTATATTATATAATATTATATTATATATATATATTGTGTTTGTTCGAAAGTGAGAAAGGATTGTTTGTAAGAATATAAAAACACTTCACGTGTTATAAATATTATGTCGGATACGTCGTAATATTACGTTTAGTGATCTCTGAACTTATTATTATTATTTTTATATATATATTTTTTCTCGTCGTTATCTAAATGCGTACAACAGTTCACACATTTGGATAATCAATTGTTTTATTTTTTGTTTACACGCGTGTTATATGTATATATTTATATATTATATACTCGTCTGAATATATTGTCGTCGTATATTTTTTCCTATAGGCCTTTGCACGACGACGACGAATCATTATTTGTTTATTCGTCATTATTTGTCATACCACTACTCGGGGGGATTACTGTTATTGTTTTGCGTCTTAATTATTTTAGTCCTCACGCACGGATTAACGCGGTACGGGCGTAGTTTTTTTTTATATTCGCGTTTTTGAAAAAAAAAAAAAATATATATATATATATATTTTTACGTAGTTTACCGTACACGCCGATCGGCGTATTCGATTTGAAAATATTACAAAATGTCAAGAAGTAACCAATATTACGACTATTTGTTTAAGTACATCGTGGTGGGAGACGTAGGTAAGTCACTGTATGTATTCTAATTTTCAAACAACATCGACGTTAATAAAAATCGTTGATATTGACGAATTGAAATTAAAAAAAATGTTTCGCGATTAAAATTTAAATGAAAACAAAAAAAAAAAAAATTAATTCATCGTCACTTAAATAAAATCAAACGGATTTGAACCGAATCGATTAATCGCAATAATTCATGTCAATAATTTTACAACTATATTTATGTTTAAAAACTATACGAAAAAATGAACTTATTAGTTATAAATTATAATATCATAATAGTCACTATTTTCGAAATATATATGAAAAAAAAACATTCTTCATTCAATTTATTTTTAAACCGTTGAATCTATTAATAAAATGTACGTTTTTAATATAATCATAATATGTATAATTAATTTAATGTTTTTATTTTCGTTATAACTCCGTTTAAATATAAACGTTTTGGTTGCCGATCAGTAACTACATATTGCGTATTTATACAGGCGTGGGCAAGACGTGCATTACGAGACAATTTTTATACCACGAGTTTGATACTAAAGAGCTGTCGACAATTGGTAATATTTGACCGAATTTATCACATTATTTTATCTATTAAATAACGTTTCTCAACAATCTTAATGTATAATATGTTATATCAAAAAATAGTTTTACGTTTACCGCGTATATTTACAACTAATTTAAGATTAAACATAAAAATCGATTTAAGTGATTTCTTTTTTTATATTATTTTCTAGTCAATCGTCTTACATAAATACACAAAAAAGAACTCTATAGGCACACGAATACGTGCATATATTTTTAGAAATCAAACGAATAATTCCCGTCGATTTAAAAATTATTTTTGTTTCAACACACACACAGGCGTGGACTATGGACACAAAACACTATCGCTCTACGGTAGAAAAATCAAAATAGCTGTCTGGGATACAGCCGGACAAGAAGTGTTCAAGTCCATAGCTAGATCGTATTATTCGGGAGCCGCGGCTTGCGTGCTGGTCTACAACATAACCAACCACGATTCGTTCCTGCACGTCAGCGAATGGCTTAGAGAGGCTCGATTACATTCCGGTTCAAGAATGTTGTTCGCGTTGGTGGGCAACAAAACGTAAATGAAATAAGTATACACAGTAAATAAATAAAACTATTTATATACCTTGATCACGGGTAAATCATTTGTTGTGACTAGTAAACAATCTCACCCCATGTCCGCATAATCAGAGTCCTTAGTAGCGTGGAGAATACGAAAAATCATTAGGAGCGACCATTTGTATTCATGTACACGACGCGCCCGTCAGTCGGTACAACGATTTTCATTCATGTTTTTAAAAAGGCAAAACAGTTAGAATACGTCGAGAAAACCACTTTCTAAGGAAAGTAAATCTCTATCGATTAAAAAAAGTAAAATACTTCTCTGTGAAATAAGTAACCGTTAAATAAAATACAAAATATTGGTGCAATCGTTCAAATTTCTTTTGTCGCCTTCAAAATAGATCTAATTTGACATTATATACGTATATGCCGTCGATCAGTACAGTCGTTAAAACGCTTTATATTTAAAGTAAACTATTTTTTATTGCTTCAATGTAGTCTCAAAACGTGTGCCACGAAGTGAATCTGCAGAACAAGAAAAAAAATCACGCGGAGTCAAACATATGGCAAATACGGTACTTGGTTGATGAATGCATCCAAATCGGCTTGTTGAAGCATATCTTTAGTAAATCCTTTACGATGTTCTTTTTGAAGAAAATTCAGCTTCTTCGGCATAAGCCGTGCCGCGCGATGCGTTTGCTACACAAAACGTCAACTAAAATGGTGCGAACGGATTTGTGAGACATGTTTACACTTTGAGCCATCTTTTATAAGCTTAAATGATGATTTTCTATCACTATTGCTTTCATTTTGTCGATGTTTTCGTCAGATGAAGACGTGTTTTCGATAAAATTGACTCGCCGTAAGATTTTTTCAACATTTTTAACGATCCAGTACAAGAAATTCGTTTAACAAATCAAAACATGAGGCAAACTCCTCCTTGTTTTAACATTTTAAAAATCGTAGAGTACACTTGAGCTTGAATATCAATACTAACATCTGTAAACGAACTATTTCACAGATAAAATCAAATGTCTACTTGATAATTAGGTGTATCATTACCGACTTAATGGCGAAATATATTTGTTTTCATATTTTTTACAATTTTTTTTAATTCTCGGTGTTGAATTCATTGATTTTTTTAATTGATTCATTGATGTTGTTAATTTTTTGAGTAACGATCAGTGTAAGTTTTTGACGATAATTTATTGAGTATAAATGTGTTAGAAATTTTATTCATAACACATTGGTAATTGAATTATATTCATACGGATTCATATTTTCTAAATAAAAAATAAATATATAGAAAATATCCTATATCGAGCTCAGAGCCTAGAACATTGACTCTAAAATGATTTATTGATCGTCAGACGTTGTATTTTGTGAAAACTTAATAATGTTTCATACGATCATTAATCACACAAAAACCCAACAATCACCCACTAAAAAAACCAGAGGCCATCGCCTTACGAATACTCCTTTCACCATATCGCTGTACTCCCGTACACGTTCAGATCGTGCCGTAAATTATGTGTTTATACATTATATGTTTTTTATTCGTTTTTCTCAGCGATTTAGAAATCAACAGACAAGTCGAGCACATCGAAGGCGAACGTTTTTCGTGCAAAAACAGTTTGTTGTTTTTCGAAACTTCCGCCAAAACGGCAAGTAACGTGTCCGAAGTTTTCGAAGAGCTGGCCAAACATTTGTACAGGAAGGTGTTGAGCGGCGAAATCGACGTCAACCGACCGGTACGAAATTATTCGTTCATTTCCACGAGTAGTTAATTGTAAATTATTTCATGATACGTCCCCTGTGGATGGTACTTTCGAGGTCGTCTATTTATCACAATTAACTGCGTCATAACGATACGCTTTATACATGGTTAGTTTTTACTTTTCCAAACATTTTCAATTCTGGTCACACCGAGAACCGAAGTTATAATTATAATTATAATAATCCGAAGACCTAAAAAAAATTTTTTTATATTTATATCGTTTTTAATGAAAATATATATTATTCTGGATTTGTTATTCGAAGCTATGGTCGACGACGATCACAATGTCCATGTTTTCTTTGTACACCGTTCCTTGAACGTATTTTCAACACAAACGCAAAGCATTTATCATTATATTTGTATTAAAGAATAAATTGATTTTTAAAAAAAAAAAAAAGAACCAAAATTCTTATTGCTAATTTCTATATGTACGTTGATTGCAGATATCAGGAGTTAAACTCGGTCGCAAACTTAGCAAGTCGGAAGTCGTTAAAAATCACGCGAGCGATTGCTGTACATTTATATAAAACGTCAAGTATATAACATAAAATCAGTGTTTGTCAAATGTTATTATGGTTTAAACCGTTATATTATTGACTTTTAACTTTTACATACAATATTTTTCATTTTGTCCATTTTTGAATCCCTTTGGCGTGTAAAAGATAACGTTTTGTATTCCATTAAACTAATTACACTTTTAGCACAATTATACCGTGACGGAAATATGGCTGATTTAGAACGGATAATGAAAATACGAGCACATAATTTACCGCAGTGTTTAATTTGTTTATATACTTATATATTTAACCTATAAGTAAGGTCAAATTTTTGTTTTAATCTTTCGATTTAAAAATTGAATTCGTCTTATGTACACTTTTAAAAGAACGAATGTAAAACATATTTTTTGATAGAATACGGCTGTTCGAGGGATTACTTTTTTTTTTTAAATTTAATAAAACACGAAGTTTGTACGAAACGAGAGAGTTATAATTCCGATACACGGTAAAATTAATTGGGTACAATAATGTTTTTTTTAGGTAAAATAGCTCTTAGTCTCTCATTATGTCGACTATGTTATGTTATTTTTTTTATTTACGATTTTGCCGAATGATAAATATATGTTTTGTGTAATGTTTTTCTATTTTTCTATTTTTTTTACATTTTCGGAACACAAAAATAGTCATGATTGTTTTCAAATATTACGGATTATGATGTTTGATAAAAATAAAAAATAAAAAAATATTCCTATTAAATAGCCGTTAAACTAAACAATTTGCTTACGACACTATACTTAAAATAGCAAGAGATCAATTTTAATGTTATGTGAGTATACCTATACATATTTTAATATATAAATATTTGATAATATATTTTTATTTGTAGTCGACGTTTTACCGGAATTTATATTATAATAGGTTTTTATTCCTTTTAAACTTATACATTTAAATGAGATGTATAATTTCATGTCAACGAAAATTTGCCAGACAAAAATTTATTGTTGTTTATTTATTATACATGCAAATATTTAAAGATATTTAAGAAAAAAATCAGGTTGTATAATTTTTTTTACATAACGAAAAAATCTAAAGACTTCAAAATAAACGTGGGGTTTTTTCAATGTGCTTAGATAAAAATTGTTTGAAAAGTGAATGTTTTCGACCTCAAACATAAAAGCGTATTGAATAAAATTACAGGTTATAAAAAAAATATTCTTACATATAAATTATAATGTGTTCGCATAATATACACTTTTCGGATAAAATATCGTTTTACAACGATAAAATATAAATTATGCGTTATGTAATTTGATTAGGTGTGTAACGATAATATTGAATTGTTAAATCTTATATTATTTTTATATTTTTTTGAAATACTATTTTTAATTGACTTCATAAAGGTTAGTAAATATACTCTAACCTTTATTTTATGTTTATATTTTTATACTAGGCACGTCGATTTGTTTTTCAAAAGTCACAATTCATATAAATGACAATTTTAATTTTTTGTTACGCGCGATCTTTCGGTTTTTGTTATGATTGTTAGGACGTTAATAACTCGATGTTCTTTGTTTTCAAATGCCTAATAAGATTCAATAGCGAGTCTAAAATTTGAATTTGTCATTTTTCATAAAGAATAAAAAATATTTGAATACATTTTATTACGTGTTGAAAATACGATTTACCTTAGTACTTAATTTAGTATTTGAAAATTTAAAGGTTTTCAATCGAAGAACTTATTAGCGGGTGTTACGTATCACAATAACCTGACTCTCTTTTCAGTAACACGTCACTGGTATTATGTTGTCAATAATGTGTATTCTTTGCAATGTACTTTTCATTTATTCGAAATTTATTTAAAAGATATTGATTATTATTTTTAAAAAGTAAAGCTTTTCTTCTTCTTCTTCTTCTTCTTCTTCTTCTTCTTCTTCTTATTATTATTATTATTATTATTATAATTGATTTTAATAAGTTTTGATTCAGACGAAATGTAAAATGAGACGGTGCCTTTTGTTCACTTAAAACGAAAAATTAAATGATTAAAATATAAGCAATCGTTATGGATTTGAACATGTGACCAATATTTGAGTATTATACCGAACTAGGAAAATACATATTTATATTTATTGAAGCTAAAAAAAAAAAATTATCGGGCGCAACGTTTAAACGTTTTAAATCGTAGTGTAATGTTGTTTAAATATTATATTATTTTGATATTTATGTACTCGTTTACATAACATATTATATATATAATTTGGGAGTACATTTTAAAGTCGTATACGTTGTAATGCATTATTAATAGAAATACGTTGTTTCCACGTGAGATTAATTAAACGTTATAATGTGTGTTATTACGAGAACGGAACGCGCACAGAAAGGATTACGATGTTCTTTTCAGTATTGCAGGAGGTGGTTGTAAAATATATGAATAGATGGTGTTGTGTGTTATTTCAGGAGTAACTTTCAAAACGGATAAAATGTTCGATACGCTGATATTATGTAAAGGACAGCGTGTTTATTTATATTATATATAAATTTTTTTTTAACGATCACCGCGTATCGTGGCCATACATTTTTTTTTCTTTTTTTAGTTTCTAATAAAAACTAACTGGGACCATAATTATTTATATTAAAAACGCGTCCGCGTGTAGTTATTCGGCTTAAAAATATACATATTCGTTCGATATTTGAATATTGGGTGGATAAAAAGCAATAAAGTTTCCCCCCTCGCCGCTGACAGTCCTAGATTAGCAGTATATTACACGATTTCTGTCTGTTAAATGTTCTGACAGTGTGTTACCTTGTTGTTGAAAAAATACGTTTTATGGTCTCATCATCCTTCATCAGTAAAACGAGTACATAAAACCAATTTTTTCATTCGTACACCATACTATACGTAATGAAGTCAGAGAATATTATGGGCCGTTTTCTAGGTCATTCGATGAATACTATATGTTTTTACACATTAGATACGTGGTTTAAATGTCAATTTCGAATACGGATTTCTGAAAACGCAATAAAAAAAAAAAAGAAAAGTGATTTTATGTACATTTTTATATTATTTACAATTCTGCGCGTCGTACGTAATATTAAAAATATAAGAGAATATTTTAGGCCAATTGATGAATACAATTCAAAGGGCTGATTTAATGTACGAAATTCTCTAAACGAAATACACACACAAAAAACGTTATTCCCGTGTCGTGTAACATGCTGTATAGCCAGTCACAGTTTTTATCTCGTCCATAATTTTTGTTTCGATAAAAAATATGAAAAATAAATATTGTTTTACGTTTAACAGAAGAAAAAATGCATAACAACGTTGGAAAATAATAGAATAATAAATAAGTAATAAGAAACGCCGATAAATAAATTATTGTTTAACAGCTGTTTTTTTAATTGAAATTTCCGTAATGGAATATTATTACGATGAACTACTATAACGTTCAACTCGTAAAATTATTGCCATATAGACATCATAAAAAAAATCGATCGATCGTTAAACGATACACAATTTGGGTTATATTTACACAAACATTTGATGTACGAGTATAGAAGTATTAAAATTTGGAAAAATATCAGTGCAGAAGTATTTGAACTTTCGAGCAAACTGTAACGATCTGAAGATATTTATGGTAGAAAAAAAATGTCCAAAATTAATGACGCGTTGTATTCTTTGAAAAGTTTTAAAACCTTTAACTACTGTCGTGTAAATTTATAACATAGTTACCCGCGACGTGCGGTGTACTCAGGTCGCATATATTTATGTGTAGCGTAAAGAAAAATATACAGGAATTATTATGATCAAACAAATTTCGAATACTTTTTATTTGACATACTTTTAACAAAGACAATAGAAATTTTAGCAAAAAAAAAAAAAGTACTTTTATTAATTTATATAAAGAAAACGATAAACAAAAATTGTATTTAAATTTTTTTGCTTCTAAGAACAATAAAGAAATATTATCGTTACTCTTATTCAATGTAAACATGAATTGTTTTCTTTTTTACTTTGTATTTGAATGATATAATTTGGAAAATATTTGAAACAAATATTTTGTTTTTTTTTGTAATTTCTATAAATTGTGTAAACATATTTTATACGATAAAAATTCAATAACGAGTATTACTCTGTTTACTTAAAGCTAGGTAGATGCGTAAACGGTCACGCATCAATTCGTTGTTTTGAATTTTGCCTTTGTTTAATTTTTTTTGTTTTATTTACTGATATTGACCGTTTTTAACAAAAACCCAATAATAACTACATAAACATTATTTTGTTTCAATTTTTTTTTAATTATTTACTAAAACTGATGATTACTATTTATCAGTAAGCTTATAGAAATAAACAAAAAGAATTGTATACTTTTCTTAGTTACATTCAAACGTTTTAATATGAATTGAGTTTCTACGCCAAAAAATAAGTAAAAAACGAAAAAAAAATTGTTAGTAAAAATTCTCAAATGGAAAAAACGATGGAAATGAATGGTATTCGATTTTCAGTATAAAACGTCGTTGGAAAAAAAACTCACTCACATACTCGTACATTTTGAATCAATATAGTGAAATATCGGGGTATAGAAATATATATATATATTTTTTGTTAATTCTTCAATGTATTCGTAACCCATTATTATATATCTATTTGAGTAATCAAATATATTTTATTTTCAATATATTGTAATACAATTTGTTTAAATTAACGACAAGAGATGGTAAAAGCAAACTGAACATATAAGTTAATATTAAAAAAAAAAAATATTTTATAATTCTAATTCGGTGCTTCCGACACTGAACCGTGCTGCAAATGTATGATCGTACCGACGGAAAGTAAACGGTTCAGACAAAACGTTTGAGTACTATGTTTAGTTTAGAGCAGATTATACACGATGTTCAAGGACCCCCTTGAAAATGGAGTCAACTCCCTATACCAAATGAAATATCCACATCGAAGAATAATTACATTATTGTTTGACGGGCGTAATTTTTAAGATTTCTTTGATTTAGAATATTTATTAAACGAATTCATATCGAACGAAAAATTGGTATTATATGAATATAAAAAAAAATAATAAGAAAAAAACAATCAATTATAAAGAAAATACAATATAGAAAAGAAAAGACAAAACAATTAATATTTTTATTGAAATTATTACCCTACGAAATATACGTATATACATAATATATACGCGTGTATACATGGTGTCCCACGGTGTTTGAACATTTTTTTTTTTTTTTTGCACTAGAATAATTGAGTCTCTATAGTTTTTGTAAAATCGTTTAAGCACCGCGGGATGCCTTATGTTTACAACTCATAGAAAAAGAGTAAACACTTTGGTGTACAATAGTGTTTTAATAAATTCTTTAAAATTACGGTATTTTCTCGATATATTAATATTAGTGTCACGGTTTCGCGTCTTCGGAAAGAAAACGTTTTAATTGTGTATCAAAATTACGAAGAATATGAAAAAAACATCATGAATTATTGTAAAAGCTTGATGTGAAACCCTATTTTTTCTTCCAATCGTCTCTCTTAAATCATAATATTTTATTGGTCGGAGGTTTGGAAATGATACCGGAGCAATAACAGTAAAATGTTACGATTTTTCTTCTGTTTTTGTTTAATTCATATGAATGTAAAAAGGTAAAAAATATAAAGTAAAAAAGTAGCCGTTTATTTCGACCGGTCATCATTCTATTACGATTCGCCAATTCAGCTCAAAAAGTTATCTATTTACGCATCTGCACAATTAATATTTTAAAAAATCGTTTTTTTTTTTCCAAATGTTTTGCAAATTAATCGGAGAGTTTCATCGTGACAAGCTAGACGGTGCGGCTTTTATGACATTCCGGAAATCGTGTTTACGTTCGTTGTGAATAATATTATATCAAATTGTAGGCTTTAAAAATTAAATTAAAACGATTTTGAAATTGTGATATCAATAATTGTTCGAGAAATAAGTCTCACGTGTAAAAATGTTATATATATAAAAAAAAAAAAAATGGTAACACCCGGGTAGGTAACAAGAGTTTTTGGTCATGTGTTTCGCTAGAATGGAACTCGTTGCTTAACGCTATTCGGCACCACTTTCCGGTGTTAAGTAAGCGCTTTCAAATTGCGGAATCGTGGTCGAAAAAGGCTGAAAATATTTTTGGCCGGAAAATAGAAAAGTACTTATAATTATTTGTAACGTTCGTTTATAGAACAGGGTTTGCTTGAATAATGTCACTGCAAGTGTCGTGGGTCAGTGGTAAGGCAGTTTACGATATTTTTACTTTGACCGCTTAAATCGGTCACAAAACGTCCCTAAATCAAACGGAAGACAATACGTATACGATGTTTTACGTTTAATTCGCAGTGTTTATAACGATACTGTCACCGGGCCAGTCCGTAGTGAGTTGGGTTACGCGGTAACTGATTTAGAAGCGGATCGGAGAATGGTGTTCGGTCGTTTCGCCGAAACGGAAAAACTAGTCGTCCGGTCCGACACGAGTCACGGATAGGAGTGTTTTCGATTTACGACCCGATGGCGGGAATGATATTGGCGAGAAAGATACGAGCGTCGCAGACACGACACCACGAATTACGAATACGTTTTCCTTTACCTTAACGTCAAACGGATGCATTTCGGTTATAATTTGACATTTCGCCCCGTTTATACCGTATATCATTACTTTTCGGTCGTTCATGTACGTTACGGCCGTATTTGTGGACTACGAGTACTTACAGTAAGACAAGCGATTGCTTGTGGTCAAAAATCAGTTTGTTCGAAAATCTAATAAACTGCAGGATTGAAAAGTATCGATAACACGCATAAAGGAATCAATATTATATATTATAAGGAAATAAAACATCGTGTATCATAATAACATTACTGAAAAACTTTTATTTTAATTAATTGACACATAACACGAGACGACTAGCAACGTTGTCGTCCGTATCGAGAGTGACTGATATACAATTTATATTAAGTGCTGGCAACTGCCAATTCTTATCTCACAATGTTTATCATTTAATTTGAACCTTACATTCGGCCCAAAAAAAATTACATTCTGCTCAAACAATAAATTACAAATAAATAATATTATCATACAAAATTTTTTATAATTACTTCTAATCGGCCCTAAAAAATTTAAATATCTAAAATAAATATCAAAAAGAATTCTCTTCTATAAAAACAAAGCACAAAAAAATTTTTAAATGTAATAATTAAATAAAGAAGTATAAACTATGACAAAAATGCGTGTACCATGATTACATAATATAATCGTTAGACCATATGGGTGGTCTACGCTTACGTCCGGTTTGAATAGTGTTCTCAACTGTATCTTGTATCCTGGTTGGTGATGTTGGTTTACTTGTGTTATCTTCAAATGATAATTCTCCTGGATCATCCAAATTTGGTCTGGTTTGGACTGGTTTAAGATCTTGAACATGTACAACTCTTGAATTACTTCCATATGATGAATTATCGTCGGCCCTGATGATTTTATAACAGGCTTTTCCTACTGGTCGCTCAATTATAAATGGACCTTTAAACTTAGGTGTAAGTTTGGTGTCGTTTGTCTTCGGCCAATTATACCATACTGCTTGACCGGGAAGAAAATTATGTGAACTTCTATGTTTATCAAACCGTTTTTTGTTTTCTTCGTGTTTAAGTTTTAAGTTAATTATGGCAACGTTTCTGGCTTTTGCAAGTTGTTCGATTTGTTCCAATCTGGTTAGCTCTGGCTGTAGCGATTCTAGAGACATGTCTAATAATGAAATTTTAGGTTCATAACCGTGTAATAAAAAGAAAGGTGAGAACTTTGTGGTACTTTGTTGAGCTGTATTTATAGCTAAAATTAGGTTAGGTAACTTCACATCCCAATCATCTGGGTGTTCTAAAGAAAATTTGGATAGAACTGAAATTAATGTAGAATTTGCACGTTCTATTAATCCGTTGGCTTGAGGTGTATATGGTGGACACGGAGAATGTTGTATTCCATATTTTTCTAGGAAAGAACGGAGCTTAAAACTTATAAAGGATGAACCATTATCGGTTATATATATGAGAGGTAGTCCATAGTGGTTTATGATGTCGTTTTCAATAGTATAAATAATGTCGTCTGTAGCAGTAGTACATGTCGGTCTGGCTAAAATAAATCTGGTTGCATGACAAATGTGGGCTAGTATGTAGCAATTACCTGCTTTAGTTGTTGGTAATGCTAGATGATCTGCAGAAATTATTTCAAACGGGATTTCAGGTATTGGTCTATCGCCTAACATACCATATGCTGTCGTCGTTCTTCTATTAACTTGTTGGCAAATGACACATCCACGAACATATGATGAACAGTCTTGTCTCATGGAACTCCACCAATAACGTATTCGAATTCTGGCCAATGTCTTCTTAATATCAAAATGACCTGTTTCATCATGACAATATTTTAAAACTATGTTACGATAAGAAAAAGGAATAACGATTTTGGATGTTTTTTGTCCCGCTTCTAGAAAGGTATGCACAAGAATATTATTTTCATAGTTGTAAACTTGTTTAATTTGTAAAATATGAGGATTACTTTCCGTACTTTCAAGTTTCTTTATAATTTGCTGACAATAAGAGTCTCCTTTTTGTGCTAAACTTAGTTTCTCATTTTCTGATCTGATTACTGCCAAACAAACTTGATTTTCGTTATCAATAGGTTGAGGATATCTTGAGAGATGATCTGCAATATTATTGTCTTTCCCTGCTCTGTAGATTGGTTCAAAGTCAAAAGCGGCCAAATCAACAACATACCTAGCAAACTTGCGGTTAAGCTTAGCCTTGTTTACAATATATGCAGTGGAGTAATTATCAGTTAATAATTTAAAAGATTTACCAACAAGGTATAAGCGGAATTTTTCAGTTATTGCCCAGTGTACTGCCGTTACTTCCAATTCGTTGCTATGATAACGTTTTTCGGGATCTTTTAAGGTTCTACTTGCATATTCGATAATACAAGTGGAACCATCATGAACTTGTGAGAGACACGCACCTAATCCTTGATAACTTGCATCTGTTTCCACTGTTGTTGGTGCGTTTTGACGAAAAGTTGCAAGAACTGGGTTTGAAGTTAATGCTGATTTCAATTTAATAAAAGCTTGATGTTCGTCATCTGATAAATTAATTTTATAGTTGGATGATTTATTACTTGAGACTGATTTGTTTTTTAAAATATTCGTTAAAGGTTTTGCAATAAATGCAAAATTTTTTATATATCTTCTTAAGGCATTGGCAAAACCTAAAAAACTTCGCAGTTCATAAAGCGAGTTCAGGGTCTTATACCTTGTTACTGCTAGAGCACGATTTGGATCTGGTCTGCTTCCATTTTCATCAAGTATTCTTCCTAAAATTTTTACTTCCTGTACTGCAAAACTACATTTATTTTTTGTAAATTTTAAATTAAATTTTCTGGTGGCTTCAAAAAGTAAATGTAAAAAGGTCAAGTGTTCTTGAAATGAATTATGGCCTGCTGCCAAATCATCGTAATATTTCGCAAGTCCTAAATCTAGCAAATGACCGTAAGCAATGGAAATTGCTCTCGCTAAAAATGCTGGAGCATTAGTAAGTCCGAATATAACTCGACAAAATTCAATATGATGATCGGGAGTCACTGCAGCAGTTTTAAAAATATCGGTTTCTTTAATTTTGAAATTATGAAAAGCATGTTTTACATCTACAAGTGTTATAAACTTCTTTCCTGCTATTTTGTTTACCATTGGGTCCATCTGATCAATTGGGAAAGGATCTTTAATTGTGATTGGGTTAATAGTTCTTGAATAGTCAACTACTAAGCGTTTTGGAGTTGAGTCATGAAAAGGCTGGTCTACAACAAAAGCTGGTGCTCCGTAAGGTGAAGTTGATATGCGGCATACTCCCAGAGTTATCCATTTTTCCACTTGTCTTCTCATAAAATCTCTGTCGGGCTCAGTTGCTTTATACGGTTTACACTTAATAGGTTTATCATTAATTAAGGAAATTTCCATTTCAATATCAGGAAACTCACCTATTTCTGCTTCTGGAGAGGAAAATATGTCTTCATATGAGCATAACAATGATTCGAGTTCTTGAGTCTGGTTTTCATCAAGGAAAGTTTTATTTTTTACTGGAACAAAATTTTCAACTGGCGTTTTGGAAACAAGTGGGCTATTGCTGAATCTTGACTGGACAATACAACCAACAAAAGAGTTCGTAGATTTTACACAGCCGAATTCTTGAATTGACGTTGGTGTTGTAATACATATTGCACCATTAGGTTCGACAATTATCGTTGCATGGACTGCTTTTTGCCAATCACGACCTAAAATCATTGCAATGGGTAGATTATCGCATAACCCTACTTTAGGCATAACATAGTCAATATTTCCAACTTGAATACGAAGACTTATCCATCCACTTGGTGTACAGTTACCTTCAGGTGTAGCATATGATCCGTCTTGCCATGGGAATATAGTTGCATTTACCGGAACAAAGCATTTTCTAAGTAATGTTGCACATGATCCAACGTCAGGTAAAGCGTCGATGGTCAAGTTTCCATTTATTGTGGCTGGAATTTGAGACACTTTAACAAGGTCGTCTGGACATTGATCATTCTGGACACAATTAATTGTTTTCGTTACTGAAGTATCCTTTTGTTTTACATCTTTATTATAATTTTTAAAATTCGAATTCTTGTTGGTTTTTGAATCAAATTTGTTATATTCAGTTTTGGCTGAAGGTGAATTTTTACAATTATAACTGACATGTCCAACTAACTTACACTTGTAACATGTTTGTTCTTCTTCTTTGTCAACAGACGGATTGAAACGTGGAATAAATTTACTGTTTTCTTTTGGTTTGTATACTGGTTTTGGAGAAGTCTCATTGCGGTGTCTGCGTATAACATCTAATTGTACAGCATGATCTATAAGATCTTTTACAGATGAACACATTGCTGTTGTTAATGGTACTGACCACATCTGATCGGTTATACCTTGTAAAATTAAAGACACTCGGTCTGACTGCTGTAGCGTAAAAGGAGCGTTATCTATAATAGCATCCTTATCATAAATATAATCTGCAATTGATTCATTTGAGCGTAATGTACGTTTTGATTGAAATTGAATGAAATCTGAAAAGGTTAATTTAACTTTGAATCTATCTAAAATACTTTCTTTCCAAGTCTGCCATTCTTCGATTGAACGACCCGTTACTTTATGCCAGTTTAAAGCTGCTCCAAATAGTCGTGATGTCGCATTAACTAATGTAAGTGATGGAGTCCAATGTGCGTGAGCAGAGATGCGTTCTACTTCATTGATCCAGTTACTGACATTTTCAGTTTTTTTTCCAGAAAATAAGGAAATGGCTTTTGCTGTGTCATTGGTCGAAAATATTTGTACTTGGTGTTGTGTATTCGAGGATAATTTTTCAGCGATTAATTCTTGTGATTGAGATAATTGTGAAATTAGTGTCAAAACATTGTTGTTTGTTGAAGAACCGTCATATGATAATTTCATTGAAGCAATTGTACTTTGTAGCTCCTCTATTTTTCGAGCATCTTCATTGCGTTTTTCTCGGGCTTCTATGAGATTGGATTGTATACCGTCAGCGATTACCCGTTCATTATCGTTTAATAAAATATCTACAAGTTCTTCTTTCAAACCAGCATTCGGTAACATACGAAACTTTAACTCATTTCGGAGCTCTTCGATTTTTGCCGATTTTAACACGTTTTTATCGATAGAGTCAAGCGGATTCATGATCACTCAACAATTAAAAAATCGTTCGTAACGGAAAAAAAATAAAAATAAAAACCGTACTAACTTGCGTAGGTTTACCCAACAGTCAACGTCTGGAAGGTGTAAACACTAAATATCTCATATACAAACCGAAACCACCAGCGAACGTACTGAGATTTGATTTTGCGAACAATTACGTGTCTCCTATGACTGATGTTCGAAACGTTGTTACGCGACGAACTTTGTTTTGAGTTAACCTCAAACTTATAGATCGTAAAATATAATGAAAAAAAAAAAAAAACTCGTGTATTGAGAAAATGAATTTCCAAATTACGTTTTGAAACACTCACTTTAACACAAAAACATAACAAATATAAAAATCCGAGTTAATTTATCCACAGCGCCATATAAGGAAATAAAACATCGTGTATCATAATAACATTACTGAAAAACTTTTATTTTAATTAATTGACACATAACACGAGACGACTAGCAACGTTGTCGTCCGTATCGAGAGTGACTGATATACAATTTATATTAAGTGCTGGCAACTGCCAATTCTTATCTCACAATGTTTATCATTTAATTTGAACCTTACACCATCCACTCTATGGCTAGGAACGGCGGACTGCGTATACAGATTTGGAGTACGTTAAGATTTTTCATTTTTGTTTTATTGGTTTGATTTTGGTCGTGTTGACTATATTATTTTAAAGTGTGTGTTAGAAATTGAAATTTATTTAAAGTGAAATAATAATAATAATAATAATAATAATAATAATAATAATAATAATAATAATAATAGTTGTTCAGTAAATTGCTTTATATTATTATGTAATCATCGGTCTGTATTTTACACTGTAAGTACATTTTATTAAATAATTTATCTACTAATATAAATATAGTTAAGCACATTATTTTTTTTTCAGTTATAAAAACAATTTTCATTGTGTTAGTTTGGGTTTGTTTGGTCTTTTAATTCCTATATTGTTTTAATTTTGTGAGTTGAAATTTATTGGTAATATTTTAAAAATTATTTTTAATTATTTATTTTTGAGAATATTTTTAAAATTTTTATACATTGCATGTGTGAAATATACCTATTATTATAAATTACTTAAAGGCATTTTAAGTTATTAATCTTTAATATATGTAATATATCTTTAATATATATATATTTTTAGTTTCAAAGTCTACTTACAAGTTCAGTTATATTATTACTAATAATAATTGTTAATTGTATATTTTTGTTTGTGTCTCAAAATATTGCATTTTATAGTAGCCTTTTAAAATGTTTATAAATTATTATTCATAGGGTGTAAATAGTTAGGTGTTTTACTATAAAACTATTTATTTTGTTAAAAAACTTATTTATTATATAGTTTTATTAAGTTATTATGAGGTGTAGATATATTATAAGTAAATTTTCTTTAAAAAAAACATTTAAGTAGTACATTTAAATTATAGTAGTATAACATTTAAATTTATACTTTGACTTCAGAAGTTTATAAATATGTCTGTTTGAACTTTACATTTTTATATATACAACTATACAACTATACATTTTTACATTTCTTAAGTTATAAATTTATTGTATTATTAATATACAATTTAAATATCAATAAACATTGACTTTAAAATATAAGTAAACATTTATAAGAACAAAATTAAATATTATTCCAAAATTAAACCAGAGTTTATTAATAATAATACATATTTAATAAACATTAAAAATTAATGTTTATAAACATTAAAAATTAATGTTAATAAACATTAATTATTAATATTAATAAAACATTTCATTCCTGTCCACAGAACATTAATAGGAGATTTATTAACATTTAAAAATTTACTACCAATTGAAATTAAATATTATTTAATGATTAAACCTTAAAATTAAATATTAAATAAATATTGAATAAATATTTCAATGCTGTGTGGGATGAATATACGTATAATTTTGAATAAATTGTCATCTTATACTCACGATGTTATTTCCGATGTAATTGTAGAAACAAATTATCTAATAAATTCGATAACTTTTTAACGGTATATCCATTATAGTCCGCAAAATCTGTCGTCTTAAACAAAACTGGCCACAAAATCTATTTAATACATACATACAAAAAAAATTGATAAATAAATCATAAATAAAACATCATTTTGAAGTAGTGTTACATCGTTCTCTCACGCTTTGCACACATATATTAATATCAAAATTATTTATTATTAAAAAATAATTATAGACTGCATATTATACATTCAGATATAACAAAAAAAAAAAGCAAATAGAGAGATAAATACATAGAGGTACATACGTACATAGAGAGAGACATAAAGGGTTAGGTTAGGTTAGGTTATACGGCCTCCCCCTCGTGGAACTCACCTTGTCGTGGTGAGGAGGCTTGAACGGTTGTTCGTCGGGGCTTAGTGCTATGTCAACCAGGGCTTCCCATGTTGGACAGGACTAAGCCGCGGCGTGCAACCTGACTAAGAAGTTCCAAGGGTAGGGCGGGCTCTTTAGCCTTGGGTGGCAACCGTCCTAGGGGAAGGAAAACCCCGAACAAAAACCCCCTGGCGGTAGGGTTAAAACATAAGGGAGAGACACCCTTTGAAAAACTGAACATGGACGTCATGGATAATGATAAGGTTATGGTCGCAGGGGTGTCGGATGCTCCAGAACCGGCGGCTGGGGGACGGTGCGCACCCCAGAAGTCGTCATCGTATCGAAGCACCAAAAACGTAGCGGTGTTGAGGCAGGCCGTTACCGCCAGCACTGGCGCTGGTAACACGACTGCCGGGGGGAATTCCACCCAGGCTCCCCCCACCGGTAGAGAGGCCGGGACAGTTACTGGAAGGACCCGCATCGGTACTATTGGGAATGATTCGGACACTGAAACCTTTGTTGGGGCAGCGAGGGTGGCCTCAGGCGCTGGTGGACAGGCGAGCGGAGCAACGGCCACGGCATGTAGGTCGCTTGGCACCGTGGCGCAGGTGGACTACGTGCACTACATGGAGTTGACTTTTCAAACGCTCCAGGAGTTGGAAGCCGAGATCACGGTCAACACCAAGCGGGAGATCAAGAGCTCGGTGGAACGGCTCGGTCAAAACTTCAGACGGTTGACCAGTTGTGCGAGGGAAGCGGGCAATCTAGGTAGGGTAACATCTGGAAAGTCGGCTGTCGGCCCCTCGCCAAAAGTCGACTACGCAGCGAACGCTACGGCTGACCATTTGCTCAGGGCAATTGAGCGGAGAATTGAGGATCTCGCCGACGACCAAGCTTTTGCCCTCCAGCAGATGCGCTCGCAGCAGCTGGAGTGGGAGAGGCAGCAACGAACCTGGTTGCAAGACCAGCGAGAGCAGCAGCAGGAATGGTTGGCTCAATCACAAGCTAACGCCCGACGCTCCGGAGATTTGAGGTCCGCTGCGAAACAGGCCGGGTCGCTGGGCGAGGGGTACCTCGCGCTCAGCGTCGCAGCAGGTTGGCAGGGGGCCAAGGGTAGGAGGAAGAAAAGGAATCGCAGATTGAGCAGACCCGAGGACGAGGCCATCAACGTCATTGAGGAAAGGCCGCCCCTCGTACAGCAACAGCCACAGCCGGAGAACTCTAATAGACCTTCTCCCGGTAGCAGAACAAAGCCCGTCAGGGGCCCGCAGAGGATGGATCCTGTCAAGCTCCTGCGCAAGCGCATCCCGAGAACCGAAGCTATTACTATCAGCGATCCCTCCGACCTATGCGCAGGTCATGAGGAAAATAGCCAATGAAGTGGATCTCAAGTCGCTGGGCGTCAAGGTTGCCAACACGAGAAGAACTAAAGCGGGCGCAATCCTCCTGGAGATTAAGGACAAGGCGGGGGCTGACCTCCTGGCAGGTCGCCTCAGGGCGGCGGTCGGCGGCATGGCGAAAATTCGCAGACCAGCCAGGATGACGAAGGTGCTGGTGACCAACGTAGCGGATTGGCTGGACAAGGATCGCGTGGTTAGCGATATCCAGCGATTCGATGCAGGGCTGGAGTCCGCCAGGATCGTGGTCCGGGAAAACCATGGTGGCGGCAGGGTGGCGTTTGTTGAAGCCCCGATGGACGTCGCGGTCAAGATGGCCGAAGCTCACATCATCTATATCGGGCTGGGTAAATGGCGGATAAAGATACTAGAGAAAAAGAACATGACATGCTTCCGGTGCCAACGAGTGGGGCATGTAGCTGCCGGCTGCAGCCAAACCGAGGTGGGAAAGAGGTGCTACCGCTGCCGACAGCAAGGGTACCTGGCTCGAGAGTGTAGGGGGAAATCAACAGCCCACAACGAAGATCGTCCAGAGATCAGCTCCAGGCAAGCGGACCAACGGCCAGCTCGAACCCCTGACACTACGGAGCAAAAGGACGATAGCGAGCCTCCAGCAAGCGCAGAATCCAAAGCTGGACCGTCACAAGCTCAGGAGGATGGCACCGAAAGAAGACCGAACAATTAATTAAGTCACACTTGTAGGCAGAATTGCCGCGCATCAGGGTGGTTAGAGGCCCCCAAACTATTGTATATATTATGTATATATTGTATATTTTTTTGTATATTGTGTGTGTCATAGTAGTCATTCGACTACAGGTGGACGATTTGTGTTTTGTCAATTGTAAATTTGTATATATTGGATTTCACAAATAAACGATGCTTGGGGAGGCTGAAGTAATGCCTAACGGTTAGTCCCGGCCCCCCAAGCGATACCGTATGAAAAAAAAAAAAAAAAAGGTTATATGGCCTCCCCTACGGAAATATACGGCCTCCCCTACTAGGCCTGTCAGTCGTGATCACTACCTAGTGTGAACTGGTGGTCGTGGTAATGGGAGTCGTCAACGACCAAAAATAGATCAGTTGTAATTATTCCGACATGTCGGAGTGAACATGACCGGTTTAGTCGTGAAACACCTATAAAATATGAAGTTTCTTGCGTATATATACGTATTTTTTTTCAATTTTTGTACAAGTGAAATAATTAAATTTATTATTAATTAAATAAATTAATAATAAATTTTATTTTTATGTAATAATAACAATTCCTACGTCAGCGTAATGTCAGTGTACAAAATGAATACAAAACAAACAATTCAATTTGTTGAATTGTATCGCGATGCGGAATGTTTGTGGAAAATAAATTCTGAAATGTACAAAGACAGAAATGTAAGAGATGGGGCCGGCCCGCGTGGTCGAGGAGAGACCGGTCGTGCCGGAGTTCTCCTCGTAGAAGTCTCAGCGGTAGTCGATCGGTTCAAGTCGTACGACAGGGCTCCGGGTTCGGACGGTATACCGAGCCGGGTCTGGGGTGTTGTTCACGCGACTTAGTCGACGATGCTGCTGGGCGCGTTTAACGCTTGCTTGAGGAGCGGAACCTTCCCTGTCGCTGGAAGCGAGCTCGCCTCTCGCTTCTCAGCAAACCGGGAAAGCCCGAGGGGGTTCCGACTTCGTATCGGCCGTTGTGTCTTCTCGACGACGTGGGGAAGATCTTGGAGTCGCTGCTGGTGAGTCGGATGGAGGCTCATATGTTCGAAACGGGGATCGTACTGTCGGATAGGCAGTACGGTTTCCGGAAAGGACGATCAACCGACGACGCCCTGCGAGTTGTGTGTACGCTTCTAGCGGACGCGTGCAACTCTCAACGGGTGGCGTTGGTGGTGAGCCTAGACATCCGCAACGCCTTCAACTCGGTCGGATGGGAGGTGATACGCGCGGCGTTCGTTCGTATGGATTTCCCGCCATACCTACGACGGATCATTGAGTCGTATCTGGGCGGGCGAGTCCTGCACCTGTGCGACGACGTACACGGAGAGCCGATTACTATGGAGATCACATGTGGCGTGCCGCAGGGCACTGTGCTCGGGCCTCTCCTGTGGAACGTCGCGTACGACCCCGTGTTCCGCCTACCTCTACCCAGAGGAACGGTCACGATCGGCTATGCTGATGACACGCTGGTCGTGGCCGAGGCGGACACGGTAGGAAAGTTGCAGGACCGCTCGAACGCTGCGCTCGCGACGGTCGCCGGGCACGTCCGGCAGATGGGCCTGCGGCTTGCCGTCGAGAAGACGGAAGCCGTAGTGTTCACAAACCGTCGCGTGACAGCCGAACCCCGGAATCTCCTCGAGGGTGTGACTGTACGACTAGGAGAGTTCCTGAAGTATCTAGGAGTGGTGCTGGATAACAAGGGGACCATGTTCGGTACGCACTTGTGTGCTGTGTCTGAAAAGGCGTAGTGAGTGCTGTCCGCCCTCTCGGGTTTCATGCCGAACATCGGCGGTCCGCGGGAGTGCCGTAGGCGCCTACTCGTGAGCGTCGTGCATTCAGTAGTTGTGCGGCGCTCCGGTGTGGGGCCCTACGTTGCGCTTCGACCGTCAGAGCGCCGAGGCTCTGACTAGAGTCCAGCAAGGGGCGGCCATCAGGAGCATATGTGCGTATCGTACAGTCTCCTATGACGCCGTAAAGGTCATCGCGCGTACACCTTCGGTAGACCTACCGGCCGTGGAACGCGTGAACGCGTATGACGCCAGGAAGGCGTTGTCATCAGCAACGGCTGAACGACCTGGAGAGACGACAGGTTCGTCGAGTGAACCGTCGTCCGGTGTCCCTTCCCCGAGGGCCCGGACGATGGAAAAATGGGCCGAGAGGGTCGCGAACTGGGACGCTGCCGACGGCAGCGGTCGGGATTGGAATAGGACGCTGATCCCTCCCGTGCTTCTCGACCGGTGGGTGATGAGGATACGTGGTGAGATGACGTTCCACCTCTCCTCTCAGCTGCTCTCGGGTCACGGTTGTTTCAACCAGTTTCTGAGTCGAATCAACCGTGCCCCGGCGGCCGGGTGTTGTAATTGCGGTGAGACACCCGGTTCGTACAGCGGAGAGGTGGATGACACATATCACACTCTCGTTCGCTGCGAGGCATTCGAGAGTGCTCGGAACGATTTGGTCAGGGTGACGCGCGACGACGAGAGTCAAATTACAATTTCATGATATTTAAATGTGTAACAACATACAGTATCTATTAGAAGAAAAAAATTAAACATAAATAGATTCTTCTTTTGGGCAATATATTGTCCAATTAATATTTTAAAATAACTGTACTCTGCTGTCTCTACTGCGGAAGTGTTCATTTCACTTTTAAATGTCGATTTGATCACATCACATTTACCTATACCATTTACCATTTACCTTGTTCTTGTGTTATATAACTATTATTTTTCAATCATGTCTGGTGGTAAAAATGTATGCATATAAATTGTACAAATACATGTAATATATGTTAAAATATTTTTTTTCACGTATTTCCATGAAATCAGCAGAAGTTAAGAAAATGAATAGTGAATTCTGGCAAGTCAATTTTGTTTAATAAAATGTATTTTTAGAATTCTGAGCGTAGTAGATAAGGCCAAAAAACTATATTACAACGGCTAAAATTGAAAAATTTATTTTTTTCAAACCAGGGGCGTAGTAAGAAAAAATTTCAGAGGAGGTGTATATATAAAAAAATATATTATATTTTATCTTATCTCAAAATCCAGATTTATATCTGATGAATTCAATTACCTCCCCTATTTATATTGAAAAAATAATACAATTAATTGTTGATTTTTCGATCATAAAATAATGAATATTAAACGAACCCAATACACATAATAAAATAATTTTTCTGTATTTTTTTTTGTAGTTGTATAGTACAAAATATATTTTTGTTGAAAATTTCAAGAACTTACAATTATTATTATCGAAATAACCAAAAATTATCAAAAATAATAGTTGGAAAATTAGAAAAAATAACATAAAGTTAATTCAATCTGAGTGCAAAGAACATGTATTTGTTATTTTCACTACTGGCTATACGTATTTACAAAGAATGCAAGTGACTGAAAGAAAATTAAATTGTATAAAACAACAACCAAAATTAAGGATATTTCTACACAAAAATAATTGAGATGTAATTATGAGAACGTGGTTAAAAATATCAAACGGGTGTTAGCATATATATGTAAATGTCACATAGTTGATATAATTTCTTTTAAACTTTAATTGCAATCTTTAATTGAATTTTGGACGAGTTAAAATGTTTAAAGTAATTTTAAAACATAAATAAATAATAAATTATTAAATCAATCAAAAGATTATTATATTTTATTCGACTATTTTACATTACTTAACCATATTAATAATATTAATTGTATTATATTAATACCTGATGGTCGACAATGGATTTTTGTTGAATTTGCGAAATTGGACATGTAAACTTATGAAAAAAAACTTTAAAAATAATTTGTTTCGCACACCATATTACAATGCCATACTTATGGGTAATCCGTCCGTATTAATTATAAATATATGGATACCACCTAACTGTGTGTATATGTGTTCAGGTGTGTATGTGTATTTGCGAGTGCGCTCAGGAACGAATAGGTAATATTTTTCAGTCATGGAAACATAAATCAAATCGGCCTACATCCCCCCATGTCACAAATCACTATCATAAACTCTTTTTTTTTATATACATAATAATAAATAAAGCGACTCACACGAAGACCAGTCCATCGGGAAAGTTCCCGATTTCCCGATACGCTAATCAGCCTCTGAATATCAGATATGAAATTTTTAAAGATCATAATAGTACTAAATGGAAAAAAAAAGTTTATTTAGAAGTGTAGATTAAAAATTTGACATCCTGAATTCCTTCGATACCCGATCACGACAAAAAAAATTAATTTCGATTTTTATTAACTCGGGGAAACCATTTGTTGTCGATTAATTGAATTTACAGTCAAATGTGCTGACTCGGTAAAACACATGATGGGGTGTCACACCCTTTGCTTTGCCACATCATTATAATAAATGGATGGTTAGAATAAACATAATAATATGTGTATGCATCGCTTTATTACCATAAATTACTTTTATTTTTATAATTTAACATTGGGAAAATTCACAATTCACAATAAATATAAATATTTATAGTAGTACAATAATAATATTAATATTAGTTATATAATGTGTATTATTTAAATAAATCTTATGTTAGTATAATTTTATTAGTTGATTACATTAAAAGAAATATTTTATTGAAAATACATTAATCATTTTAATAGATTGTGAAATATTTTCTTAATCTATTTATATATTAAAAATTATAATAAACAAGTTTAAACCCTATTGACAATTACGTACAATTTATAGAACTAAAGTTATTAAGAGAATAAAATATAACATACATCTAATTAGATGCAAAATAAAGATGAAGAGAGCCATTCCTAACTGGCCTCGGTTTCGGTGAATTGTTTAGGGTCATTACAATATTTCAATGAAAGTAAATGAGTTAGAACTGAAAAAAAGAATACAAAATAATAATTGAATACACTTGTGCAAATATCTAACGTAATTCAATTTATAAATAATAAAACAGGCATTGTTATTAATTTTCAAACAAATCACGTAAAAACAATTTTTAGCTAAAGGATATCGTCCTATTACACATTATTGAATAATTTTGGTATACACTATTAGAAAACAATAGTTCATTATCGATTAATCTGGTGTGTTGAATAATTAATTATTAAAGGAGATTCTGACGAAAATTCAATTCAAAGTTCAAAACGTATTTAAAGGAAACCAATTCATGGAAAACTTTTACTTTTGTAGAAAAGGGACAAATTAACGTTGTTGTTAATTGTAATCAATGATATAGCTTTTAAATGAAATTCGCTTTGTTTGCATATATTATAAATAATTTATATTAAAATAAAAATAAAAAAAATACGAATATTTCTAAAATACGATATAAATCAAATATGAAAATGGTAAAATTATGGGAGTTTTACTTATTCACACGAAATAGTTTTTTAATTTTCAAACAATTTATGACGTAGTTGCATACATACATATATATATATATATATATACATATACAGAATAATAACACACATCTAGTGTCGTTCTTACAATTTAATTTGGGGGGAGGGTTTAATTTTTAAATAAATTACATATAACAATATTACAAAGGTATTTTAGATCGTAAGCCGTTTATTTTATTATGATCGGCAATTCGTTATAACTAAGTACAATAAAATTAATTATAATGTGTGAAAAATATTTTAGTTTTCCGTTATTATTGACTAAAATCATACATTTCATAAGAAATTAAATTCTTTCTAAAAATTTTGATAGGGGAGTTTGTTCCCCACTCGTTAGTACACCACTGTACACATTAACTGACGACACACACCACAAAATATTATAAGTATACACAATACGATAATTCAGACATTTTGCAACATACCACTTTCAGGCGAACCCAAAAGCAACCACTTGTGCCATTTGTAAGTATTAAAATTAATAACAAATAAATAAGTAAGTATTACCGATGGAATTCCATTACTGAATAATATCAAGTTCTAACCCAGGCTACGTAATGTATTTATATCCAAACAGACTTAAAATCCTTCCCTAGGTAGGTAAATTATATGTTAACTGCTTCCCCGGCCACGTTACAATATATTTTTTACAAAAATAAATGTCCTTGGAATAATTTTGATTTAAAACTGAATAATATCAAGTTCTAACCCAGGCTACGTAATGTATTTATATCCAAACAGACTTAAAATCCTTCCCTAGGTAGGTAAATTATATGTTAACTGCTTCCCCGGCCACGTTACAATATATTTTTTACAAAAATAAATGTCCTTGGAATAATTTTGATTTAAAAATGAAATGGATGGCACATTTTAAAATACTATAAACTATATATATATATTGTGTGTACAGTTAATATTTTGTGAAATGCTAGTGACTGATAATCCGTTATTTAATTTAACATTTAATATTAAGGGTATAAATATTTTTTAAGAAGAATTAGAATTTACTAATATTAAGATTTTAAATTTTCAATGTTAAATTTATTAATTTCTCAATTATGTAAAAAAAGGAAATTAATTTACAACTGTATAAAGAATATCCATAAAATCTAGTTATGTATAATAAAATAAGTGCTAAAATGATCTTTTCTTATTATAAAAATAAAATATTTTTTGGTATCGGTAAAAATATACTTACGATGACTATGGTCTAAATTTAGTGAAGAAGGTATATATTTTTTTTCATTTATTCATTATAAAAACAAATTCTAAAAACGTATTTTATAATTAAAAGGAAATATTTGTTGATATTTTTGGCTTGTTTCAGCTTTCGCTTAGGATATTTATAAAACATATATTGATAATTAACCTACTCTCGATTCTAATGTAGAAAATTTTATATACGACCACGTAATGAATACTGATAAGGACATTACATCGGACCATAATTGCTTTACCGATATAGTGACAATAACACTTCTAAAGCTGAGAGTGATATTACAAACTCTGTTCACTCTCTACCACACACGTCTTTACCCGCTGCCACACCCGCAATTCATAACGTCGATTCACATCTTAAACGTTTCGACTCCAACTTTGACGGTACTCCGATTATTGTTATTGAAATTTCCGATGGCAATTCTTCATCCGGTTCCTGGCACTCGCTTAAGTGGGCCAAGTTTCTTACTAACAAGTTTTTCGGTATTAATAATGTCAACGGTCAGAAGAAAGTAAAAGTAATTTTTGACTCGATTATCTACGCCAACACATGTCTTGAATCTCTTCTTCTCGTCGAACACAATCTGTCTGCTTATATTCCGTCAACATTCATTTTTTCTTACGGTATTATTAAATTAGACACATCCTTAAATATTAATTGGGTTTTTATGGTTTCCTTTAATATTTTACAATGAAACGTTCGTAGCCTTTTGCCCGCTCTCTTTCCGTCCAACGTTTTTATCTTTAAATTGCTCTATTGCTCTCATTTCTGAATCCTGGCTGCTTCCTATCAATACTTTAAAATACCCTATTTTAATCATTCCAGATTCGATCGACATGACGGTTATGGTGGCGTTGCTGTTAATCCCAATTGAAGTTAATCCCAATCTTAAACAAGTCTTCACTGCTAACAATATTGACGTTGTTGGTATTGAAGTTCTAAATATTAAATGTCTTTCTCTTATCTCCTTCTGATCTTGTTACATTACTTACGATTCTCATATCCTCTAACTTGTGGAATTCAATGTTTAAAGTGGGAATCAACAAATTCCTTTTCTGTGGTGACTTCAACGCATTCCATTCAGCATGGGGATCCTCTAATACTTCACGTCGTGGAAACATGATTCACGACGTTATTAGTTTAAAAAGTCTCAGCATTTTGAACACAGGTTTAGCCACTCATTTGGGCAGACTCAATTGTCCTAAGTCTGCTATGGATAACTCGTTTTCTTCTTCCAACTTGATTTGGTTAGCCACATGGTACACTTTAACCAACCCACATGGCAGCAACCATTTCCCTATTATTTTTTCTTTAAATTCCAGCTTTCGTAACTGCCAAAATATTCCTAATTCGGCTATCCTTAATACATCCAATAGTTCATTCTTACACCTCTGCAACTTGACACTGTCGTATAATGAATGTATAGTATATGTAATACGCCAAGTACAGTGGTTGAGACAGCATTTATATTTAACAAATTTACCACGTTTATACAAAAATGAATATATTACACGGACAACTGTTCACTCGGACGGCTACGGACGGACTACGCTTGGTCAGTCGTCCGTTCGTCCGAGGTGATTTTAATTATTATATTATTCATATTTATAGTATCGATAATACGTCTGGTGGGTAATCACCAGTATGCTTAATTACGAATCGAAATTATCGTTTTACTATAAATATGAATATTCGCTATCTATCGCGTCGTCATCCCGGTGTCGACGACCTTATGTTCGCGCGTAATAAACTTACGGTGGTTAGGTTAGGTTAGGTTTTCGTTAGGTTAGGTAAGGTATTTTCGTCAACGATTTGCGGAAAGGTATGGACAGTTGATAATTATCGGCTCGGTGGTGTAAGCGATTCGTTTACACCTACACGAGCCGTGTCAAACTCAATCTCAACAAAGCTGACTGGAATTTATTTTCTCAATTAATTTATTCCTACATTTCTTCTATTAATGATACTATCTGTCCTATTGAATCTTATCACTTATTTATCCAATTAATCTTTAATTCCACTAAATAATCTATTCTACCTTTACATATGAATAAAAAAATTTTTCTTTCTTCACCTCCTTGGTAGGATGCATTTTGTGCGTTAGTAGTTAACACACGCAAAAAACTTTTTAAAACCTACCGTCGTGCTGGCTCCATATTAGATTTCTATAGATACCGGAACGAATGTGCAGCTACGACTCGTTTGCTAACAAACAAAATGAGGACCGCCTAGCAACAATTTTATATAAATCTTAATCCAACTTCCTCTTTACAATCTCTTTGGCAAATCGCCAAACGTTTTCATAATTGCATCCAACCTTCTAGTCGTCCTTGTAACGATGATTGGTTTTATGACTTCTGTTCCAAAGTGGTTCCTTGTTATGTACCATCTGAATTAGAATCTTCTACTACCCTTTCAACGAATGCTCTTTTTTTCTTACCTGACCATTGCCTCAATCTTTTATTAACACTTGAAGAATTAAACTTAGCAATTCATTCTCGGAAGTCTATTGCTTCTGGTATTGATTCCATTTCTCCTCTTATGCTAAAATATTTATCAACTACAGCTACAAAACTCCTTCTTTCCATTCTTAAAATTTAATTCACTCTAATCAAGTTCCACCTTTCTGGACTAATTTTAATGTTATCCCAATACCTAAACCTCACTCTAATATTTCTTTCCGTCCAATTGTCCTACCCTCTGCCATCTGTAAATTAGTCAAACATATCTTTAAAAACAGACTTGATTAGTGGCTCGAATCTAACTTTGCTTTTAGACGAGGAAGAGGCACTATTGATTGTCTTGCTACTTTCATCGGCAAAATTTACTTATCTTTTAACAATAGGGAGTATTTTGCTGCAATCTTTACTGATATTCGAGGCGCCTTTGATTCAGTTCACATTTCTCTTTTACTTTTTAATTTAAAATCCATAAATATTCCATCTTCTTTTATTTAATTTATATTCCTTCTTTTTTCAAATTTCTTTTCTCCCTTTGGTTCCACAAACGTATGTTCCACCTCCTCGGGTCTTTCTCAAGGTAGCTGCCTTTGTCATATTTTATATAATCTGTATATGTGTTTCATCATCAATAACCTGAATACTATGGGTCATAAATGTCTTGTTTATGACGCTGACATTCTCATTTTCGCCTACAATAAATACTCCGATTCTGCTGTCGCCTCTGTTAATAACGCGCTTAAATATCTTCATAATATATTAACGTCTTCTTCCTTTTTCGTTTCACCCGGAAAATGCAAAGCCTTAATTTTTACCAGATGCCGCTTTGATCACTGTCTTGACATACTAATAAACGGTATCATTATTCTACTTGTCAAGAACTATATTTATTTAGGTCTTAATTTAGATTCCAAGCTCAGGTGGTCTCCTCATATTAACGATCTTACCAAATTTTGCTCACGCTGGTCCAATTTTCTAAGATCCATTTTTAATGCCTGGTAGGGTTTTCATCCTATTTCCCCATTAATCATCTACAAATCAGTTATCCATTCCAAAATCGATTATGGATGGTTTTTAACCGGTTCTTTTGCTTTTTCCCATAACAATAATCTTAATAAACTGCAAATTTTCTGTCTTAGATCCATCCTCGGTGCTTTCAGATCCACCCCTTCCCCTGCAATCGAGGCCGAAGTGGGTTGTCAACCTCTATATTTTAGATACAAATGGCTTGCCGGAAAGTTTCTATTCAAAATTATTTCCAAACGTAATCCCCACATTTACAATTCTTTTCTTGATGTCTTTTTCTCTTGGCGCTATGTTAATAAATCTATGTCCATTCTTGCTTTAGTTGCGTATTATTTTATATTTTCTCAAAATTATATCTTCGATTCTAATAAATTACTTTTATATAAAGCCAACTCCTCCTCTCTTTTACTTCTTCCATTTACACATTGCAATAAAACTTTCCTCGGCCATTCAACAGACTTGTTAAAGCTTCTCCTTCCAACTTTGTCAATTGTCTTTTTCTTGGATATATTCATAAATCTTTTCCACTTTTTATTTTAATTTACATTGATGGTTCACTCTCTCCTCTATCTACCGGTTATTCCATTTTTATCCCTGATTTTCATACTACTTTCTCTAATAATCTTCCTTCAAACGCATTCTCTTATACGGCTGAATGTTTTGCAATTAACGAAGCTCTTCAAGTCATTTCACTTCACCACCTAATAAATTCCTCATTGCCACCGATTCTACTTCTTGCCTTCAATCTTTATTTTCTAATGTTTTCAAATCCTCATCTAATTCACTCATTCATCAAATTAAATATCTTCTGCTTTCCCTCAACGATTTTGGGTTCGAAATACAACTTCTTTGGGTTCTCTTAAACTCCTCTAATCCCTCTCATCACTGGTTCCTTATTCTCAAAGTATCCCGTCAAACAATCACCTCTTTTTCCTGTATTCGCTTTGGTCACACCCTACTTCCTCCTCATTCTTTTTCAAATGTCCCTTAATGACTCCTCTTTGTACCTGTCATCTGTGATATCAATCATATCCTTTTCGATTGTCCTTATTTATCCTTTGAGCGATCATGGTTCCATTCCTTATTCAATTCCCTCAAATTCCTTTTAATGCCCATCACATTCTTTCTTCTCAATTTTCTACTGTCATCCTCGCCACATTATCATTTTTCCACTACTCCGGTTGCTTTTATAACTTTGTAATCGTCCTTTCTTATTTTTATTTTTTATTATTGTTATTCATTTATTTATTTATTTTTATATATAAATTATGTAGTTATTAAAATGTAATTTTTTATATGATTTAATAATCGTCGAAACTAATTGTTTTTATAAAAGGATTTAATTAAATAAATAATAATTGCAAAAAAAAAACATTTTAATTGATCTTTTTTCTATTTTTAATTCTCAGTCTGAGCTCATAATTAATTTAATGGTTTCTTTTATTTTGGAAACTGGAATTATCATTTAATAGCTTTGAATGCTCGTTTTTTCGGTCTATTATTTTTATTATTTTTTTATTGTTGTTACTCTATGCCCTTATTAACTTGTAACCTTTCGGCCTTCTTGGAGGGCCTACACGGTACCCACTAACTGGGAGGACTATCAGTCAGTGACCTACCGGCCGAGTAAGAAACGAAAAAGTAAAAATATCGTCTACGGAACCAGTAGGTTTTGTTTTAACTGTGGCTGTCCCCAAATGATTGGGAACAACCACAATAATAATAAAGTTAATATAAAAACGGGTGAGTAAAATAAGTGTAAAACCAGGTATATATAAAAAAAATCACATTATATTTGATTTTTTACATAATTAAGAAAGAAAGAGAGAAAAAACACATTATATCTGACAGATCACATAAATGTAGTCCGGACCGTGCTGTCGACGAGTTGATCCACCAGGCACGGCTCTAGCATATGTGGCCCACGAGTAAGCGAACACCAAATGCTAATTACAAATTATAACTCGACGTTTATTATTATTGAAAAAAAAACAGAATGCAAAAAAAAATTACGTTTTTAATAAGCTGCTTGATTGCAGTAAAACAAAGAGGAATGAAAAACAAAACGTTGTTGAAAAAAAAAGCAGGCACATTACTTTACGTTCGCAGTCGGGAAACGAAAAAAAAACGTTCGGGCGTCGCGTAGTGGTTGACCATGGATTCCGTTGATAGCCGATGACAATGATACCAACTTGAACCGGTTGGGATAACGCGTAATTTTGTACATTGTGTGGATTGCAAACGGTGTACGGTCAGTTGATTGAAGAGACCAGTTGACAACTACTCGCTATCAACTTTGTGATATGATTATAACATATGAGTATCGCTCGTATTTACGATTACGAAAAGTAACACAGATACGACCGACGAGTCGTTTATTACCGTGGCATATTAACCATTATGTACCTAGTCTAGCCATAAGTTCTGTCCCTTATATAAATGTGTATATTTAATAAATAAAATAAAACAAATATAAAAATCCGATGTTATTTATTCTTTATTAACTAAGTAACTAAAAAAAACTTAACACTATTCAAAATGTCCATCATTTGCATTTATACACTTCTTCAAACGATCTGGCCACTCGTCTATGACAGCACGCACCACTTCCATCGGTATTGAGGCAGCTGATTTCACCAAATCTGCTTTCAAGGACTCGATATTTCTATGGGGCTTAGAGCAGGCCTTCTCCTCTAAAATACTCCACAGTCTGTAATCCAAAGGATTGAGGTCTGGACTTCCTGAGGGCCAATCTTGAGCGGCGATAAATTCTGGTAAATTGACCTCCAACCAGCGTTGTGTCGTTTTTGCTTTATGTGCAGGCGCTGAATCCTGCTGAAAGGTCCAATTTTTTCCTGCAAACAAGGTATCATTTAAAGGCTTTACTACCTTTTCTAAAATATCACTTTGGTAGTTAACAGCACGTGTTTTGACTCCCTGCTCACAGAAATGCAGTTGAGTAACGCCCTCATATGACACTCCCCACCAAACCATAACTGAAGCTGGATGATGTCCTCTTTCTACTCATTGAATTTTTTCAGCAGCTTCCCGAGAGTTGTGAGCATAAACTCTATCATTTTGACGGTTAAATTTTTCTTCTACGGTAAAAATTTTTTCATCTGTAAACAGTATCTGTCTGTAACCATTTTTCGCGTACTGCTGAAGTAACTTCTTCGCTCGTGTCGCTCTAATTTTACGTAAAGCGTCTGTCAACCGCTGACCGGTACATCTTCAATAAGCACCAAGGCCAAGGTCTTCTTTAATTATGCGTGACATGGTTCTTGGTGGAATTTTCATTTCTCTAGCCATGATTTTTTGCTTGCGGAGTGGATTTCTGCGAATCCTCTGTGCGACAGCTTTGACTGCTGCATTTGTTCTTGTTTCGCGTGGACGTCCACTTCTTGGCTTGTCATCTATAGTGTTCAACTCGTTAAACCGTTTAATGGTCCGGTAAACAAATTTTTTCGTTATTTTTAACAGTTTTAATAAGTTAAAAATCTCTGTTGGTGTTTTATTACACTTAAATAACGCAATGACAGCAATACGATTTTCTTTAATACCCCATTCCATGTTTAATACATGACGTGAACTATCGTACTAACTAGAAATAGTAAATATGACACTTATTAAAACTTAGGTTCATAAACAAAGTCATTAATGTTATCGTAAAATATTTATAGAATAACTGATAAATAGGGACAGAACTTATGGCACGACTAGGTATATACAAATTTTGCAACATTACAAACTGTATATTTAGTTTTGTTTTTTTTCCAGCATTAATAATCGTACATATATATATAGCATATATAAATTTATAAGTGTTGAACTCTTTTAACTAAAAGCTACATAAAAAGAAAAAAAATATAGAAAAGATATTTTCTGCTAAAAAATGATGTATTTGTAAAAATTGGAGTACTTACGCTTATTTATCTTTGTTCTAATTTAAAAACGTTTTCACAGACAGATAATATAAAAGTTAAATAAAAGACACACATTATTGTAAATCTAAAACAATATATTAAAATGCAAATAAAAATAATGTAAGGTTTGTAATAAAAGAATTATATGCATAAATATGATCACAATTATTTATTGATTTTTAGTACCTAACGCTGGTAAGTGCGGTCGGGAAACAGTCCGAGAACAAACCTACTCGCAATACTGCCCCTTGACCGTAAAAATTTACAATTTAAACCCGTACAAGGATTGAAATGATAAAATCAAAAATTGTATAAACTTATAATTCATATATCCATACACGAGAAAGTTAAAAGTAAACAGATATTTTATAATTTAAAAGGAATTATTTTTCAGTATAGATAAAATAGACTCGTTTGCCCTTAGTATTAAAGTTTCATATACATTCCTTCGGCCCAGATCAAATCAAACCATAGTCAGAAGAGACTATTATATGATGTAATAAAATATTAAATAAAGTAAGTTAAAAAAAAAGTAATTTGTTAATTTACTTAAAAATTTAATTTATGGTGATCACGAAATAACCGAGGACAGGCAACACAAGATACCCACAGCATGAAGATTCTAGAATCTAGATTATCCGGTTAAAAGAAACATGAATAACTTTCTAGAAACTCCCTTGAGATAATATATAGCGGGACAACTCCGTAACGGTAAGTAATTAGAGCACAGTACACGAAGTGAGTCGTACGTTATTTCATAGTGTATGAATATTAATGTAATTAGTGATATTAAATAAATTGATCAACATTTTTCGTTGTAAATATTTCTTAGTGCTTTATTATAAATAATTAATAATAAAACACTAAAAATTTTAACTCATAATTCGTTAATTTATACCATTTGATATACATTTTATACCATATTATATTTACATATTTTCACTTATTTAAATATAAAATTTGTTGTTTTTTCATAAATTCAAAATATTATGTTCCTGTGAATAATTTTATTTTCTTTAGTTATGTCTTATGTTTTGTAAATACAATTATTGACCATCCTTTATTAAATAAAGTATTTGAAAAAATTTAAATCATTTTTTCACGGAGGTCCTTTAATCCTTTTATTTTATAATGTGTTACAGTGCATGTATCCATACACGAAAAAGTTATTTGTACATAAACATTGTATAATTTACAAAGGAATTTTATTTCGGTATAAACAAAATAGACTCACAGTACGTTAGTTCTAAAATTTTATAATAGATTAGAAAAAAGTGTTTCTGTTAATACAAGAAAATAAATTATGTCTATATATATATATATATATATATATATATATATATATATATATTCATTTTTTTTTTTAATTCGTTCGAAACATTATAGTATTTTAGTATTGACTTTTTTTTTTTATTTGCTTTTGTTTAATTAAACATTATAGCAAGGCTGTAACAAAAAAAATTTAAAAAGAATACAAGCTTTGCAGATATAAAGAAAAGAGGAAAAAAAACAAAACAAGACAAAACAAATGAATTATAGTAAATACGGTGGACAATGAGCTAAATTAAGAAGCCAGAGTTGCGGATGAAATTGATGATTAGGAAGATAACTATAGGAGAGCGGGAGTTAAGAAGTTAGAAGAAGTTAGTTAAGAAGTAGTTTTTCAACAATATTTCATGTTAGTTCATTGTTATTTCAACAATATATCTTGTCATTTATTGAAATTTCACCATACACTTATGAAAATAAGTGAAAAACATCAAATAATATTGCATGTCATATAATAATCCTAGGAGACAAATATTATGTTTATAATGTTTCGTTTAAAATTAATTGAGCAAGGAATTGAAAATATTAGCTAAATTTGGAATGATTGAAACTGATGTGTAATTTTAAACATTAAATGAATTACCATACATATGAAAAAGTGTTATCGAACAGATTTCCAAAACAGCAGGTAAGAAACTTCCTTTGAAGAGGTCCAATATAATAGGAAAATAGAGTATGCTATAATGTTACGAACGTTCAACTATGAGCTGATTTATTATCATAATCGTTAGAAGATGTGTATTTGAATAAATTAAAAGCAAATAACGCATCGTCAAATGAAAATGTGATACTAAAATATGGGTAATATTGTAGCTGATTATTAAAACATATACGAAAATAATAAATTAATTTCTAAAAAAATATTTTATAATTTTTGGAAAAATGCAAATTTTACCTTACACTTAAAATTACGATTGAAACATCGATAAAAGTCATTCATAAATTATATGACAAATTTTCTGTATGTGTATCAAATGACATGAAACAATCCAGCGTTTTATAGAACAATCAATCATTTTACTAAATACATAATGTAATCATATTTTATTTACTACATATATTGTTATTTTATTTTATATATATATATATATATATATATATATATATATATATATGCGATTATTTCATTTAACTTAAATACGTTTATTTAAAGTTTGCACTATTTAAATCAGAAAAACATAACGCTCGAAAAATTTAATATTTTAATTAACTTATTCAATTAACTTTAATAAGAATAGTAACCATATCTTCCCACATGATTGTTTTTGTATGTTAATTACTAATCTACTTACTCGGTTTCTCTTTATGTAAAAAGAAAACTATTAATTTCTTTGAATGTAATATAGTTAGTTAATCATAGGCGTATGTAAAGGGGGTTTTGATGGTTCAAACTCCTCACTCATTGAGAATTAATTTTACTCTAGATATAATTAATCAAAAAATATAAAATGGTATCTAACTAAAATATCTTTATCCATTTATTTAATTTATCATTTTAATACTATTATTATATTGAAAAAATTTCTTTTTTTACATAATGTACGTTGAAAAAAAGAAATAACCTAATAATTAATATTTTATAACTAATAACATAATATATGTATTTTTGATCAGAATTAGTAAAACATAACTTTGAAATAAATATTCTTATAAAGTCCATTATCGCCACTATCGGAAAAATCGTCAACAAATCTGTTACCATATGGGTGCTACCTATTCATGGACGACTACAATTTCACAGCGTAATGCGGGCCAATTATTGTTGTACGTACGAATTTAAAACTAACCTTCAACACTAAAATATAATGTAGATATTCATAATATTATTTATCATTTGTTGTGGAAGATTTCTGCAACACAGCCATTTAACTTTTCAACTAATACATGTATTATTTTTTTTAAATATTTTAAAAATTGTTAAATTAAGTAGATAGGCCAATATTGACTTAGAATTTGATGGTATTCACATTATTATATTATAATATATCATTTACACTGTCCATAGTACATTATCATGATGAAGTAGTAATTTATATTAGAATAATAATTAATATCTATAAGAAGACAGTGGAAAAAGCAGTAATAAATATCAGGGCCATAGAATCTATTTGTGGACTAACATATGTGGTCATTAGTAGGGCCAAGAGATTAAACGATATAATTATTGATCCCGCCTTTAATAAGCAGAATATTGATTCTATTGAACGGATGAAACAACTAAGGGAACGTTTGGAATTTCTTAATAATGCCTGATTTGTCATACATTTTCACAATAAAAAAAAACAATTATTGGTTTTAAATGCACTAGCCTTTTTACGATAACGAACCAGCCTCACGGTCAGAATACAAACGTTTCACGTTCGACATTAACATTTAATATTAAAATATGCAATATTGATATACTTACGTTCCTCCACTTTTAAATTAAAATAAAACAACAATTCATTACTTTAAGAAAATACAAAACAGTTATTTAGTTATTACAAAATCATTTGAAGTAGGTGTTGAATATTTTATAATGAAATTTTCTTCATAAAGGTATAATTATGCTTACAGATTTCTACATCTAAAATGTTATTAAAAATACAATATCAAAGTTAATACAAGAGAATAATTCTAAGGTAGAAAAAAGTTTTTTTTTTAATTAACTCGGGACAGAATATTATTTATAAGTTCAATAACAATACAATTGTGGAGCAGCGAATCCTCAGTAGTTTTTCTGCAGGAATCATTGGGTTCCGCAATTGTATCTTAAGGGCTTCGTCCATTTTACGATAAAGATTTATTATGCAATAATTGTTTGTTATATAAAACAAAGGACATATACTTGTTTTTAACCAGACGTAAAAACTAACGGCCTTCAATGTCGCAAAATACGAGGTTCTTATTGATATTGATTTCAGACGGTTTGCACTATCAGGCATCACGTAAAGAAGCAAATCAATTTCAGAATTTTCGCCTCAATTAGGGCATCAATTGTATAAGTCACTCAATACTTATTAGTGTCGATCAATTCTTGGCCGTCAGCTGTTATACAGTGCTGCCGTAGAGAGTCTCTAGTATACTATAGACGCCGTCAACAAAGGGGTACTCCACTACCCATCAACATTTTGATTGACGTGATGTATTCTTGACGACAGAAGTTGCCCCCAAGAGATACGGCTTCGTGCTCCGGCGTATTGTGTCGTGATATCGATTATGTGGTAGCAAATGAAGAGATTATTTCCATATAAAAGATAGTTTATTATTATAGACCGAATTATACTTAAACAAAATAACGATTTAAAACGTATGGAACTAAATTAGCAAGATCTAGTACTAAATGTACTAGAATAGGATCTCTGACAATTAACTAGCAGAGGAGTCGTGCGTGTATTCAGTACTCTGACCGAACGACCGACTGACCACCCGTCTATACTGTCGTAGCGTCCGGCAAACAACGATGGTGGAATCCGCTGATCAAGCGGATTCCTTATTCGCCGTTGACGGACTGCACACACATATACACTACACGGCCCGTACAATATAAAATAATACCGTTTACAACATACCCCCCGTGTTAAACAGGAGCAGTCCCTGCGACTTCTGCTAACATTTGAAGTAGCTCGTTATACAAAACAAAAAAAAACTAACTATCCCTTACGTTCCTAAAGATACGGGTACACCTAGTTCAACACATGGTGTCTTAAGTATTATTAAATATCAATGCAATCCCACTTAATATTAAAGGATACATGTCTTACAAAGAAAAGGTTCTCTTAAAATTAACTTAGATTGAGGTCTCAGCTACAACGTCTTGTGGATGATATATAACAGGTTTCCTCGATTTATACTTAAAAATGAAGTATGCAGCTAGAAGTGAAGTTATCAAAATAGTGGACACAATAATTAAAGGTATTATCAAATACCACTCACTATTCATAATATGATTATCTTCGGCGTTTAATGCATTTATTTCATTTTCGATATCTAAGAGGGACTTGGAATGTTGTTCCAGACTTTTAAGGCTATCTAGATTGATCGATTCAGAAAAATTAAATGATTCTATAGTATGTTGTTGTTGTGTCAATAATGCAGATTTCTTTACATATTTTTCTTCAATAGGCGTATAAAGTGTTTGCGTAACATTTTTTGTAAAAATTCGAGAAGGAATGAGAATAGTTTGTTTAGTGTAAGCACTGCATTCAGGATTTAGAGTTAATTGTCCTGTTCCGTTTAGAAAGACGTTTAGTGGATCCCCATTGCTACACTTAATAGCTATATTTTCATTAATGGCTACATATAACCATGTATTTGAATTACTTAACCTACTAAAAATTGGATTTACTATTTTAATATACTTAACATGACAGTATGCTGATAAATCAGATTGACCTAATAAGGGTTTCAGGCCACATATTTTATTTGTCGCAGTATACATGGGTGCAATTTGATTACAATAAAAATTATCATCAACATATTTACACTCTTCGAGCTGTTTTTCCGAAAGGGAAATAAAATATTCTCTGTTGGTACTTAAAGCTAATACAGGTTCAACAGAAGTATACATTGAGTAAATGTCCCCTTGTTGAATTAAAGGGAATGGAATAACTCTATAGGCCTTAAAAACATTGACATTTATTAGCGGAATTTTTTGAATAAATATTAAGGTTTTTTCCACTAAAATAGCGGATACTTGAGAAATTTGAATAAGTTTAGTCATAGAAAACTTTTCTGTTGGAAAAGGCAGATTTAATTCATGCGGTAAGTTTAATTGGATTTCACGGAGATGCTGTTTATATTCCTGGTTTGACATGAGATTCGGATGAATCTGTCCATGTATAGCTGAATTTACAATATGTAATAATTTTTGTACTCCAAAAGCTTGTTGAGTAAGAAGCAGATTAATGACAATAGCTTGTTCGACTAACATTTCCCGAGTTTGCAGTTCTGACATGACTGCATCAGTACGACCTATTTTATCGTATAAACGTGCTATAATGAGATCTGAACTCTCCGGTTTTGCAGTATTGGTGCAATGGTTGCGTTAAAATCTGAAATAGTTGCACGCACCACTCTAGTTTGCGCAGCGATTAGATTCAATGTACTGGTTGATGTGAGACCTAATTCTGAGATTTTTCCGTATAAGAAATCTGCGTCTTCATCTGAACAAACGCCAAATAATAATTTCGCAACGCGTCCTACCATGTTGATTAATCCTCGTTTACTGCGAGTTGGTTGCCAATCTGTTCCTATTGATTCGAGAATTTCCTTTTGCACTTGTTCTATCTGGTGAAAAATTGTTGAGGTGCTTGATTCCATCCATTCACAACTAGATCTGATATCTGTGGAGGGGTTTCTTTGATATACTTTTTCGCAAAATGCTTGCAGCAAAATATGTACAGTGACAATGTCATTATGGTTATTTTCAAACGCTGATATGTTTACGAAAGTGACCAACTTATATTCACTGTCCACTGGATGTAGAGTTCCCGCTGCCTGATACAGGAGTCCAATGTTGGAAACTGGTTGTATTGTATATCCTAGGTTTGTGTCCTGGCTTGAAGTATTAGCAATCCATATCAACACTCTAGAAGATAACATTGAATAATCAGTACTCATCTCTTAAGGTATAACTTCACCCACGAGTTAGTCAGACATCTGTTACGTACAGGGTTTTCCTCGGAATAGTGAATTATCATCAAATGTAAAAGTAAGATCTCAACGATCCGGAATATTAATGAAAACTGTGTTTAATATGCTTCAAACTATATATAGGTAGATAATATATGACGTTAAGTGTATCTTGTGAGACTTGAGAAAACATCGCTTCAAAAAGAGGCATAACACAATTTTTCAATTCACATTGTTAGTCTTAAAAAATTTAAATATTGTGAATTTGGGTTTTCAACAATATTTCATGTTATTTCATTGTTATTTCAACAATATATCTTGTCATTTATTGAAATTTCACCATACACTTATGAAAATAATTGAAAACATCAAATAACATTGCATGTCATATAATAATCCTAGGAGACAAATATTGTTTATAATGTTTCGTTTAAAATTAATTGAGCAAGGAATTGAAAATATTAGCTAAATTTGGAATGATTGAAACTGAGTGTAATTTTAAACATTAGATGAATTACCATACATATAAAAAAGTGTTATCGAACAGATTTCAAAACAACAGGTAAGAAACTTCTATGAAGAGGTTCAATATATTAGAAAATTAGAGTATGCTATAATGTTACGAACGTTCAACTATGAGCTGATTTATTATCATAGTCGTTAGAAGATTTGTATTTGAATATATTAAAAGAAAATAACGCATCTTTAAATGAAAATGTGATATTAAATTATGGGTCATATGGTAACTGATCATTAAAACATATACGTAAATAATAACTTGAATTCCAAAAAAATATTTGATAATTTTGGAAATTTGCATTCATTTTACTTACACTTAAAATTACGATTGCAACATCGACAAAGTTATTCATAAATTATATGACAAATTTTCTGTATGTGTATCAAAATGACATGAAACAATCCAGCGTTTTATAGAACAATCAATTATTTTACTAAATACATAATGTAATCATATTTTATTTACTACATATATAGTAATTTTATTCTATTTATATATGTGATTATTTCATTTAACTTAAATACGTTTTTTAAAGTTTTGCACTATTTTAATCAGAAAACATAACGCTCGAAAAATTAAATGTTTTAATTAACTTATTCAATTAACTATAATAATAATAATAGTAAGCATATCTTTCCACATGATTATTTTTGTATGTAAATTACTAATCTACTTACTCGGATTTTCTTTATGTAAAAGAAAAGTATTAATTTCTTTGAAGAATAATATACGTATTTAATCATAGGCCTCATATACAGGGGTTTTGATTGTTCAAACTCTCCCCATTGAGAACTAATTTCAACATTAGATATAATTAATCAAAACATATAAAATGGTATTCTAACTAAAATATATTTATCCATTTATTTAATTTATTATTCTAATACTACTAGTGTATTGAAAAATGACTTTTTTTCATAATGTACGTAGATAAAAGAAATAACCTAATGATTTATAATTTATAACTAATAGCATAATATATGCATTCTTGATCAGACTTAGTAAAACTATTTTTGAAATAAATATTCTTATATAGTCCATTATCGCCACTATTGGAAAATCGTCAACAAATCAGTTACCATATGGGTGCTACCTATTCATGGACGACTACAATTTTATAGCGCAATGCGGGCCAATTATTGTTGTACGTACCAATTTATAACTAACCTTCAACTATAAAATGTAATGTAGATATTCGTAATTTTATTTATCATTTGTTGTGGAAGATTGCTGCAACACAGCCATTTAACTTTTCAACTAATACATGTATTATTTTTTTAAATATTTTAAGAAATTGTTAAATTAAGTAGATAGGCCAATATTGACTTAGAATTTGATAGTATTCACATTATTATATTATAATATATCATTTACATTGTCCTTGGTACATTATCATTATGAAGTAGTAATTTACATTAGAATAACAATTAATACCTATAAGAAGACAGTGGAAAAAACAGTACTAAATATCAGGGACATAGAATCTATTTGTGGAATAACATATGTGGTCTTTAGTAGGGCCAAGAAATTAAACGATATAATTATTGATCCCGCCTTTAATAAGCAGAGAATTGATTCTATTGAACGGATGAAACAACTAAGGGAACGTTTGAAATTTCTTAATAATGCCTGATTTGTTATACATTTTCACAAAAAAAAAAAAACAATTATTTGTTTTAAATGCACTAGCCTTTTTACGATAACGAACCAGCCCTACGCTCAGAATAAAACGTTTACCACGTTCGACATTAACATTTAATATAAAAAAATATACAATACTGATATACTTACGTTCCTTCACTTTTAAATTAAAATAAAACAACAATTCATTATTTTAAGATTATACAAAACAGCTATTTAGTTATTACAAAATCATTTAAAATAGGTGGTGAATAGTTTAAAATAAAAATTTCTTCGTAAAAGTGTAATTATGCTTACTCATTTATCACTAAAGTGTTATTAAAAATACGATATCTAAGTTAATACAAGAGAATAATCTAAGGTAGGAAAAAGTATTTTTTTAGTTAACTCGAACGGAATATTATTTATAATTTTAATAGCAATTCAATTGTGGAGCAGCGAGTCCTCAACAGTAATCTGTAAGGTCTGGAGTTCCGCCATTGTTTCTCAAGGGCTCCATCCGTTTTACGATAAAAATGTATTATGTAATAGTTGTTTGTTATTTAAATCATAGTACATATACTTTTCTTTAACAAGACGTCAAAACCAACAATTTTTAATGTGGCAAGATAAGAGGTTCTTATTGATATTGGTTTCGGACAGTATGCACGTATAGGCATCATTTAAAGAATCAAAGCAATTTCTGAATTTTCGCCTCGGTTAGCGGACCTAACTTTTTTCCATATTATATTCAAGAGCTGAGTGTTTTTCTGTCTCTTTTGATACTACGTATTTTTATGAAACCTGTTTTTCGGCGTATACAGCTACAGAATCCAATTATACAGCACGTTTGGACGTAAAAGCGTATTCACTTGACTTTTATGACAATGGACATATTGACAACACTGTTCAAAAAATGGGTCACATTGATTACCATTAAGACTCATCATACACTTTAACACGTTTACGCGTAACGTATTTTTGTAAATTATCTTAACTATTTTTATTCTCATTTTGTACAGAGAAATAATTATTTCTCCCGTTTTTTTAATATTATAGTTTTTTTACTTAATTCCGTTTGTAAACTGTGTTTAATATGCTTCAAACTATATATAGGTAGATAATATATAGACGTTATGTATCTTGTGAGACTCCACGAGAAACATCGCTCAAAAAGAGGCTTCGAGGCGTACAGTGTTTGGAAACCGCTGCTATAACACAATTTTTCAATTCACATTGTTAGTCTTAAAAATTTAAATATTGTAATTTGGGTTTTCAACAATATTTCATGTTATTTCATTGTTATTTCAACAATATATCTTGTCATTTATTGAAATTTCACCATACACTTATGAAAATAATTGAAAAACATCAAATAACATTGCATGTCATATAATAACTTAGGAGACAAATATTGTTTATAATGTTTCGTTTAAAATTAATTGAGCAAGGAATTGAAAATATTAGCTAAATTTGGAATGATTGAAACTGAGGTGTAATTTTAAACATTAGATGAATTACTATACATATAAAAAAAGTGTTATCGAACAGATTTCCAAAACAACAGGTAAGAAACTTCTATGAAGAGGTTCAATATATTAGAAAAATAGAGTATGCTATAATGTTACGAACGTTCAACTATGAGCTGATTTATTATCATAGTCGTTAGAAGATTTGTATTTGAATATATTAAAAGAAAATAACGCATCGTTAAATGAAAATGTATATTAAATTATGGGTCATATGGTAACGATCATTAAAACATATACGTAAATAATAAATTTAATTCCAAAAAATATTTGATAATTTTGGAAATTTGCACATTTTACCTTACACTTAAAATTACGATTGCAACATCGACAAAAGTTATTCATAAATTATATGACAAATTTTCTGTATGTGTATCAAATGACATGAAACAATCCAGCGTTTTATAGAACAATCAATTATTTTACTAAATACATAATGTAATCATATTTTATTTACTACATATATAGTAATTTTATTCTATTTATATATGTGATTATTTCATTTAACTTAAATACGTTTTTTTAAAGTTTGCACTATTTTAATCAGAAAAACATAACGCTCGAAAAATTAAATGTTTTAATTAACTTATTCAATTAACTATAATAATAATAATAGTAAGCATATCTTTCCACATGATTATTTTTGTATGTAAATTACTAATCTACTTACTCGGATTTTCTTTATGTAAAAAGAAAAGTATTAATTTCTTTGAAGAATAATATACGTATTTAATCATAGGCCTATATAACGGGGTTTTGATTGTTCAAACTCCTCCCCCATTGAGAACTAATTTCACATTAGATATAATTAATCAAAACATATAAAATGGTATCTAACTAAAATATATTTATCCATTTATTTAATTTATTATTCTAATACTACTAGTGTATTGAAAAAATGACTTTTTTTCATAATGTACGTAGATAAAAAGAAATAACCTAATGATTTATAATTTATAACTAATAGCATAATATATGCATTCTTGATCAGACTTAGTAAAACTATTCTTTGAAATAAATATTCTTATATAGTCCATTATCGCCACTATTGGAAAAATCGTCAACAAATCAGTTACCATATGGGTGCTACCTATTCATGGACGACTACAATTTTATAGCGTAATGCGGGCCAATTATTGTTGTACCAATTTATAACTAACCTTCAACTATAAAATGTAATGTAGATATTCGTAATTTTATTTATCATTTGTTGTGGAAGATTGCTGCACCACAGCCATTTAACTTTTCAACTAATACATGTATTATTTTTTTAAATATTTTAAGAAATTGTTAAATTAAGTAGATAGGCCAATATTGACTTAGAATTTGATAGTATTCACATTATTATATTATAATATATCATTTACATTGTCCTTGGTACATTATCATTATGAAGTAGTAATTTACATTAGAATAACAATTAATACCTATAAGAAGACAGTGGAAAAAACAGTACTAAATATCAGGGACATAGAATCTATTTGTGGAATAACATATGTGGTCTTTAGTAGGGCCAAGAAATTAAACGATATAATTATTGATCCTGCCTTTAATAAGCAGAGAATTGATTCTATTGAACGGATGAAACAACTAAGGAACGTTTGAAATTTCTTAATAATGCCTGATTTGTTATACATTTTCACAAAAAAAAAAACAATTATTTGTTTTAAAATGCACTAGCCTTTTACGATAACGAACCAGCCCCACGCTCAGAATAAAAACGTTTACCACGTTCGACATTAACATTTAATATTAAAATATACAATACGATATACTTACGTTTCTTCACTTTTAAATTAAAATAAAACAACAATTCATTACTTTAAGATTATACAAAACAGTTATTTAGTTATTACATAATCATTTAAAATAGGTGGTGAATAGTTTAAAATAAAAATTTCTTCTCGTAAAAGTGTAATTATGCTTATCATTTATCACTAAAGTGTTATTAAAAATACGATATCTAAGTTAATACAAGAGAATAATCTAAGGTAGGAAAGTATTTTTTTAGTTAATAACGGAATATTAATTTATAATTTTAATAAAATTCAATTGTGGAGCAGCGAGTCCTCAACAGTAATCTGTAAGGTCCTTGGAGTTCCGCCATTGTTTCTCAAGGGCTCCATCCGTTTTACGATTTAAAAATGTATTATGTAATAGTTGTTTGTTATTTAAATCATAGTACACATATACTTGTCTTTAACAAGACGGAAAAGGATCAAAACCAAAAAAATTTGTTTGTGGCACTAGATAAGACATTGATATTATCGACCGTCAATATAAATATAAATTTAGCCAAATATCCCTATACAATGGTTTATCTGTATATTACAGAATCATTGGTTAGAGGAACTAATTTTTCGATATTATGTACAAAAGCTGAATTGCTCTTACTGCTTCTCTTGGTACACCGCATTATTTTGTGAAACAGTTTTTAGGTACACAGCTAAAACCAAATATTCAGCACATTTGAACGTAGAAACCACGATATGCACCATAAATTGACTTATGTAATAATTGACATAATGACAAACGCAGTCATAAAAGCACATACATTGTTCAC